>CM039504.1:17257611-17402373 GCA_022432975.1 Begonia masoniana
CTCTTTCTTTTTTGAATCCACATTCGATTCAGCCCCTGAACCGGTTCTAGTCAAGTCTCATGTACATTCTGTTGTTCAATTTTTTACTGCCTCGAGTCAAAGTATCAAATCAAAAGCATCCCATACACTTATGCTACGTTAAGATTGTTTATATTTGCATGTTACGAAATGGTTTCGGTGTGATGATGCACTCTTTGGTCAAATGATCCCTAAACCTATTAGGTATTATTTGTTGTTATCTTTCTATGGTTCTTCGTCAGATGCCATTGTTCCCCACCGGGCGACGACTCAAGTAACGAGCTGGATCTTCCGATTGCCTCTTGCTTTGCTTAATTCTTCTTTCTCTTAGCCTCATTAGGTGTTGTTGGACTTCATTCGGCCATCTTATATATGCTTATGGTGCGAGGGCCCTTTATTATGCTAACCGATTAATTACCCTAAGGGGCCCCCAACCCCTAAAAATCCACGTTTTAACGGAAAACCTAATTAAACCCTAACCCTAAATCAACCAAAACTCGAAATAAACGACCCAAGACTAAAGCTACATACCGAGGGTAGCGAGAGAGGAAGAAAACGTGAAGAAATCGGGTTGATCGGAGGTCGGACGGAGGTCGGAAATGATGAAATCGCCGGCGGCCAGAGGAGAAAAAATCGCCTCTGTTCGTGCGAATCCAGAGAAGAAGAGAGAAAGTGAGGGAGAGAAGAAGGTTTGTGATATTTTATAAAAATTGACTTTGCAAATTACCATTTCGCCCTTAGCTCTTGTTTCGTCCTTCGTTTCGTTAATCGGCTAACGATTCGGATTTTCGAAAACCCATATTTTGCCAATAACTCCTATTTATTGCCAGGGCTTTATTAAAA
The DNA here is from genome assembly GCA_022432975.1 of Begonia masoniana. Lineage (NCBI taxonomy): Eukaryota > Viridiplantae > Streptophyta > Magnoliopsida > Cucurbitales > Begoniaceae > Begonia > Begonia masoniana. The sequence continues at coordinate 17,258,473 of CM039504.1, forward strand.
CTGTCCGTTCGCAATTCGGACTTCATTTGCTATTTTTAGTAAAACGTAAATTACTTTACGATAGTGGTAATTACTCGGAATATAGCGTTTAATCTCCGAAAATTCCCATAAATTCCTTAAAATTCCAATTAGTCGTTAGGATCGTAATGACGCTTCCTTTTTGTAAAACGGACCTGATTTGACGTATTTCCAAAAATACCATCCAATAATATAATAATAATATATTCAAAAAATCCGTACAAGCCGGATATTACAGTGGAAATGTGCGACGTTCAACTCCAAGGCCAGATTTGGCTTCGTAAGCTTCAATCAAATTTTTGTGAAGAGATTTCGTGGGTATGTTTAAAGTTTAGAGTTTACATTAGTTTCAATTTGAGATTGAAAACTCAAATCCTTTAGTTCTTTCTAAGTTATTTTGACGGATTTGAATTGCGTGCAAAGTTTTGAACTAATTAGGGTAAGAATCGATGGGAAAAGATGCATTTTTGCTACTTTCCATCACTAGAAAATGCAATTTGGTTGACCGGAATGGATAGACAGTCCAGCTGAGCAACCAAAGCAACTAGAATCAGATCATATACACATTATGCTGCATGAAGGTTGGTTGTTTACACGTTACGAAAATAGATAATAGGACAGTGATTACGCACTTTTGAGTTTCAAATCCCTAAACATCATCAGGTGTATTTACTATTACGATTTTGTAGGTGGTGTCATTGTCTAGTCGTCAAATCACCCGCCACTCTTTTTGATTTACGGGTTGTGTCGTCGCTGGCAATCTGGGTGATGCTGCTGGATCTTCGGATCGTCGTTACTTTTCATTTTTTTTTGACTCATGAGATGTTGTCTAGTCTTTGAATCGCCATATTTCTCTGATGGTATGTCAGAAGAGTCCTTGAGTGATCCTTCTTTTCGCTGTGACTGTTTTTCTAACGAAAATGGTGGAAACGTTTATTTATAGCTACTTATGTATATAATAATGTTTTCAAACCTGCCCTACCCATAGCTTGTTGGGTCTATTTTAAAATGATATAAATGATTTGATGATTTGTAAATCTTTGACTCGTGGAGTCTGTTTTGAAAAAAAATAAAAATGATTTCGAATGTAAAACCATGCACTGCATTTAATGACTGTCTCATGGTTTTGAAATGAAATGATAAAATAAGTTTTTACATGTATTTGAGTATAGTATAAGGCTCCCCGTTGAGTTAGTCACTCACCTTAAAAGACCATCTCATTTTTCTAAGATTAGAATCATGCAAGCGGTTGGTGATGTTGCTCATCGAGGAGTGGTTCCGCTTTTCGTTCTCCACTTTATTTATTTGGAGTGTTATTCTTTGTCCTAGTGAAAAGTTCTTTATTTATTTTATTTTCTTATCTTTGGTCTGTGTAAATTATTTGGTGTTTGGTACTTCATTCCTTGCACGCTCATTGGATTATTTGAGTTTTTAAATATTTTATTTTTATGTGATCGCTACGTGGACTTGAACTCATTCTTTATGGATCAGAGCTCATTTTGAATGTAAGTCTTCCACTATAAATTTTGCTTTGGGTTGGACAATTGGGTCATCATCGAGGTTTGGGTTGTTTGATTCGGCATTTTTGTCTTGGTCCGCCTCCGGGTCGTGACACATAAAGTTGATATCTTCACTTTTTAATAAAGTATAATTTAATCATTGGATTTATGAGTCAAGTACAATTGATATCATAAATATTTTTTTAGTAAAATTACTATTATATTTTGATATTAGCAAAATAGCTCATGTCTTGATAAAATTGGTCAAGAGTCTCAAATTTTTCTCTTATAGTACTTACGTTTTAACCAACTCTAGTTACCTTTCTTCACTTGATTTCAAGTACACACTCAATTTCACACCTAATTTTGAAGATATACATCAATTATAGTCTTTTAGTCTTTGAATTGATGCGATCAAATGTGTGGAGGAAATCGAGTAAGTCAAGATAACTATGACAAGTTAAAATGGCCATTGCAAGTCAAAAAAATAAAAAAAGACATTTCATATATTTTATCAATGCTTGAGCCATTTGCTAAGAGCTTAAAATAGAAGGGCAATTTCACCCAAAATATATTCGGGGGTATCATTTGTTCCTCATTCCTTACGTTTAAGGATTAAATTGCACTTTACCTTAATTTTTTTTACTTAATGAATCTTGAATTTTAATCCTTTGACAAAATGGACTCAACATTATGTTAAAATTATCACGGGAATTGCATATAACTATTCATCAAATCTAACTTTACCCATATCACTCTCTATGGAGTGACATCTCTCCCTCCCTCTTTCCTTGGAAGCCATGAGAATGGAGAATAATCATTTTGTTTCCTCAAGCTATGAGATCCAACAAAGAAGCAGAGACATTTTGCTTATGTCATGACTTGAAAGAGAACAATCTTCTCATTTGAAGGATTTGATTGTATAAACCTTTGTCAATTAAATAGCTCACAACTAAAGATTTAGAAATAAAATATTTTTTTATCAAAGAAACAAAGACCCGACAAATATCGGACTTAACCCATCTATCAAAAACTTTTGGCGTAGTGGTGCCAACACCTTGGCGCTTTGACCCGTGTCTATGCATCAGCTCCATGCGTCACCTTTTTTATGTTTCTACAAAACTAGAAATTTTGAACAATGGTTCAAGACCGGGACTCAAATATGGCATGCTATTAAAATTGAAAAAATTTCCTTTAGGGCAAAGATTCATTACCATACTCGTTTTGATGATGAATGATGTGACAAATTTTCTTTTCATGTGGGCCCAATACTCGCTCTTTTTGTTTTTTTGACTTGGCCTAAATCTCACTCTGCAAATGGAGGTAAAGGTACTAATAGTCAAAGAGAAGATTTTTTTTTTTTTTTTTTTGCAGAGAGTGGAATGCCTTCTAATCGCTCCAATGAAGATTCTGACAAAAGAGCTACGTCAAACACAAAGGTTATTCATAAATTTGGAATCTTATAAAAGGAATCTTGGATCAAAATGAAAGAGGTCGGGTTCACGAAGAGATAGGAGAGTATCATCAAGGATATGTCAAGATTTAATCATGTGGAAACTAATTCGTATAGAGTTTAATGGAGTCATAATCGGAGGGAAATCAAAAGAATTTCATAGAGGACGATCATCGGATCGATCGACCGACCCTGACTGAATCAGACCAGACCGACAATAACTAGATAGAGTTGTACCAGATTGAACAAGACTGAACCAGATCGAACAGTTGTGAACCATGTTTTCAAATTAAATGTTTGGAAGATTGTTTTATAAGTTTCTTAGAATCCTAGATACCTACTGATAATGAGTTTATGGTAGGTATAAAGACTTAACTATTTCTTTGACGTCATCGAATTTGGATTATGTAGTATAACGTGGTACAAATGTTGAGGTAGAAATTTTATTTATTATGTTCACTTATGTACATTCATGATTTTGTAAAAATTATTTTGAGTTGTATCTCACACTTACATGTCATAATTATAGCATGTCATATTATGTTTGTATTTTTTTCTGTCATGTTTTTATTATTCATTCATATTTATTTTCATTGATGATCATACTGGTCATGTGCATTGAGAATTATCGACCGGATTGACGGTCACAATTTTGATATACACATTCAATTGTTTGAAGAAGTGTTTATTTGTTCCGCAAATAGAATAGTGGGATCACTAATTGTACTGTGTCTCTTAGTGTGAATCCCTAAATGTGATCAAAGTTATTGTATTACCTTTCAAGTCACCGAGTATTATCTTTCTTACATACTTATGGCATGGTATGCCAAGAGTCAGTGAGCGCCTTCATTTTCACTGAAAATTTGGCACTGATACAACAGTAGCACTATTTTTGTTACTTACCATATTATAGTAAACTTTTTATTACCCGACCTTACTAATGGTTTTTTGAGACCTATTTTTCAGATAAGGTTTTTATATTTCGTTCTGATGCATGATTTTTGATGCATGCAATGCCCTTATATAATTTTTTAAAACACTTTATAGCATGTAGAATTCCTATTGAGTTTAGCCAACTCACCTGAAATTGATTCCATTTTTATATTCAAGAAGTTTTATTGTACCCGACAGACGATTGAGCTTAACATATTTATTATTTTATTTCATTTAAGTCACGAGTGACTCTGTTGTTAGTCTTAGTATTATCTTATTTCAGTTTATATTTTATTGGAGTTAGTAAATTATATCATGATTTCAAATATTTATTTATTACACTATTTGATATCACTATGTTGGACCTATTGGTTTTAACCCAAGGTTTTTGGGCCCGTCTCCTTATCTTGTATTGACTTTCAAAACTTATTCGGTAAGTTATTTAATTTTTCTTTTGAGGGTTGGACAATTCGACCTTTCCCCAAGTCGAATCATTCTTTGCTCCATCGCAGGCCCCTTTTGGGTCGTGAAAAATGTTCTTCAACATCACGACGCACTTCAAATCTTTAAGGGCGCCTTGGCGCCTGAGTTCCACGCCTGCAACACTGACACACGACCCCTCAAGTTTTCACCAAAAACAAAGTTTTCTCTAATTTTCTTAACATCAACAGATGTTAAACCCAAATGAAACATATTTTACTTCATTTTCTTGCAATATAATCCATATTATCTATCAATTTCAAGTTTTCAATATAAAGCTCGAATTTTCATTTAAGTGGCCGAATTTGAATAAAAATACGAGAAACTAGTTTCATTATGACTCACCCTCGAAGACCTTTGACGTATATCAAATATACATGCATTGGAAATCTCCGCATGTAGCATTCTCACTAATTCTCTTTTTGGGCTCTGTATTCTTTTCCATTGGCCATCACCATTTTGTCTACCAAATGAGAAAATTAGATCGGGTGAAAAAAAAGTGCTTTGCATAGTGAACCATAATTCACTGCATTAAAGTCCAATATCATACCAAAGATTACGTCCTTATAACTCATCTTTCATTTATTTTCAATGGGACAGGATAAGAGGATAAACTAAATGAGTTCGGCATCATGAACGATGTAATTACGAACATTACTTGGATGTGTTTTAGAAAGTCATAAGTCATATAGGAGAAAATTAAAGAAATAAAATTTGAAAGGAGATAAAATATAAAAAAAATAAAAAGAGTATCAAATTCAATTTGTACTGTATCTTAGATGAATCTCGGCTCTGGTCGCTTTTCAACTCTTTTAGATTATACTTTTGAGTCTTTTAACCAACTATTTGAACCGTTCGTTCAAATATGTATGGTCTTAGATCGACTTAGGGTAGTTGGACGACTCTTCAGTAATCCAATTGTCGCATAACATTATTTCAAATCGATTAAAGTCAAGATATCATAACTTCAATTAAATTTTAAACTTCAAATTACTGCTCACACATCCAAAATAGCAACTTTCACGCTTGGAGGTCAATTGCAGAAACAATATTACTACCACGACCTTATAGAAAGTCTCAAACGAAGTTTGATTGTGATTTTATATAACATAAGTGCACATGTCGCACAAGTGATACAATGTTGAACCCATAGAGAACTAAGACTATTAAATTTCTAATTATCAATTTACTTTTATCTCGATTATATTCAAACACTATGTGATTTTTCTATAATTAAATTACTACTAACGCAAAAGCAAACAACCAAAACAAATTACTTTTCAATGACTAAAACCTAGAACTATAATTATCCATCAACAATCCATCTAATTAAATTACTTACATTTTTCAATTATTTAATTCTTATGATTGAGTTAATCAAGAAACCCTAATTATCTTAAAATCTCTCTCGATGGTTGGTTAGGAAATTTGTTAGATATTAATTTCACTATATTCCTATGCGAATAGAATAGTAACAATCATTAAGCTCACATTCTCAATTAGGTTACATAGGTTATGCAAGTTCTATCCTATACAAAGTCACGGTTTCAAATTGATGATCATATGCTATCATGTTCATATCTAACATACAAATATTTTTACTCAATTCATTGCATGATTAAATGGACATAACTAATGTTCAGTTAATTAGATTATCATAAAGTCCCAAATAGAATAAACAAATCCCAAATGAATCAATAACAAGAAAAAGATAAATTTAATTAAGTTTTATCTGAATTCAAATTGTAATAAGAATTAATTCATAGATACAAGACAGATATCAATAGAGAAAATTATAATGATAGATATGGAGAGCACAACAAACTAAGAATAAGACCAAAAAAAAACTAGTTGAAGTTTTTTGCCACAGTGATTTGTCATGCGTCGCTGTGATATCTGTTAGGAAAATAACAAAAATTTGTCGGAACGAGAAATGATAGCGGAAACGATCCGAAAAATACCAGGAATATTTTTCCACGCCGTAAGATTACAACGGCCAATAAGTAAGAGAAATATTGGCTAAATGAACACCGAGAATTTTACGTGGAAACTCAAATCGGGAAAAAAAACCACGGGGACCGAGTCCAAAAAGATCTCACTATGAAAAATAGGATTTACAATATTTTTCTAGATATCGAATATCTTAGAAAATATTCACTAAGAGAAATAACTATTCTTAGAACTCTCAATGTGCACAAAAATACTACACCTATTTTTCTCTCCCTCTTTCTTTTATCTCCCTCTAAAATAATCCTTACTATTTCTCTCCCTCTACTTAGAGAAGATTTCTCTCTCCTTTTCTCTTTGGATGCAAAGAAGTTGATTCTGCTTCGGATGCAGAATGCTTGAGCAATCTTCCCTATTTATAGGGAAGATTTGCCATAACTGACAAAAGAACACCTCCCTTAATTTAAGGGAGGCGCCGAAAGGAAAATGCACAAGGAAGAAGTTTCTTCCTTCTGCATTCAATACATTCAAATGAAATTATTGAACTGGGTCCTTCATCATAATTGAGGGACTCCACAAATCTCCCCCTCCCGACTTATGATGAGGTATCTCTAACAATCCCGCTCTTCGTCGACAAGCCTCGAGCTTATCCTTTGGTAAAGTTTTCGTCAACATATCTGAACCATTTTTACTGGTGTGCACTTTCGCCAAGTGCAACTGCTTTGTCTCGAGCAAATCACGAACCCTAATGATAACTCACATCAATATGCTTTGATCTCGAATGAAATGGCGAATTCTTGTAGAGATGAATAGCACTCTGGCTATCACTGAACATAATATACTTCTCTTGGCGCAGACCCAATTCTTCAAGAAATCTCTTCATCCATAAAGCCTCCTTGTAACCTTCAGTGATCGCAATGTACTCGGCTTCTGTGGTGGATAGTGCAACACAATCTTGCAGCTTGAATTGCCAAGACACGGCTCCTCTTGCAAAAATCATCAAGAATCCTGAAATTGACCTCCTGGAATCAATGTTACCGGCTATATCTGAATCGGTGTACCCAACTTAGCATAGGATCACTGCCACCGAAACATAAACACAATCTGGAAGTGCCTCTGAGATATCTGAATGTCCACTTCACTGCTTCCCAGTGTTCTTTGCCAGGATTGGAGAGGAATCGGCTGACTACTCCAACCGAATGAGCAATATCGGGTCGAGTGCAAACCATGGCGTACATCAAACTGCCAACTGCAGACGCATAAGGAACTCGAATCATGTCGGCCTTGTCTTTCTCACTTGTAGGACATTGCTCTTAATTGAGCTTGAAGTGACCTGCAAGTGGAGAACACACAACTTTGGCCTTGCTCATGTTGAACTTTTCTAGTACCTTCTCGATGTAGTTTTCCTGAGACAACCACAGTTTTCCATTCTTCCTATCACTGATAGATCTTCATACCGAGTATCTTCTTTGCCGCACCCAAGTCTTTCATAGCAAAAGACTTACTCAATTCTCCCTTCAACTTAGCAATCTTACTAGTGTCACAGCCTATGATCAACATATCGTCAACATACAAGAGGGAAATGACGAAATCATCATCAGAATACCTCTTGATGAACACACAATGGTCTGACAATGTCTGGCTGTACCCTTGACACCATGAAAGAGTCAAACTTCTTGTACCACTGGCGTGGAGCTTGTTTGAGGCCATACAAGCTCTTCTTAAACTTGCACACAAGTTGTTCTTTCCCTCTGACTTTGAATCCCTCGGGCTGCTCCTATGTAAATTTCTTCTTCCAAGTCACCATGAAGAAACACAGTTTTCATATCAAGTTGCTCGATCTCTAAATTCAAATGTGCAGCTAAACCAAGAGCAACTCGGATCGAGGACATCTTCACAACCGGTGAGAATATTTCTTCAAAGTCGATTCCTTTTCTTCTAACCGTATCCCTTTTCAACTAACCGAGCCTTGTACCTTGGCTGTGAGCTTGCATTTTCGGTCTTCAACTTGTAGAGCCATCTATTCTTGAGAGCTTTCTTTCCTTTGGGTAACTTTACCAAGTCATAAGTGTTGTTTTCATGAAGAGACTGCATCTCCTCTTCAATGGATTTCAACCACAATTTCTTCTCATCAACAGAAGTGGCCTCTTGGTAAGTTTCTGGCTCTGCGCTATCTGTGAGCATCACATACTCATCTGAAGTGTATCTCGTCGAAGGACGTTGCTCTCTAGTGGATTTTCTCAACGGAGGTTTTTCTGGCAACTCTTGAACCTTTTCTTCGACTTGTTAAGTTGGTTCAACATTATCAGTTGTGGGGATTTCGCCATCTGCGGGACCGGTATCATGTTCTTATTTCGCTCTCCCTTGATCGAAATGCCTTGTAGATGTAGAAATTGGATCCAAATTGATTAGATCATCATTGCACATCTCTACCACTTCTGCCTTATCAATGTCTTTGATGCCTTGATTTTTTACGAACACTGCATCTCGGCTTCTTACAAGCTTTTTTGCACTGGATCGTAGAACCTGTAGCCAAACTCATCAAGACCATAACCAATAAACACACATGGCCTCATCTTCACATCGAGCTTTGACCGCTCGTCTTTTGAAATGTGAACAAAGGCCTTGCACCCAAAAGTGTGCAGATGGTTATAAGAAGATTCTTTTCCAAACCACATCTTATCTGGAACTTCAAAGTTTAGGGGAACACTTTGCGTGAGATTCAAAACATGAACCACTGTACTCAAGGCTTCACCCCAAAAGGATCTCGGCAATTGTGACTGCGAGAGCAAACATCTCACCCTCTCAACGAGTGTCCTGTTCATTCTCTCCGCTAAACCGTTCAACTGAGAAGCCTTCGGAGGCGTCTTTTGATGCCGAATACCCTGCTCTTTGCATTACTCATCAAAAGGATCACAATATTCACCTCCATTATCTGTTCGGATGCACTTGAGCTTCACACCTGTATCTCTTTCCACACGAGCATGAAACTGCTTGAAGACGTCTATCACTTGATCTTTTGTCTATACACCCAAATCTTCCTTGAATGATCGTCGATGAAAGTCACAAAGTACAACGCACCTCCAAATGTTCTTGTCTTCATCGGGCCGCACACATCAGAGTACACCATGTTGAGTATACCCGGTTTCCGCGAGTGAGGAACACTTTTAAAGGCTACTCGAATCTGCTTACCAGCTAAACAATGAGCACATTGCTCTAGAGAGCCTCCTTTTATACCTGATAAAAGGTTCTTCTTGGCTAGAATCATCAAGCCCTTCTCACTCGTATGGCTAAGCCGGTTGTGCCAAAGATCTTCCACGTCTTCAAGGTTCACCGTATGGACTGTGGAATCTGCGATCTTTGCATGCATTACAAACAAAGAGGAGCATTTTTCTCCTCTCGCCACAATTAAAGAGCCTTTGGCGAGCTTACATTTTCCATCACGAAAGGTGTTGCAAAACCCTTCATCGTCAAGCTTTTCGGTTGAGATTAAGTTCATGCGGATGTCAAGAATGTGCTTCACACCTCTCAAAAACAAGGTGGTGTCATTGTTGGTTTCTAAACGCACGTCTCCCATACCAATGGCTTTTGCAACACCATCATTTCTCATTCTTACACTTTCAAAGTCACCAGAAGTATAGGATGTGAAGAAATCTCTCCTGCGAAGTGGCATGTATTGAAGCGCTACTATCGATCACCAAACTCGTGTCTTGGCAGGCGAGATTAACGACGTCTCCATCGTACACAATAAAGAATTCTTCGGTGGCCGTGGCTACCTTCTCGCCTGTGTCACCCTCTTCAGCCTTCATTTCGTTTCCCTTAGCATTCGGATTTTCTCGAAGAAACTTTTGACAAAATCTCTTGATGTGACCCTTCTTGCCACAATAATGACACTCAATGTTGGTGTATTTTCTGGACTTGCTTTGACTCCGATTTCTGTTGCCCGGACCTTTGCTTTGACTTCTCCCCCTATTTTCGGTGACTAAGATGTCTGATTGTAAGGAAGAACCCCGTTAATTTTATTCTCATTTCCTCGTTCAGAACACTACTTTTGACTACATCCATAGCCAAAACACCATTTGGGGCCGAGTTAGACAACGAAATTCTGAATGTCTCCCACGAGTCCGGCAAAGTCCCAAGAAGCATCAATCCTTGAACTGCTTCATCAAACTTGATTTTCATTCTAGCCAACTGATTGATAATTCCTTGAAATGTATTCAAGTGATCGGTCATAGCTTTTCCGTTCTAGTACTTAAACCCCAGAAACTGCTTGATCAAAAACAACTTATTGTTACCAGTCTTCCGAGCGTACAACTCCTCAAGTTTTTTCCACAAGCTTTGAGCGTTCTTTTCCTCATTGACATGATTGAGGACGTTATCATTTACCCACTGTCGAATGTAGCCGCACACTTGACGATGACATAATTCCCATTCGACGTCAGATTTATCTACCGGCTTTGCACCAGCAAATACGGGTAAATAATAGTCTTTCACATAAAGAAGATCTTCCATCTTCCCTTTCCACACATGATAGTTGGAGCCGTTCAACGTGACCGTCCGACTCGGGTTACTCTCCATGATTCAAACACGACACAAGAACTACAACCTCTAAAAATTTTTATGATGTGAAAGATCAGTTTAAAAACCGCAACCACAGAGCATACTAGATTTAAAAAAGTCAACCTCGCTCTGATACCACTTTGTTGGGAAAATAACAAAAATTTGTCGGAACGAGAAATGATAGCGGAAGCGATCCGAAAAATACCAGGAATATTTTCCCACGCCGTAAGATTACAATGGCCAAGAAGTAAGAGAAATAATGGCTAAATGAACACCGAGAATTTTACGTGGAAACCCAAATCGGGAAAAAAACCAAGGGGACCTAGTCCAAAAAGATCTCACTATGAAAAATATGATTTACAATATTTTTCTAGATATCGAATATCCTAGAAAATATTCACTAAGAGAAATAACAACTCTTAGAACTCTGAATGTGCACAAAAGCATCACAACTCTTAGAAGGTTTCTCTCTTCTCTTCTCTTTGGATGCAGAAGAAGTTGATTCTGCTTCGGATGCAGAATGCTTGAGCAATCTTCCCTATTTATAGGGAAGATTTGCCATAACTTACGAAAGAACACCTCCCTTAATTTAAGGGAGGCGCCGAAAGGAAAATGCAGAAGGAAGAAGTTTCTTCCTTCTGCATTCAATACATTCAAATGAAATTATTGAAATGGGTCCCTCATCATAATTGAGGGACTCCACAATATCAACAATGATTCAGCATAAAAAAAAAAATTCCATTTCTTTGTCAAAATCTCTACCCTCCTCACATCGTCCTATGTGTGTTGTATACATAGATCGTTATTAAAAACTTGATAACTTAGCCAACGACGATGCATTTGTGCCCACTTTATGAGCACAGTTGCACTACGTGAAACATTGACGAGTAGCAGTAAGCTACAGGTTTCCCTATTTTGTTCATTGACTACAATAACAACCTCTAGGAGCATAGTATTAATGAGTTACCATTTTCGACACTTCTTCGGTGAGTGTAGATGAGCTCAAACACTATTTTGCGTTATTTTTTATTTTATTGAGTGTAGGTGTGCTCCTATGAGCACAAATGCACTAGATTCAATTTCACGATTTTGTCATTTTTAATTATTTTTTAAATTTTGATTGATGTATAAAATCTATTATTGTGAAAATAGATAAAAAGAAAAAAACTCGAAAATGCATTAAAAACTCTTAAACTTGCAAAATTCATGGTTCAAATTATTCAATTCGTTCGTATAAAACAGACTCATCACTCGTACATCCAAATAGCAGCTTTCACAGCTTTGGAAGTTAGGAAGATAATTTGTACTACCTTATAGAAAGTCCCTAACTAAGCTTCCTGATCACTAATTCTAAATTTCTCGAGTTATGTGATTTTGCAGAAACAAAATCATCAAAGAAACTGAATTAGCGTCAATTAGAAGAGAATCGAAAATCACCATCTTTGACTGTTCATTAGAGATCTCATGTCAATTGTTTCTCGTCGATAATTTTTGCTAAAATTTCAACCACTAAGTTTAATCTCAACTTGATAGATCTTAATTTCCATGTTTGGATGGATGATGTTGAAACTCGAACATGAAATGAAAAAAGAAAAATGCATAAATGAGACATCGAGATTTATATAGAAAATCCTAACGAAAATAAAAACTTTGGGCAGAGGAGAAATTCAGTAACTCAAAATCATAATACAAATGTGTTTTGTAATTTTAGCATATATTTATAACATTAAACCAGAATCCTAAAACGAGATTCACAACATGAGCCAAAAAGGCCAGTCCTAAAAGAATTCGGGTAATATCAAACTCTAATAATCTTCATCTTGATACAATTTCATTACATAAATATATCTTTCAAACGATATGAAGAAAATAACATCATCTTCCACAAAAATCAATGAAAAGCCAACCTATCAACTAATACCAACCAAGTTTAAGCAATGCTTAATTTCATCTCCTCCATAGTATCACCAAACTATCAAGATTGTCACAACGAAGTGCATCTAAATATGTTGAAGAGTCTCCACTATAATCAATACCCTCTTATACATTTAACACAAAACCCAGTAAACTAGTTTCACCAAATCACTGTGGAGCTGTAACCTTACTCTTGGATCTGCTTTTGACAATAAATCTCTGACATGAGACTAAAAAACTAGTGAGGATGTGGTGACAATGTCATACCTAACATCTGTATCGCACTAGCATCAGCTATAACACCCAGAATTTTCCATGTTATAATTTCTAACAACGGATCCGGTATATTAAGAATTATTGTTCGTTTTAAAGATAGAAAATATTAATGGACACCTAAAGAAAAAATATTATAAGGTTAGTCGAGTAATTAGACTACTGTTAGTGATTTTCTACACCTAACGCAAATGCACGTGTCGCAAACAAAGAGTAAGTAAAATTCGATCCCATGAGGATAATTTTAACTAAATTTAATTGCTATAAAATTATATAAAAATAAATATGAGGATAATATAAAAAATAGCGTGAGTGGCAAGGAATGATAAAAATAGAGGTTGCTCAAAAATAATAAAGATTTAAATTGAAATAAATTAAGAAGATAAAGATGATGGAAGCCTTGGTTATGATCGATTTCCTCGTTACCTGCAAATTACTATCGATGCTACAGAAAACTACAGCATTTTCTACAAAACAGCGAGAACAAATATTTTTGTAGGGTTCTATTGAATTGCCTAGTTAAATTTGACTTAGTGTTTCTTTCGACTTTGAAAGAATAAAACTTGATTCGAATTTCTTTAAAGTTCTATTCTCAATGCCAAATAGATTAATGCCAATGACTTTATAAGAATTTAATTTATTTAATCAATCATGCATCTTAAAATTCCTATCCACCTATCGATACAATAGAAATATGTAACATAAAATTTGCCTGTCGACACAATTTGAATTATGCAATAAACATCATGATAGATTGTTCAATGAAAAATACATAAACTTTCATAGATCTAAGTAAAGCATATAACGAGTACTTTCTCTCCTAACAAAGATAAAAAAGTATAGCCTAAAATCATGAATAAAAAAATACCAAATAAAATATTCATAAAAAGAAGAAGGAGAAGAATTAATCAAGTTCAGTCTCTGTAGCATCCAAGTCTCCTCATTTTTCTGATTTTTTTTTCTGTTATTTTTCGTCTTCTTCTGCCAATCTTCAGCTTTTTTTTCTGGTCTCTTTTTTCAGCAGACAAATCCTTCTATATTCCTCTTTTCTTATTTTTCTTTTCTTTAATTTTTATCAGCCCAAAATCCTCTTCCTCCCTTGATTCTAGGGATTTCTCTAGCCAAATCCCCCTCTCTTCTTGATTCTAGGGATTTTTCCTTCCCTTTTGCTCATTCTCTTTTGGTCATTCAAATAAAAATCCAATCTTTCCTTTTTACTTTCTCGCTAGTAAATCTGTGACTAAACGTGATAACAACAAAATTTAAATTAGTGCTATTAATTTGATTTTTTTTAATTAAACATAAAATTTATTAAATTCTTAAAATTTTTCAATGCTACAACAACCTACAACAATGTCTATAATTTTCACTCATTTCCTTTTACATTCACTCAAATCACATGAGTTATATTAAATAAAAATAGTATAAAATAACTCTTTTGTAATAGTTATCAAATACCCCAAAACTTAAACCATTACTCGTCCTCGAGTGAAGCAAAATAAAATCAACATTAAAGAATTCTCAAGGTAACATTAATGAATTTCATGCAATTTTCAAGATATTTCAAAATTTATAATCATATGAAAAATTTCACTAGCACAATTAAAATCAATTAACACAGAATTATTTCCCAATAAAATAATTTCTCAAAATGTGTGTGCGCTCAAACTCCTCTTCAACTTGCTAAATTCAATCATCAAAACTAAACTTCACAGTTAATATTGTAGATTGCTAACTCTTCAATATTTTTTCTAAATTAATTAGATTTCAAAGATTTTTTTTTAAAATAAGTAAGGAGGATAAAAATTTTTGTATTGACTTTCTCTTATAAGTAATACTAATTTTTTACGCGATTGACAACATTGGTCATGAAGACCTCTACTTACTCAGTAGTGTCACCTAAAGATACATACTCGTATAGTATTATAGAGGAGTATAGTCAATAATATTGCTACGGAGTTCCTCCCAAAGTTCATCTAATTGAATTCTACCAATCGAGTATCAAAATGGGTCACTCAAGATTGAAAATAGAATAGGAAATTGTAATTATTCTATTTTTTATTTTTTCTATTTATTTACAAACTTATTATTTATTATATTATTATTTTTGTTTGTTTGTTTTTTTTAGAAGAAATCTTCTATCTCTAGTTTTCTCGTGTTCATCTAAATATATAACTATGAAATCTAATTGGGATAATATCCCTAATCAAACTAAAAAAGAGTTTGTGTGTTATGAAGGAAATTTATACTAAAAGGAATAATTCTTAGTTAAATGCTATTAATGTATGATAATGAAATTTTATGACAAAATTACGAAGTTAGGATTATTTATTTATTTATTTTTTTTATTTTTTATTTTTATTTTTTTATTTGTAGCTACAGAGTTCAACTTACTATCCTCCTAAACAAGATTATCATACCCCAACCTAAGAACTTTCTCCCAAACTTGAAATTGGTAGTGTCCCCACTGTCAAACAAAACAAAATTAAGAGGCAAGTACTTCCCTGGAGTTTTATTCTTCACTTTCTGACTCAGATTCCGAGTCATTGAGCAGAACAGTTGAGAAGTGAGGAAAGATTGGTCGTGGCTCGTGGAATGACCTTGTCAAGCTCTCAGCTATTGATTTGTCTCGGAGTTTGTAGTAGCGCTAGAATACCCTGCTTTTTCGTTTCATTCTGTGGAGCCTTGCATCAATGTGATATTGTTAGACCTCTTGTTGGCTCATTCTTTATTCCATCATGAGCAGAGTTTCCTATTGCTTTGTCAAATAAAAAAAAAAGTAATAATATTTTTTTTATCAACTTCATTTTTTCATTTTTTTATGACGCTACATCAAACATTGTAGCATCAACATTATTTTTAGCAAAACTTAAAAGAAACAAAAAGATATAAAAAATTGGGTTGTCTCATAATAAGCGCTTGATTTTTAAGTCTTCAGCCTGACTTTCCCATGCTTCATGTTGTTTTTCTGTCCTCTAGAGAAATTGACATAATTTCTGTCAATTTTTCTCCAAGATAATGTTTCACTCTCTGGTCATGGAATTGCTGCAGCACTGAATCCATTTCTTCCTCCGGAATGCATCTCCTCAACAATTGGTCCACACATTGTTTAAAGAGGAAAGGTTCATCCCAAAAATATTATTTCACATCTGTCAAAAACTTCTTTCATTGCTGATATTGCATGTCAAGAGGAATGATATCACTTACAATGTAGTTGACAAAATCTACATACCACGGCACTGAAGATACATCCATTTTTAACATCTGTTCATCTAGAAATGTTTCTTTTATGCTTTCTTCATGTTGCTGTTCGCTTATATTTTCAAACTATTTTCTGTAGCCTCGAGAAATCTGCTTTGTTTCTTCCGTTTTCGCTCTTTCTGATATTCTAAAACAATCTTCCTCGTCATAAGGACACTTCATAGCTTTTAAAACGTTGAAAGTAACCTGTTGATCATTCACCCTCATGGTGAGTTCTCCATTTTCCACATTAATTAACATTCTTCCCGTGCCTAAGAAGGGTCTTCCCAATATGATGGGCACTTCACGGTATGCTTCGTAATCCAAAATAATGAAGCCTGCTGGAAAAATAAATTTATCTACCTTTACGAGTACGTCTTCTATCTTTCCTTGAGGATGAGTTAATGAGCGATCAGCGAGTTGCAGAGTAACTGTGGTAGGTCAAGCTTCTCCTATTCTCAGTTTCTCGAAGATGGACATGGGCATTAAATTAATGTTTGCTTCTAGATCACACAGAGCTCTTCCAAAATAGTTGTTGTCAATCGTGCATGGAATGGTGAAGCTGCTTGGATGTTTCAATTTAGGTGGGATCATATTCTGTAAGATATAACTTCTTTGTTCAATCATGGCTACCATTTCAAATTCTCTCAGTCTTCTTTTCTTGGACAAAATATCCTTCATAAATTTTGCGTAGTTGAGCATTTGTTCAAGTGCTTCCACCAAGGGCACATTAATGTGGAGCTGCTTAAAAACATCAAAGAATATTTTAAACTGCTTGTCTTGATTGTGTTTCTACAGTCTTTGAGGGAATGGTAGTGGTGGCCTCTAAATTTTTAATTCATTTTGCTGCTGCTGCGGTGTAGCTACAACATCAGTCACTGGGTTACACTTTTCTGATTCATCTAAATTTTCTCGTTCAGCCAACTTATCTTGTTTTTTTAAATTTGCTGCTTTCTGTTGTTTTTCTGGAATTTCCAGTTCCCTTCCATTCCTTAATACAATGGCTTTGCAATGCTTTTTTCCTAGTCTTTGCGGCACTTCTGTATCACTCAGTAATTGCCCTGCATTCTTTGTGTTCATGGACTAAGCTAACTGTCCCACTTGAGTTTCAATATTTTTGATGGACGCAGCCAAATTCTGTAGAATTATGTCTGTTTTAGAGGCATATTCTCTGGCAAAACTTTCTGATTTCTAGTGTGGCATTGAACTATGCGTTGTTTGCGAGATTCCTTGAGAGTAATTTTCTATAGGTCTGCTTGGTGCTATAGTGTTTTGCTGCTGGGAATTCCATTGAAAGTTTAGATGTTGTTTCCAACCAGGATTATACGATTGAGAGTATGGATTGTTATTACTATAGTATCCTACATAATTTGCAGATTTTGGGTTAGTAGGACATGAATTTTCATCGTGGTATTCCCCACAGAAAATACACGACACTCCTCTCGTCATTGACTGTAGCACCCGGTTTCATTGAACCAACTTATCTTATCAATTTATAGTGTACATTTTATGGAAATATTGGGGAAATTATTGATTAGGTTAATGAGTGACTAAGTAAGGGCATAATGGTAAATTGAGATATAAAGTGGATAACCTATTTAAGGGAAGAGACCTTGTGATTAATGCACTGTAGCTGCCATTATTCCTATTTTTTTTCCTTTTTCGGTTTTCAGCTCAAGCAGCAAAGCTCCCTAGGCGATTCTTCTACTTGATTCTCCTCCGAACTAGGTGAGTCCTATTTCGATTCCTTGTTGTACTAGTAGCTAGCGATGATTGGGGAGAGTATAAATGTGAGTTTCGTGAATGCCGTATGGGTGAGCTAGTTCGGGTTTTGTGGTAAATCGGGAATGCTCAATGAACTAAGCTTCCAAACTAGTGTCTCTAGAATTCTAGCGGTTTAGAATGGAGTGTAGAGAAAGTCTAATGTATGTTTTGTCTATGGCTTTAGGTTTGAGTAAGCTTCCGAGGTAGTCTTCCACCCAATACTTTCCAGGAGACCAGGTAAGTAAAGTATGCTTGTGCCTTTGGGCCTATATCACAAAACAGTAGGATTGTGTATGCTTGAATGTGTTTGTATGTCATGCATCATATTTTGAAAGTATGTGAAAATGAATTTACATGAAATGTCATGGTAAGGAATGAATAGACTATAACAGTTGTTAAGAGAACTAATCCGCCCCTTAATCAAGAGAGAGGATGTATGACTTTGGGGGAAGTGATTGTTGCTAAAAATCGTGATACGCAAGTGTACGTGTCGCACAAGTAATATAGTTTTTAAGTAAGAATCGAACCCACGAGGAATAGTTTTACTAAAATATTAAATTAAGTTAATTTTAAATTAATTGGACTAAAACACTTTAATTTTTATTAAAAAGATTTTGATTTTGATTTGATTTTAAATTAAACAATTAAATAACTAAAATAATTGAAATAAACGAATTAGGAAACTAAAATAAATGGCAGGAAAATAATTAAAGATTTGGTAAATATCAAGAAAGAATCTAGGGATTCTGATTTCACATCCACTTTCCTATTTAATATCCCTAATTTAGTTAACATTTCCTAATCCTACGTGTTGATAGCGATTTTTCTATTTTAATTATTATTCTCTCCCGAGCTATAATAATATTATCCAACTATCAGGTTATCACCTCCCGGTCTCAAACTCAAATCAGTTGAATACATTAAGTGCAGAAAATCATAAAACTATATAAAAGTCCTAGCTATCCCTAGTCTAGAATCAGTTTATGGTAAACTCATCAATGCCCAGTTATTTTGCAACTTCCGTCTTTTGAAACAATCCTAAAAATCTTAACTTTGGTGATCAGGCAAAATTAAGCATGACGAACAGACAATAATACTCAACACGATATCGGAAAAAGGAAAATAAAAACTAAATTAAAAATATTAAACAGTCGAGTTTCAGTTACATCATAACCCTAGAAAATAAATTTATTTCATACTAAAATAAAGAAAAACAACAAGAATAATAAAGAAGTTCATAGTTCAGAAGAGAAAGGGAAAGAAAAACTATGCTGAAAATCAATTCTCGAAGCTCTCGCTCCGTTCCGGCCTCTGTCTCGCTTGCCTCCTTCTTTGTTCTCTCGCCTCTCCTCTATTCTGAATGAATCTCCAATTAGGTTAACATATAACCTATTTAACAATTAATTTGAAGCACAGCCCATAATCATCTTCGACGGCTAAGATTAAAACAAGCTTCAACGGTCCAGATTTAAACACCTCCATCAATTAAAATAGCCGATTGATCAACGGTTGAGATTAAAACAATTAAACTATCCGATTGATCGACAATTTCTCGCTTTTCTTCTGGAATGATTTCACCGAAACCTGTAATTCTCCAATTTTTCTACACACTGACCAAATATATCAGAATTTTTATATACTTAAGTAAAACTCATCAATTCAAGTATTAAAGAGTACAATAAAGTGTGTAAAATACACACTTATCAGTGATCCAAATCCCAATTTCACAGGGGGATCTGAACAGTTGTTAAGGGAACTAATCCGTCCCTTAATCAAGAGAGAGGATGTATGACTTTGGGAGAAGTGATCCAACTCCCAATTTCACAGGGGGATCAGATCAGAAACGAATGCGTATGCAACTGAGATGAGAAAGTAGAAACTGCATGTTTAGGAATTTATGTTTCAGCATTTCATTTCATTACTACTTTACTTACTTAGCATTAAGCTAATAGATGAGTTTTGTGATATAGGTGAAGAAGTGACAGCAGGTGTGTTCTTTGAGTTTGCTGAGAACTAAGCGGGTTGGAGGGGTGCATTCATACACCGATCTGGCAACTGATGGGGCGGTTTAACTGGTGTCAGTAGTTGAGGAGGTTTAGTGAACCATGAATCAATTTAAGTATGTTGAGAGTTTTTGTGACAGTGGTAGTTTTAATGTTTTTGAATACATTTAGACATTTCTGATAATGATACTCTGTTGGTTTTAATAGTGATTTTTACCAAATTTTGGAGTAGTACACGGATTTAAGTAGTTGTGAACAGTTTTAGTAAAATACTCAAGTTCTTTTGGTAGTCGGAGTTTTCTTTGTTTATAGTGAAATTGTTGCTATGCTGTTTTTGTTGTGAGTTTTGATCTATCGGTAGATGATGTCTATCGGCAGATGTTGAGTATTTTTGATCTATCGGTAGATGATGTCTATCGGTAGAAGTCGAGAGCTTTGTCTATCGGTGGATGTAGTCCATCGGTGGATGTGAGTATTAGAATTTGTCGTTTTGTGACCGAGTGATGTCGAATATTATATCTATCGGAAGATGTAGGACGAAATTTGTCGTCCAGTAGAAGCCATCAGAAGATGTCTCCAGTAGAAGCCATCGGTAGATGTCTTCGGCATAAGTCTTTAGTAGCCTTGTCATTTTGTAATTGGAAGATGTAGGTTGAGAATGTTTGTGATGACCCTAACACTGTACCCCTATTTTCCCACATTATTATTTATTTATTTTTTATTTATTACTTTAAATGAACTTAAAGCGGAATCGAAATCGAAATCGAAAGCGGAATCGAAGTTTACTTTTTAAACCATTTAAAACAAAACCATTTATAAACTTAAAACAATTAACAATTATTGTAAAAATAATTAAACAAAACAATTAAAAAAGGGAGGGCAAAAGGTCAAAGCCGTGACAAACAGGGGAGGGGCGATCCTTTAGTTGCTCTCTGGAATCCAAAGATTCCAGAGAGCAAACTTCAACCTTTCTCATGCATTTTTCCATACTTACACACCATAAACTCTAAACATTTCAACATAACTTACTTCATTCTCATTTTTTTTATCCACCCAAATTAAACGACCTAAACATACGTTAATCTTTCATAAAAACGAATTGCGTGGGTACGTTTAAAAATCGACAATCCCTCCTGTTTTAAATTACCACGCAGTTCCAATGAAAACTTTACAAAAGCAGTTTATAAAACAGGTTTCTAAATACGTTTAAAACATCAAACATAAACCTATCCACTATCAGATCCACCAAACATTCTAAAATGTTCTAACTTTATACATATTTTTCTCAAAATAACCCAATACCCTCAAAACACCATACATACATCCCCACGGGTCAGGTTAAGCATCAACTGCGCCAGCACACCACTGCAAGCCATCCTCCGGCAACTGCATCATCCCTCAGGTGGAGGGATCTCGTCCTCACCTATGTCGAGGTCACCTACACCATACAGACACACTATGAGATAAAAATCTCAGTAAGCTCTACGTAAATGCTAATGCGTGGTCATGTATGCTCAATGCTATGAAAACCGTCCATGTCATTTAATTTATCAGTACGTGTCAGTCTATGGTTAACGGAAACGCTCGACAGATAGATAGGGTACGTCCAGCGGTTAGACAGCCCACACCATCTGAAGGGAGGAAAACCCGCTCACCACGGAACGCCAAGTCTGAACCTCATCCCCGATAACCCCATGTCATGGTTGTTTACTGTTATACTTTATTTGCCTTTATATGCATATTCTTTTCATAAAATTCGTGCGTAAATTCATTTTCATGACGTTTTTAAAACCATGATGCGTGAACAGTTCAATATAGCACAAAGTAAACAATCAATATATGTACCATCAAGACTATAAAAGTGTAACCTATAAACAACTAAACCTAACTACCCAACCAAAGCAAATTAAACATACACGCCACCAAAACTCCTCGAGACAACATCGACGTACGGTGTAGGCCAATCGGCCAAAATAAATCACGAGAACTTACCTCGTGTCCGCTGCAGCTCAAGCTCCATCCACGAGCGTTGTTTGTCTGAGGCAAAACACAACATTCGCCGTTTAAAACTAGTTTCAGCCAATAAACGTCCAAATTTAACAAAACCTTAACTAAGGAAATTCCTAAAAGTTCTAACTTAATTAATCGAGGCATATCGACGAACAATTCACGCTTGATACCTCGAAACAACAATTAACGAGTTTTCCCCAAAACCCAAAAATTCTCAAACTTTAACATTTTTCACAATTTAATCTAACTTCGTCCAATAACGCTCAATACGTTCTGTACATTCATAAACTACGACAACCTATTGATTTTTTTAACCCGAAATCACAGTTTTAAAATAAACCATAATGAATCCCTAACGTCCTAACTTCGTGAAAACTGGAAACTAACGCTCCGAAATCATAGATTCGTACCTAGAGTTGCGAGAGGAGGAGAAAACACGGAGAACGGAAGTCGATCGGAGGAGAAACAGAGGTCGGAACGTTGAGTCGCCATGAGAGAACAGAGAAGGCCGAGAGGAAAAGAAAACAAAGAACGTCTCTGGCATGAAAATGGTGAAGGAAGAAGAGGGGTTTGAGTTTTAATTAAAAATTGACTTTGCAAATTACCATTTTGCTCTTCCTTTTTTTTATATTAGTTTCGTCATTCGTTTCGTTAATCGGCTAACTATTCGGTTTCTCCAAATTTCCTTATTTTACCAATAACTCCAACTTATTATTTGAGATTTATTAAAACTGTCCGTTCGCAAATCGGACCTCGTTTACTATTTTTACTAAAACGTCCTTTATATTGTGAGAAACGTAATTACTTGAAATTAAGTGTTAACCCTCCGAAAATTCTCGTAATTTTCTTAAAATTCTTATTAATTGTTAGGATTCTAATAACGCTTTTTTTTCGTAAAACAGGCTTGATTTGACACACTTACAAAAATGCCAACATATATTAAAATATTAATATCCCGTAAAGCCGAGTATTACATTCCATCCACCTTATTTAGAATTTTTTTCGCACAATTTGACTACACAAATAGCTCAGGATACTTAGCCATCATATCCTGCAGTCACTCCCTAGTAGCCTCTTCCACCTAGTGGTTCTGCCAAAGGACTTTGACTAGCGGAATCTCTTTGTTGCGCAACACCTTGATGGAAGACTCAAAAATACGTACCGGCCTCTCCTCATAAGTCAAGGTAGGCTGTACATCGATCTCTCTAGCCTCCACGATATGTGATGGATCGCGCAAACACTTTCGAAGCATGGATACGTGAAATACGTCATGAATAACTTCCATTGAAGCCGGAAGCTCTAATCTGTACGCTTTAGTCCCTATCCTCTTCAGAATAGGAAAGGGCCCCACATAATGAGGGTTCAACTTACCCCTCCTTCCAAATCTCATGACGCCCTTAAATGGAGAAACCTTAAGATAGACCTCATCACCTTCTTCAAACTCTAGCTCTCTCTGTCGTGTGTTAGCATAGCTCTTCTGTCGACTCTGAGCTATCTCAATACGCTGTCGGATAACGGCAATCTTCTCTGCCGTTTGCTGTAGAATCTCAGGACCAACGATGCTGGCCTCGCCAATCTCGTCCTAATACAACGGAGACCTACACTTCCGACCATACAGCGCCTCGTACGGAGCCATCCCGATCGTAGCCTGGAAGCTGTTGTTGTACGAGAACTCAATCAAAGGCAAATATCGGCTCCACGAGCCCTGAAACTCCAGCACACAAGCTCTGAGCATATCCTCCAAAATCTGATTCGTCCTCTCTGTCTGACCATCAGTCTGAGGATGAAATGCCGTGCTGAAATTAAGCTGAGTCCCCATAGCTTTGTGCAGAATTTTCCAGAACTTCGATATAAATCTCGGATCTCTGTCTGAGACTATCGAAACTGGCACTCTGTGAAGTCTAACAATCTCCTGCATATAGAGCTCGGCGAGCTGACCCATAGAAGATGTCATCTTCACAGATAAGAAGTGAGCCGACTTTGTCAATCGGTCCACAATCACCCAGATGTCATCATGACCCTTCACCGTCCTCGGGAGCCCCACAATGAAATCCATGGAGATCTACTCCCATTTCCACTCTGGAATCGGCAGTGGCTGTAATGTTCCGGCCGGTCTCTGGTGCTCTGCCTTTACCTGTTGGTAGACTAAACAGGTTTCAACATATTTCGCAACCTCCCTCTTCATGTTCGGCCACCAGAAGTGCTGCTTCAAGTCCCGGTACATTTTGGTACTTCCCGGGTGCACAGAATATGCCGAAGAATGTGCCTCGGCCAATATCTCCTTCCTTAGCTCCTCATCGTTAGGCACATACCACCTATGCCTGAATTTTAGAATACCATCGTCGGATAAATGGAAATCAGATAAATCTCCTGATGTCATGCTCAATCGAAGCTCCTCACACTCTATATCCTTCTGCTGAGCTTCACGTATTTTATCTAGAATAGTCGGCCTGAGAGAAATGTTAGTGAGCATGCTGGACAACCCTGCCACAATTTCCACATCAAACCTCTCAATCTCAGACCGCAGTGTAACCGACATCGCTGCAAGTGAAGATTGACTCGCAGTAGGCATTCGGCTTAAAGCATCAGCGACTTTATTCGCCTTTCCTGGGTGGTACTTGATCTCAAACTCATAATCTTTTACGAACTCTAGCCACCTTCTTTGACGCATGTTAAGCTCCTTCTGTGTAAACAAATACTTCAGGCTCTTGTGGTCGGAAAATATCTCGCACTGCTGCCCATATAAATAATGTCTCCATATCTTCAGTGCGAAGACCACAGCTGCTAACTCAAGGTCGTGCGTAGGATAATTCTGCTCATACGACTTCAGCTGCCGAGAAGCATAAGCAATCACCCTGCCTTCCTGCATCCATACACAACCGATTCCAACTCCAGACGCATCACAATAAGTACTGAACTTGTCACCCTCAACAGGCAGTGTCAAATACTGGAGCGGTGGTCAACTTCTGCTTTAACTCCATAAAACTCTTGTCACAAGCAGGCGACCATATAAACTTCTCGTTCTTCCGAGTCAAACGCGAAAGAGGAACTACAATCTTTGAAAATTCCTCTATGAACTTCCGATAATAGCCAGCTAATCCGAGAAATCCTCGCACCTCACGTACGTTTTTAGGCTGTGGCCAATCTCTGACTACCTAAATTTTGCTCGGATCTACAGAAACTCCATCCTGCGATATGACATGGCCAAGAAAACCGACTTTCTCAAGCCAGAACTCGCACTTAGAAAACTTTGGATATAGCTGGTGCTGACATAGAATCCTCAGAACAATCCTCAGATGCTCCTCGTGTTCTTCCTTCGTCTTAGAGTAGATAAGAATGTCGTCGATGAAAACCACAACGAACTTGTCGAGATACTCCTTGAAGACACGGTTCATCAAGTCCATAAACGCTGCAGGGGCATTAGTAAGTCCAAAAGACATGACAAGGAACTCATAATGCCCGTACCTCGTTCGGAATGCCGTTTTTGGTATATCTTCCTTCCGGACCTTCAACTGATTGTAACCCGAGCGTAGATCAATCCTCGAAAATACTCGAGCACCTTGCAGCTGATCAAATAAATCATCGATCCGGGGCAGTGGATACTTATTCTTCACTGTAAGCTTATTCAGCTCTCTGTAATCCATGCACATCCTGAAGGTCCCGTCTTTCTTCTTGACGAATAGAACGGGCGCACCCCAAGGAGAAACACTGGGTCGAATAAAACCCTTCTCTAACAACTCGTCAAGCTGAGTCTTCAGCTCTTTCAACTCAGCTGGTGCCAATCTGTATGGATTCTTAAACCTTGGCGCGGTGTTTGGATAGACATCAATAGTAAATTGAATCTCCCGGTCTGGCGGTAACCCGGGAAGATCATCAAGGAATATCTTAGAGAACTCTCTGACTATAGGAATGTCACTCGGTTTAACTCCGCTGAGTAATTGAATATCGAATACTGAGGCCAAATAAATAGAGCACGCACCTTTAAACTGCTCGTTGACCCTCATGGAATATGAAATAGGTGATCCACTCAATCGGTTCATCGCCTGATAAGAAAACTCGGCTTTACTCGGGGGTCGAAAGGTCACAATCCCAGATCGACAAGCGATGGTGGCGAAGTGCTGCGAAAGCCAGTCCATCTCTAAGATAAGATCATACCGCTCTATGCTCATAACTATCAAACGAGCATAAAGGGTAGTATCCCCCACTGAGATGACATTGCCCTGGAGAATACGTTCTGACTGCATATGCTTTCCTGAAGGCAGCATCACTCTATACTCGACCCCAGCTAACTCAGACTCAAATCCCAATCTAGTCATGCATGCAGTAGATATGAAGGAGTGCGTAGCTCCTGTATCCATCAAAGTAAAAATAGCTGTGCCCATAATCAATATAGTACCTGCTATCACTGAGGGCTGAGTCTCATTGTCAACATCGCAGGCTCAATAAATGCAAAGATCCTCTGCATAATCCTCCTTTTATCGATAGCCGCTCTCGGACAGTTCTGAGCAAAATGGCCGACCTCTCCACATCAGTAACAACTGTTCGTGCCCAATCGACAAGCACCAAAGTGTTCCTTCTGGCACTTAGGACAAACAGGTTTCTGAGCAGCCCCTTGGACTTGCTTGTCTTTCCCCCGATCATTGCCTCCCTCTAAGGGCCTTTTAACGCCTTTCTGTTGTTGTTGTTGTGGCTGTGCTCTCGGTTGCCAGCCTTTATTCCTGAGCTGTGGGTGGATCTCACAAAAGAAGCCCTTAGCTGGCTCCCTCGATTTGACAGAATCCCTATCAACTGCCTCAATCTCAAGGGCTCTGGCAACAATCTCGTCATAGGATACATTCCGTACCCCTAATATAGTAAGACGCATCCGAAATTCTTGACCAAGTCCCTGTAAAAATCTACGTACCTTGTCCTCGTTAACACTAACCTGACGTGGCACGAATCGGGACAGTGCTTCAAACTTCCTCACATACTCGGCAATAGAACTAACCTGCCGTAACTGCATAAATTCAACCATCTTCGCCTCTCGTACTGTATGGCTGAAATACTTATCATAAAACAACATCTTGAATCGCTCCCAACCCATAATCGTCACATCGGTAGTCGCCTTGATGGAATCCCACTAAAATCGAGCATCCAGTGCCAAATGGTAAGTCACCAATGTAACCTTCTCTCCGTCCACAATGCTAGCGTAAGCCAGCATGTCTTCCTTAGTCCGAATCCACTCCTCGGCTGAAGAGGGATCCGTAGACTGTCCGTTAAATATGGGGGGCTAGAGCCTCTGAAATCTCTCCATTCCTCGGTTACCAGAAGCTGCTGCCTCCTGAGTTCTAAAACCTTCTCGGTCTATAAGGGTACCCAGCTGTTAAGAATGTCGCTCCATTTGCTGAGCCTGTCATTCCATATGCTGGGACTGCTGGGCAATAAAATCCTTGAGATGGTCTATCGTATCGTCTCGGTCGTCTCGGTCATTTCCTCGACGCACCATGTTTTATCAATAACTCCTGTATAAAAGTTTAAACAAACACTCTAATAAATAGAAACCAAATAATGCCATAAACATACTTACAGTTGATGAAGGGCGTCCGCGTAGTGGCTGTGCAGTCGAGCAGTCTACAGAACCATTTTTTTTAAAACCCGGGGGCTCTGATACCATAAGTTGTGACGACTCTAACACTGTACCCTTATTTTCCCACATTATTTTTATTTTTTTTATTTTTATTAATTTAAATGAACTTAAAGCGGAATCGAAATCGAAATAGAAATCGAAATCGAAAGCGAAATCGAAGTCTACTTTTTAAACCATTTAAAACAAAACCATTTATAAACTTAAAACAATTTAAAACAATTAACAATTATTGTAAAAATAATTAAACAAAACAATTAAAAAGGGGAGGGAAAAAGGTCATAGCCGTGACAAACAGGGGAGGGGCGATCCTTTAGTTGCTCTCTGGAATCCAAAGATTTCAGAGAGCAAACTTCAACCTTTCTCATGCATTTTTCCATACTTACACACCATAAACTCTAAACATTTCAACATAACTTACTTCATTCTCATTTTTTTTTTATCCACCCAAATTAAACGACCTAAACATACGTTAATCTTTCATAAAAACGAACTGCGTGGGTACGTTTAAAAATCAACAATCCCTCATGTTTTAAATTACAACGCAGTTCCAATGAAAACTTTACAAAAGCAGTTTATAAAACAGGTTTCTAAATACGTTTAAAACATCAAACATAAACCTATCCACTATCAAATCCAAACATCCTAAAATGTTCTAACTTTATACATATTTTTCTCAAAATAACCCAATACCCTCAAAACACCATATATACATCCCCACGGGTCAGGTTAAGTATCGACTGAGCCAGCACACCACCGCAAGTCATCCTCCGTCAACTGCATCATTCCTCAGGTGGAGGGATCTCGTCCTCACCTATGTCGAGGTAACCTAAACAATACAGACACACTATGAGATAAAATCTCAGTAAGCTCTACGTAAATGCTAATGCGTGGTCATGTATGCTCAATGCTATGAAAACCGTCCATGTCATTTCATTCATCAGTACGTGTCAGTCTATGGTTAACGGAAACGCTCGACAGATAGATAGGGCACGTCCAGCGATTAGACAGCCCACACCATCTGAAGGGAGAAAAACCCGCACACCACGGAACGCCAAGTCTGAACCTCATCCCCGATAACCCCATGTCATGGTTGTTTACTGTGATACTTTGCTTGCCTTTACATGCATGTTCTTTTCATAAAATCTGTGCGTAAATTCATTTTCATGACGTTTTTAAAACCATGATGCGTGAACAGTTCAATATAGCATAAAGTAAACAATCAATATATGTACCATCAAGACTATAAAAGTGTAACCTATAAACAACTAAACCTAACTACCCAACCAAAGCAAATTAAACATACACGTCACCAAAACTCCTCGAGACAACATCGACGTACGGTGTAGGCCAATCGGCCAAAGTAAGTCACGAGAACTTACCTCGTGTCCGCTGCAGCTCAAGCTCTGTCCACAAGCGTTGTTTGTCTGAGGCAAAACACAACGTTCGCCGTTTAAAACTAGTTTCAGCCAATAAACATCCAAATTTAACAAAACCTTAACTAAGGAAATTCCTAAAAGTTCTAACTTAATTAATCGAGGCATATCGACGAACAATTCACGCTTGATACCTCGAAACAACAATTAACGAGTTTTCTCCAAAACCCAAAAATTCTCAAACTTTAACATTTTTCACAAATTAATCTAACTTTATCCAATAACACTCAATACGTTCTGTACATTCATAAACTACGACAACCTATTGATATTTTTAACCCAAAATCACAGTTTTAACATAAACCCTAACGAATCCCTAACGTCCTAACTTCATGAAAACCGGAAACTAACGCTCCGAAATCATAGATTCGTACCTAGGGTTGCGAGAGGAGGAGAAAACACGGAGAACGGAAGTCGATCGGAGGAGAAACGGAGGTCGGAACGTTGAGTCGCCGTGAGAGAACAGAGAAGGCCGAGAGGAAAAGAAAACAAAGAACGTCTCTGGCGTGAAAATGGTGAAGGAAGAAGAGGGGTTTGAGTTTTAATTAAAAATTGACTTTGCAAATTACCATTTTCCCCTTCCTTTGTTTTTATAATTTCGTCATTCGTTTCGTTAATCGGCTAACTATTCGGCTTCTCCAAATTTCCTTATTTCACCAATAACTCCAACTTATTATTTGAGATTTATTAAAACTGTTCAGTTACAAATCGGACCTCGTTTACTATTTTTACTAAAACGTCCTTTATATTACGAGAAACGTAATTACTTGAAATTAAGCGTTAACCCTCCGAAAATTCTCGTAATTTCCTTAAAATTCTTATTAATCGTTAGGATTCTAATAACGCTTTCTTTTGATAAAACATGCTTGATTTAACATACTTACAAAAATGCCAACATATATTAAAATATTAAAATCTCGTAAAGCCGGGTATTACAATGTTTGTCATTTGTGAACGGTAGACGTCGTCTGCCGAATTATTTCAATCGCATGAATATCACGTGGTCTGTGCGGTAGAGGTGTTTTGACGTTGTAACACCCCAAGTTTTCTAAACTCAGTTCGTTACACATAACACAGAACAGGACTAAGAAAAATTTGACTAATTTCTAAAAAAAACTTCGCTCAAAAATTAAAATTTTGACATTTGCTAAAACCTCAAAATTTTAAAACTAGCAGCGGAAAGTTTTTTGTTTTGAAACGAAAATAGAGTTAAACAAACTGTAAAACAATTTTAAAAGAATCGGTTAAAATATTGAGAAATAATTCGGCCAGAAGAGATGAAAGCTTAAGTATGAAATGCTTGAAGATCATAAAAGTCAACCACATCATCCGCTGTTCAGAGTCAACGAAAATGGGCAGAAAAAAAATGGAGGACGTCCACCGATGACGTCAGCCGGAAGAATCACTCTTCCAACTTCAGCCGATGACGTCAGCCGGAAGAATCACACTTCCAACTTCAGCCGATCGCAAAACGACAACTATACTTACTCACATCTTCCGGTAGATAAACTACTCGACATCATCCGGTTACAAAACGACAAAAGACTTTTACCTTCATTATCCGATGGATAAAATACTCGACATCATCCGGTTACAAAACGACAAATTTTCTACTTATATCTTCCGATGGCTTCCACTGAAGACATCATCCGATGACTTTACTGAAGACATCATTCCGATGGCTTTATTGAAGACATCATCCGATGGCTTTACTGAAGACATCATTCGATGGCTTTACTGAAGACATCATTCCGATGGCTTTACTGAAGACATCATCCGATGGCTTTACTGAAGACATCATCCGATAGTCAACAGAACAACAACTTTATATAGCAGCTCATCGAGCATTTTCTCTCTACAAAGGGAAAGCTCTGACTACCAAAAGAATTTGAGCATTTGCAAAAGAACATTCAAAACTACTTAAATCCGTATATTACTCCAGAATTTGGTAGAAACTACTTTTAAAGCCAACAGAGTATTAATATCAGAAAGGTCTCAAATGTATTTCAAAACATTAAAACTACCATTTTCAAAAGAACTCTCGACATACTCAAATTGAATCCTGGTTCACTAAACTTTCCCAACTCACTGACACCAGTTAATCCGCCTCATCAGTTTACCAAGCCGAAACATGAATGTACTACTCCAACCGCCTCTATTCATCTGTGCACTCAGGAAAATCACCTGCAGTATCCTCAACACCTACATCACAAAACTCATCTATTAGCCTAATGCTAAGTAAGTAAAGCAATAATGAAATGAAATGCTGAAACATAAATTCCTAAACAAGCAATTCCTACTTTCTCATCTCAGTTGCATTCACATTCATTCATAAGCTGATCTGATCCCTCGGTTCCCTTAGGAGTGAGATCAATCCTCCCAATGTTATACATCCTCTACTCGATTAAAGGGCAGATGAATTCCCTTAATAGCTGATCTGATCCCTCAGTTCCCTTGGGAGTGGGATCAATCCTCCCAATGTTATAAATCCCTTCATAAGTTAAGGGGTGGATTAGTTCCCTTAATAGTTTGTCTGTCATATTCAGCTCACGCCTTACCATTTCTTACATGGAAATTCATTTTCGTAATTTTTCAAAAGAAAACATGATGCATGACATACAAACTCATTCACACGATACATAATCCTACTGTTTTGTGATGTAGGCCCGAAGGCACATGCATACTTCACTTACCTGGCTCTCATGGAAATGCTCGGTGTTGCAAACTACTTTGGGAGCTTACTCAAACTAAAACCATGGACAAATTATCGATTAGATTTTACTAAACCTCATTTTACACTATCTAGAAGCCTATGGAAACTAGTTTAGGAGCTTAGTTCTTTACACATCTCCGATTACCACAAAACTCGAACTAGTTCGCTCACAGCATTCTCGAAACTCACATTTATCTACTCCCCAAATCATCGATAGTTACCAATGCAGCAAGGAATCGAAATAGAACTCTCCTAGTTTGGAGAAAATCGGATGGAAGAATTGCCTAGAGAGCTCTGCTGCTTGAGCTGAATATCGAGAGAGGAGAGTAGGGAAAGAGTGGCGGCTACAGTGCATTTAATCACAAAGCCTCTTTCCTTAAATAGGTTATCCATTATAAGTTCTCAATTTACCACTATGCCCTTACTTAGTCACTCATTAACCTAATTAATATTTTCCTCAATTTCCTCCATAACATGCTTACTATTAAATAACGAAATAGAAATTGGTTTAGTAGAACCGGGTGCTACAATCTACCCTCCTTAAAAGAATTTTGTCCTCAAAATTTAATACCTGAACAGTTCTGGATGTTGGTCCATCATGTCTTGCTGGCGCTCCCAAGTTGTCTCCTCAATGTTCTGGTTATGCCATAAGACTTTCACTAGTGGAACTTCTTTGTTGCGCAACACCTTTACTGCATAGTCCAGGATCCTTACTGGTTTCTCCTCATAGGTAAGGGTAGGATAAACTTCAATGTCCTGTTGCTCCACAACTTGATATGGATCCCTCATGCACTTCTTCAACATAGAAACAGGGAACACACTGTGTATCCCCTCCATAGAAGCCGGTAGCTGCAACTGATAGGCTGCTCTCCCAACTCTCTTCAGAATAGTGAATGGTCCAATAAATCTGGGGTTCAACTTGCCTCTCTTCCCAAATCTCACAACTCCTTTAAATGGTGATACCTTGAGGAAAACTTCATCACCTACTTCAA
This sequence comes from Begonia masoniana, assembly GCA_022432975.1. NCBI lineage: Eukaryota > Viridiplantae > Streptophyta > Magnoliopsida > Cucurbitales > Begoniaceae > Begonia > Begonia masoniana. The sequence continues at coordinate 17,291,331 of CM039504.1, forward strand.
ACTCTAGTTCCCTACGTCTTCTGTCGGCATAACTTTTTTGCCGGCTTTGAGCTGTTAAGATCCTCTGGCGGATGAGGGCAACCTTCTCAACAGTTTGTTGCACAATGTCAGGACCAAGCAACTGTGCTTCACCAACTTCGTCCCAATACAAAGGAGATCTGCACTTTCGTCCATACAGTGCTTCATACGGTGCCATACCGATAGTTGCCTGAAAACTGTTATTATAAGAGAATTCTACTAAGGATAGGTACTTGCTCCTGGAACCTTGAAAATCCAATATGCATGCACGAAGCATATCCTCTAATATTTGGATGGTTCTTTCGGACTATCCATCTGTTTGAGGGTGAAAGGTTGTGCTAAAGTTGAGCTGTGTACCCATAGCCTGATGCAAACTCTTCCAAAACTTAGATGTAAATCTAGAGTCTCGGTCTAAAACTATGGTATTTGGAACTCCATGTAACCTAACAATTTCTTGCACATACAATTCAGCAAGTTGATCCATCGAGTAAGTCACCTTTATTGGTAGGAAATGAGCTGATTTTGTTAGACGGTCAACTATCACCCAAATTGCATCATGTCCTTTAGCCGTTCTAGGCAATCCTACCACAAAGTCCATTGTTATTTGCTCCCATTTCCATTCGGGAATTGGTAAAGGTTGTAACCTTCCAGCAGGTCTCTGATGCTCAGCTTTAACCTGTTGACAACACAAACATGATCCTACATATTCTGCCACACTTCGTTTCATACCTGGCCACCAATAATGCGGTTTACGATCCTTGTGCATCTTTGTACTCCCAGGGTGAACAGAGAACCTGGAAGAGTGTGCTTCAGAAAGAATCTCATCACGAAGTCCTTTGATGGCAGGGACAAACCATCTATTTCTAAACTTAAGGATTCCATCAGTAGAATAGTTAAAATCTGTTTTGTCCGTAGAATTCATGCTTAACTTGTACTTGTTACATTCGTCATCATTCGTCTGAGCCTCCTTTATTTTCTCCAAAATGGTAGGCCTTAAGGTTATGGCTGAAAGTATAGCTGATACACTGGATACTGCTTCTAAATTAAACCTTTGGAATTCTGACTCTAAGGCTAATGGCATGTTGAAAACAATAGTTGGGGTTGGTGTTGTCACTCTACTCAAGGTACAGCCACAACATTTGCTTTGTCGGGATGATATTTAATCTCAAAATCATAATCCTTTACAAATTCCAACCATCGACGCTGCATCATGTTCAATTCCTTCTGTGTGAAAATATACTTCAGGCTCTTGTGATCTAAAAATATCTTACAAGGTTGTCCATACAAGTAATGCCTCCAAATCTTAAGTGCGAACACCACTGCAGCTAATTCTAAGTCATGTGTGGGGTAATTCTTCCAACTGTCTAGAGGCATAAGCTATTACCTTACCATCTTGCATCAACACACATCCAAGACCAATTTTGAAAACGTCACAATAAATGCTAAATTTACCATCTTCAACTGGAAGAGTTAATATTGGGGCATCGATCAATTTCTGTTTCAAGGTCTGAAAACTATGCTCACATTCATCAGTCCATATATACTTCACATTTTTCCTTGTTAACTTAGTAAGGGATGTAGCAATCTTCGAAAATCCTTCAATGAACTTTCTATAGTATCCTGCAAGTCCAAGAAAACTTCTAATATCAGTAGCATTCTTCGGTTGGGGCCGGTCCTTAACTGCTTGAACCTTGGCTGAGTCGACAGATATCTCATCTCCGGAGATCACATGACCAAGAAAGTGAACTCTGTCCAACCAAAACTCACACTTGGAAAACTTGGCATAAAGTTGGTGCTGTCTAAGTACTCCTAACACCAAACTCAAATGCCTTGCATGCTCATCCTTAGTACGTGAATAGATCAGAATATCATCAATAAACACTATGACGAATTTATCTAAGTATTCATGAAACACCCTATTCATAAGATCCATGAATGCTGCTGGTGCATTTGTCAAACCAAAAGACATAACCAAAAACTCATAATGTCCATATCTTGTGCAAAAGGCTGTCTTAGGGATATCCTCAGATTTGACTTTTAATTGGTAATAGTCGGACCTAAGGTCAATCTTAGAGAAAACACGTGCACCATTAAGCTGGTCAAATAAATCATCGATTCTAGGCAGTGGATATTTGTTCTTGACAGTTAACTTGTTCAATTCCTTATAATCAATGCACATACGTATTGATCTGTCTTTCTTTTTGACAAAAAAGACGGGTGCACCCCACGGTGAAAAGCTTGGGCGTATGAACCCTTTCTTCAATAAATCCTCCAACTGTTTCTTTAATTCCTTAAGTTCTATTGGTGCTAACCTATATGGATTTTTAGACACAGGCTCGGCGCGGGGGTAAAAATCTACAACAAATTCAATTTTTCTATCTGGTGGTAAACCTGGAAGGTCATCTAAAAATACTTCAGGAAAGTCTTGGACAAATAAGGCATTTTGAGGATTTGCTTTTTCTACGTGTTGTGTGTCTAAAACGCTAGCTAAGAAGCACAAGTACTCTCCATATGGGGAAGGTCTAGTGTTAATAGAAGTCATCACAGACATTTCCTTACTTTTCTTTGAAGCTTGAAAGGTATGTTTCAAACTACCAGGGGGTTGGAAACTAACTATTCCAGTCCTATAGTCGATCGTGGCATAATGCTTGAACAACCAATCCATTCCTAGGATTACATCAAATCCCGTTATATCCATAATAATGAGGTCAGCAGGCAGATTCATGCTTCCCACTAATACGACGCTATCCAGTATCACTTGGTTAGAGTACATGCGCTCACCAGAGGGTAATGCTACGTTAAACACATGCTCAGTGGGGGTAAACTGTACATCTAGTTTATCAGCAAATGTAGAGGCTATAAAAGAATGTGTTGCACCTGAATCTATTAAAGTAAAGGCAGGGATATAGTTGATCAATATGGTACCTGACACCACGGCAGGCTGTTCATCATCTCCCGTCTCCATCATGGAGAATATCTTTGGCTTTACTTTGGCAGGGCCACTCTTCAAGGCTGGGCAGTCCCTGTTGATATGGTCAACTTTGTTACAATGAAAACATCAAATGATCCTGGGCTTCGGGCAATCCTTGAATGAGTGTCCAACCTCTTCACAATTGAAACACTTTCCCGATCCGAACCTACGTTCACCCAGGTGACTTTTCAGACACTTCGGGCACTGAGGATACCTCTTGGTGTCCTGTACCTTCTTTCTCGTTCCTTGACTGTTCTGGCTTTCACTAGGCCTTTTTGTTCCACTCTGTTGATGTGGTTGGATAAACTTCCGTGGGGTTTCCCTTGCTCTAGTACACTTCATTTCTGCATCCTCCACTTCTAACGCAGTGGACACAACCTCGCTGAAGGACAAGCCTTTGATACCAGTAAACTTGACTCCTCGGAAAATCTCTGGCTTTAGTCCATTCATAAACTGAAACACTTTATCTTCATTCCTATGGACGAGATGTCCGACAAATCTTGACAGGGACTCGAATTGTCTGCTGTACTCAGCCACTGACCCCGTCTGTTTCAAGCTCAAAAATTCAACTTTCTTAGCGGCCTGAACAGTGTTGTTGAAATGCTTCTCATAGAAAACTTCTCTGAATTGTGTCCAAGACATAGCCAGGGCATCAGCGGCGGTTTCCATCGACTCCCACCAGAGTTGAGCTTCGCCAGCCAGATGGAATGTTGCCAGAGTGACCTTGTCTCCTTCCTCAATATTGACATACCTAAACATACTCTCAACCTTTCTGAGCCATTCTTCAGCAACAGTGGGATTAGTTGACTTCCCATCAAATGTAGGCGGCTAAAGTCTCCGAAATCTGTCTCCAGAGTGCTCACCGCTGGAACTCAAGTTAGCACTTCCTTGTACATCTCGGTTCAACAACACACCCAACTGATCAAACTGTTGGCGCACTAAATCAGTTTGCTGATGTACTAAATCTGTCAGCTGCCTAATCACACTAGGCTCCTCTTCACCTCTCACATTCGGCATTTCTCTTGGTACTCTAGGTCTCCCTGGGCGTCTGGCCATAATACTAAATTCCTGCACAGGGTTAACTACTCTCATAAACATCTTATAGCTAAAGCTAACATAAACACTTACAGTTGTTGGAGTACTCCCATGCAACGATTGGCACTGATGAGTAATCTTTTGAACGATTTAACTGAATGTCTCTGATACCATATTGTAACACCCCGAGTTTTCTAAACTCAGTTCGTTACACATAACACAGAACAGGACTGAGAAAAATTTGACTAATTTCTAAAAAAAACTTCGCTCAAAAATCAAAATTTTGACATTAGCTAAAGCCTCAAAATTTTAAAACTAGCAGCGGAAAGTTTTTTTTTTTTGAAACGAAAATAGAGTTAAACAAACTGTAAAACAATTTTAAAAGAATCGGTTAAAATATTGAGAAATAAATCGGCCAGAAGAGATGAAAACTTAAGTATGAAATGCTTGAAGATCATAAAAGTCAACCACATCATCCGCTGATCAGAGTCAACGAAAATGGGCAGAAACAAAACGGAGGACTTCCACCGATGACGCAGGAAGACATCATCCAATGGCTTTACTGAAGACATCATCCGATGGCTTTACTGAAGACATCATCCAATGGCTTTACTGAAGACATCATCCGATGGCTTTACTGAAGACATCATCCGATGGCTTTACTGAAGACATCATCCGATGGCTTTACTGAAGACATCATCCGATGGCTTTACTGAAGACATCATCCGATGGCTTTACTGAAGACATCATCCGATGGCTTTACTGAAGACATCATCCGATGGCTTTACTGAAGACATCATCCGATGGCTTTACTGAAGACATCATCCGATGGCTTTACTGAAGACATCATCCGATGGCTTTACTGAAGACATCATCCAATGGCTTTACTGAAGACATCATCCGATGGCTTTACTGAAGACATCATCCGGTTACAAAACGACAAATTTTCTACTTATATCTTCCGATGGCTTTACTGAAGACATCATCCGATGGCTTTACTGAAGACATCATCCGATGGCTTTACTGAAGACATCATCCGATGGCTTTACTGGAGACATCATCCAATGGCTTTACTGAAGACATCATCCAATGGCTTTACTGAAGACATCATCCGATGGCTTTACTGAAGACATCATCCAATAGTCAACAGACCAACAACTTTATATAGCAGCTCATCGAGCATTTTCTCTCTACACAGGGAAAGCTCTGACTACCAAAATAATTTGAGCATTTGCAAAAGAACATTCAAAACTACTTAAATCCGTATATTACTCCAGAATTTAGTAGAAACTACTTTTAAAGCCAACAGAGTATTAATATCAGAAAGGTTTCAAATGTATTTCAAAACATTAAAACTACCATTTTCAAAAGAACTCTCGACATACTCAAATTGAATCCTGGTTCACTAAACTTTCCCAACTCACTGACACCAGTTAATCCGCCTCATCAGTTTACCAGGCCGAAACATGAATGTACTCCTCCAACCGCCTCTATTCATCTGTGCACTCAGGAAAATCACCTGCAGTATCCTCAACATCTACATCACAAAACTCATCTATTAGCCTAATGCTAAGTAAGTAAAGCAATAATGAAATGAAATGCTGAAACATAAATTCCTAAACATGCAATTTCTATTTTCTCATCTCAGTTGCATTCACATTCATTCATAAGCTGATCTGATCCCTCGGTTCCCTTGGGAGTGGGATCAATCCTCCCAATGTTATACATCCTCTACTCGATTAAGGGGCGGATGAATTCCCTAATAGCTGATCTGATCCCTCATTTTCCTTGGGAGTGGGATCAATCCTCCCAATGTTATAAATCCCTTCATAAGTTAAGGGGTGGATTAGTTCCCTTAATAGTTTGTCTGTCATATTCAGCTCACGCCTTACCATTTCTTACATGGAAATTCATTTTTGTAATTTTTCAAAAGAAAACATGATGCATGACATACAAACTCATTCACACGATACATAATTCTACTGTTTTGTGATGTAGGCCCGAAGGCACATGCATACTTCACTTACCTGGCTCTCATGGAAATGCTCGGTGTTGCAAACTACTTTGGGAGCTTACTCAACCTAAAACCATGGACAGATTATCGAGTAGATTTTACTAAACCTCATTCTACACTATCTAGAAGCCTACGGAAACTAGTTTAGGAGCTTAGTTTGTTATACATCTCCGATTACCACAAAACCCGAACTAGTTCGCTCACAGCATTCTCGAAACTCACATTTATCTACTCCCCAAATCATCGATAGTTACCAATGCAGCAAGGAATCGAAATAGAACTCACCTAGTTTGGAGAAAATCGGATGGAAGAATCGCCTAGAGAGCTCTGCTGCTTGAGCTGAATACCGAGAGAGGAAAGTAGGGAAAGAGTGGCGGCTACAGTGAATTTAATCACAAAGCCTCTTTCCTTAAATAGGTTATCTATTATAAGTTCTCAATTTACCACTATGCCCTTATTTAGTCACTCATTAACCTAATTAATACTTTCCTCAATTTTCTCCACAACATGCTTACTATTAAATAACGAAATAGAAATTGGTTTAGTAGAACCGGGTGCTACAGTCGTTTAGTGATCGGTCGATGTGTTCTGTTCTGTTTGTGAGTAAAAGACTTTTGTCGTTTAGTGACCGGTTTATGTGTTCTGTTTTCTTCTCTCTTTCAACCAACTGTCTTGAATATTTTAACTATTTAATAAATATTTTTTCTTTATACGATGATTTTTTCGTTGCAAGTTTTAACGTTTTAAGAGTCAAATCTTAATCATTGAATGAAATTTTAAAATTTTCTCAAAAAGTCATAGTTCGGTTCAGTATCTTGTGTAGCGAACCGGGTTCAGACAACTCGGGGCGTTACATTTACTTTGATGACTGGTTCATTGATTTGATGGTGCTTTCTAGTATGACAATTTTTGCATTAAAAGCAGAAACTTCATCCAAATCATAAACTCCAGATGCACGTTTTGTAGAGTAAACTCTTTTTGAAGGCCATTGGAACTATTCATTGCCATTCTTTCCAACAAATCATAAGCTTCATTGAAAGATTTTGATAGAAGAGTTCTGTTTGCTGCTGCATCGATGATTGATCTGGTCTGGCCATTAAGTCCATTATAAAATTTCTCCAGCTGAATCAAATGTGGTATTCCATGATTAAGGCACTGTCTCAATAATTCTTTGAATCTATCCCAAGCCTCGTAAAGTGATTCACCATCCCACTGTTAAAAACTGGTGATTTCATTCCTTATTTTGGCGTTCCTCACTGGTGGATGGTATTTCATGATGAATTTCTTGGCTAAATCTCCCCATGTAGTGATAGTATTAGATGTAATACCATTTAGCCAATCTTGTGCTCTGCCTCTTAAGGAATATGGAAAAAGTTTGAGCCATAACGGTTCAGCTGAAGCTCCAGGAAAATTGAATGAATCGCTCATTTCTCCAAAAACCTTGAGATGATGATGAGTGTTGTCTGATATCAATCCACTAAACTACCCAACTGTTTGAAGCATCTGAAACATGAACGGTTTTAATTCAAATCTAATAGCATGTAAATCTGGTCTTTGATGATCTGAGTCCCGATATTGTTAGGTCGATCTCGATTATCAATGATACGATCAGAATTAATTCTTCTTTCTTCCTGGTTGGCCATATTGTCTTCTTCAATAAGTGGTTGTTGTTATTGTCTCGTTCTTGCGTGAAATGTCCGTTCAATCTCTGGATCGTGTGGAACAAGATCCAGGTTGTCCTCGTCAGATATCAAGCAACTAGTCCCTGAAGAACAATTAATAAAAACATAAAAATAAAAAAATAATTTATAGCAAAATAAAATAATTAAGAATTATCCCCGGCAACGACTCCAAAAACTTGTTAGTGATTTTCTACACCTAATGCAAGTGCATGTATCGCTAACCAAGTAATAAAGAGTAAGTAAAAGTCGATCCCGCAAGGATAATCTTAACTAAATTTAATTGCTATAAAATTATATAAAAATAAATATGAGGATAATATAAAAAATGGCGTGAGTGGCAAGGAATGATAAAAATAGAGTTTACTCAGAAATAATAAAGATTTAAATTGAAATAAATTAAGAAGATAAAGATGATGGAACCCTTGGTTAGGGTCGATTTCCTCGTTATCTGCAAATTACTATCGATGCTACAGAAAGCCATTTTCCACAGAACAACGAGAACGAATATTTTTCTAGAGTTCTATCGAATTGCCTAGTTAAATTCGACCTAGAGTTTCTTTCGACTTTGAAAGAATACAACTTGATTCGAATTTCTTTAAAGTCTTATTCTCAATGCCAAATAGATTAATGTCAACGACTTTGTAATAATTTAATTTATTTAAGGGAAATTATCAATTTTAACCCTGTACTATACACGTTTTTTCAATTCGGCCCCTTTACTATAAAACCTTGCAAACCGAACCCTGTACTTTGATTCTGTTATCAGTTTTGACCTTCTATCAACAATTTTATTAAACATTCATTGAAAAAACTAACAAACAATCTTGAATTCAGTTGAAATTTTTACCACATGCTCACTACTTAATGAGAAGATAATTTAAAATTTTTCGTGATTTTTTAACACATGTACGATTTATTGTAATATTATTTTAGTATTGTTTAAAAATGTTATAATAAATCATACAAATTTTAAAAAATTACGCAAATTTTTGTATTATCTACTCATAATATGGTAAATATCTAAAAAAAGTTTCAAATAAATCTAATATTGTTTGGTATTCTTTTAAATTAATCTCAGTTTCTTCTTTACTTTATAAATTAATTTTAAAAAAAAATACCAAATAACATTTAATTTATTTGAAAATTTTTCCACATGTGCAACCTATCATGGGTAGATAATAGAAAAAGTTTCGTGATTTTCTAAAATTTGTATGATTTATTATAATATTTTTATACAATACTAAAATAAAATTTTAATAAATCGTACATGTGTTAAAAAATCACGAAAATTTCCAGATTATCTTTTCATTAAGTAGTGAGAATGTGGTAAAAATTTCAACTGAATCCAAGATTGGTTGTTAGTTTTTTCAATGAGGGTTTAATTAAATTGTTGATAGAAGGTCAAAACTGATAACAGAATCAAAGTACAGGGTTCGGTTTGCAAGGTTTTATAGTACAGGGGCCGAATTGAAAAAAAGTGTATAGTATAGGGTTAAAATTGATAATTTCCCTTTATTTAATCAATCATACATCTTAAAATTCCTATCTACCTATAAATACAATAGGAACATGTAACATCAAATTTGCCTGTTGACACAATTTGAATTAAGTAATAAACATCATGATAGATTGTTTAATGAAAAATATGTAAACTTTCATAGATCTAAGTAAATCACATAACGAGTACTTTCTATTCTAACCAAGATAAAAACGTCTAATCTAAAATCATGATAAAAAAATACCAAATAAAAATATTCATAAAAAGAAAAATATAAAAAGTAGAAGGAGAAGAATTAATCAAGTGCAGCCTCTGTAGCGACCAATTCTCCTCCCTTTTCCGCTTTTCTTTCCTGTTATTTTTGGTCTTCTTCTGCCAATCTTCACCTTTTTTTTTCTGGTCTCTTTTTTCAGCAGACAAATCCTTCTATATTTCTCTTTTCTTATTTTTCTTTTCTTTAATTTTTATCAGCCCAAAATCCTCTTACTCCCTTGATTCTAGGGATTTCTCCAGCCAAATCTCCCTCTCTCCTTGATTTTAGGGATTTTTCCTTCCCTTTTTCTCCTTCTCTTTTGGTCATTCAAATAAAAATCCAATCTTTCCTTTTTACTTTCCCGCTAGTAAATCTGTGACCAAACATGATAACAAAAAAATTCAAATTAGTGCTAATAATCTGATTTTTTCTGAAAATAAACATAAAATTCTTAAAATCTTTCAATGCTATGTAACTTACAACAATTTCTATAATTTTGACTCATTTCCTTTTACATTCACTCAAATCACACGAGTTATATAAAAAAAATAGTATAAAACAACTCTTTTTTAAGAGTTATCAACTACGGAGTAACTCACCTAACTAATAGTTAGGATTTTATGGGAGGGCAAATTTAGAATATGAAAAGGGGTAGTTGGGGTTGTCCAATGAAGAGTTGTCAAGTGTCCAAGCTTCTAGAGGAAGCTAACTTTGTAATAACCAGGAAATTTTTACCTAGTAAATTAAAAATTTTGTTAGAATTTCCGTGAGAGATTTTAACGGGTTAGTTAGTTTAAACACGTGAGGGCAATTTAAACTAACAACGGCGGCGAGCGAGCTCCCGACGAGAGTGAGAGCCCGAGCGACGTCCCTGCTCCGACGACCACCGCAGTTTCCGACGTTCTCCGGCCAGACAACGGCAGCGAGCGGGTTTCGGTTGTTTCCACGCACGAATCGACAGGTTAGACTCGGTTTTACCTGTTCTGGTTCTGTTCGAGGCCGTGGGTGACGAGTTGTGTTGAGCTCCGATCACCGACCGAAATTGGCTGCTTCCGGCGTGGGTTCGCCGACCCTTGGACCGGCTATGGTCGCTTGGCCGTGAAGAGCTTTGTTTGGGCGAAAGGCAGCAAGCCCTGTTCGGGCAATTTGAGTTTTTGCTGTGTGTAGCCTTGGGATTTTGTTAGGTTATGTTAATTGGATGTTAGGGTGATCGATTGGTGAAGAAATTTGTAGAATCAAATTGAAGTGGAAATTTTTGATATTTTAGGGTAAAAACCGGTTCTGTTTTTGGAGGATTTGACATAGCTATTGTTATTTGTTTTGAATTCTTTCTTGGTATGTTAAACTAGGTTATTAGGGGAGTACGTGGCCCCTGGAATCATTCGATTTTGATAATTGACGCAAAAGTTACGCACGTCTGAAGTTTCGGGTCGGTTTTTACCAAACCCAAATTACTGGCCCGTTTAGTTACGTTTTAGTTGGGTTAGGCTAGAAATAGTAGTTTGAGAATAAATTGGTGAATGTAAACTTAATTTTAATGAAGTTTGAATGTTTATCGTAGATTGAGCCGTAGGTGGACAGGGAACCGAGCATCCTCAGCGAGCTAGGACGCCAGGTAAGTAGTAGTATGGTTGAGAATGTTTGAAATTCGCCCAGAAAGGCCTACACCACAGTTGTTTGCATGTTGTGAGTCGTGTGTATGTCGTGAGTAGTCGATATGTATGTGGATGTGAAGTCATCGTTGGTTGGTCATGGTATGCAGGTTATGAGTCGTAGGTACGTGTGTGATGTGATAGGGATGTGTAGTCATCGTTAGTGGTAGGTTATGAGTCTTATGCAGGCTGTGGGCCAGTTTTGTGTAGGTTGTGGGCTAGTTGTGTGTAGGTTGTGAGTCTTGTGCAGGCTGTGGGCCAGTTTTGTGTAGGTTGTGGGCTAGTTGTGTGTAGGTTGTGGGCTAGTTGTGTGTAGGTTGTGAGTCTTGTGTAGGTTGTGAGTCTTGTGTAGGTTGTGAGTCTTGTGTAGGTTGTGGGCTAGTTGTGTGTAGGTTGTGAGTCTTGTGTAGGTTGTGAGTCTTGTGCAGGCTGTGGGCCAGTTTTGTGTAGGTTGTGAGTCTTGTGCAGGCTGTGGGCCAGTTTTGTGTAGGTTGTGAGTCTTGTGCAGGCTGTGGGCCAGTTTTGTGTAGGTTGTGAGTCTTGTGTAGGTTGTGAGTCTTGTGTAGGTTGTGGGCTAGTTGTGTGTAGGTTGTGAGTCTTGTGTAGGTTGTGAGTCTTGTGTAGGTTGTGAGTCTTGTGTAGGTTGTGAGTCTTGTGTAGGTTGTGAGTCTTGTGTAGGTTGTGGGCTAGTTGTGTGTAGGTTGTGAGTCTTGTGCAGGCTGTGGGCCAGTTTTGTGTAGGTTGTGAGTCTTGTGTAGGTTGTGAGTCTTGTGCAGGCTGTGGGCCAGTTTTGTGTAGGTTGTGAGTCTTGTGTAGGTTGTGGGCTAGTTGTGTGTAGGTTGTGAGTCTTGTGTAGGTTGTGAGTCTTGTGTAGGTTGTGAGTCTTGTGTAGGTTGTGAGTCTTGTGTAGGTTGTGGGCTAGTTGTGTGTAGGTTGTGGGCTAGTTGTGTGTAGGTTGTGGGCTAGTTGTGTGTAGGTTGTGAGTCTTGTGCAGGCTGTGGGCCAGTTTTGTGTAGGTTGTGGGCTAGTTGTGTGTAGGTTGTGAGTCTTGTGTAGGTTGTGGGCTAGTTGTGTGTAGGTTGTGAGTCTTGTGTAGGTTGTGGGCTAGTTTTGTGTAGGTTGTGAGTCTTGTGTAGGTTGTGGGCTAGTTTTGTGTAGGTTGTGAGTCTTGTGTAGGTTGTGGGCTAGTTGTGTGTAGGTTGTGAGTCTTGTGCAGGCTGTGGGCCAGTTTTGTGTAGGTTGTGAGTCTTGTGTAGGTTGTGGGCTAGTTGTGGGTAGGTTGTGAGTCCTGTGTAGGTTGTGGGCCAGTTTTGTGTAGGTTGTGAGTCTTGTGTAGGTTGTGGGCTAGTTGTGTGTAGGTTGTGAGTCTTGTGCAGGTTGTGGGTCAGTTGTACGTCAGTTATGAGTTTTGTGCACATTATGGGTTGTAGGCACGTTTGTGATGTGATGCGTATGTGGAGTCGTAGTTAGTTGATTGTGATGCGTATGTGGAGTCGTAATTAGTTGATTATGGTCCGCATGCATCATGTTTTAAAAGCTACGCAAAATGTTTTAAGCATGTTTTTAAGCACGGAGGGAGAGTAGTGGATGTGAGGTACGGTGTGGACAGGCGACAGTGGCTGGAATGTGACCTGTGGGCCCCGCTTTCAGGACGAGCTGGAGTGGTGGCGACGTGCCGATTGCAGTGCGGTGTATCGTCCGACTGTCTCTGGTGGTTACATTTCGAGTCGAGACAGTGGCTGGAATGTGACCTGTGGGCCCCGCTTCCGGGACGAGCTGGAGCGGTGGCGACGTGCCGATGGCAGTGCGGTGTATCGTCCGACTGTCTCTGGCGGTTACATTTCGAGTCGAGACAGTGGCTGGAATGTGACCTGTGGGCCCCGCTTTCGGGACGAGCTGGAGCGGTGGCGACGTGCTGATGGCAGTGCGGTGTATCGTCCGACTGTCTCTGGCGGTTACATTTCGAGTCGAGACAGTGGCTGGAATGTGACCTGTGGGCCCCGCTTTCGGGACGAGCTGGAGCGGTGGCGACGTGCTGATGGCAGTGCGGTGTATCGTCCGACTGTCTCTGGCGGTTACATTTCGAGTCGAGACAGTGGCTGGAATGTGACCTGTGGGCCCCGCTTTCGGGACGAGCTGGAGCGGTGGCGACGTGCTGATGGCAGTGCGGTGTATCGTCCGACTATCTCAGGCGGTTACATTTCGAGTCGAGACAGTGGCTGGAATGTGACCTGTGGGCCCCGCTTCTGGGACGAGCTGGAGCGGTGGCGACGTGCTGATGGCAGTGCGGTGTATCGTCCGACTGTCTCTGACGGTTACATTTCGAGTCGAGACAATGGTTGGAATGTGACCTGTGGGCCCCGCTTCTGGGACGAGCTGGAGCGGTGGCGACGTGCTGATGGCAGTGCGGTGTATCGTCCGACTGTCTCTGACGGTTACATTTCGAGTCGAGACAGTGGCTGGAATGTGACCTGTGGGCCCCGCTTTCGGGACGAGCTGGAGCGGTGGCGACGTGCTGATGGCAGTGCGGTGTATCGTCCGACTGTCTCTGGCGGTTACATTTCGAGTCGAGACAGTGGCTGGAATGTGACCTGTGGGCCCCGCTTCCGGGACGAGCTGGAGCGGTGGCGACGTGCTGATGGCAGTGCGGTGTATCGTCCGACTGTCTCTGACGGTTACATTTCGAGTCGAGACAATGGTTGGAATGTGACCTGTGGGCCCCGCTTTCGGGACGAGCTGGAGCGGTGACGATGTCCCGATGGCAGTGCGGTATATCGTCCGACTGTCTCTGGCGGTTACATTTCGAGTCGAGACAGTGGCTGGAATGTGACCTGTGGGCCCCGCTTCTGGGACGAGCTGGAGCGGTGGCGACGTGCCGATGACAGTGCGGTGTATCGTCCGACTGTCTCTGGCGGTTACATTTCGAGTCGAGACAGTGGCTGGAATGTGACCTGTGGGCCCCGCTTCTGGGACGAGCTGGAGCGGTGGCGACGTGCTGATGGCAGTGCGGTGTATCGTCCGACTGTCTCTGACGGTTACATTTCGAGTCGAGACAATGGTTGGAATGTGACCTGTGGGCCCCGCTTTCAGGACGAGCTGGAGCGGTGGCGACGTGCCGATGGCAGTGCGGTGTATCGTCCGACTGTCTCTGGCGGTTACATTTCGAGTCGAGACAGTGGCTGGAATGTGACCTGTGGGCCCCGCTTCCGGGACGAGCTGCAGCGGTGGCGACGTGCCGATGGCAGTGCGGTGTATCGTCCGACTGTCTCTGGCGGTTACATTTTGAGTCGGGACATGGGGTTTTGGGTGTGACTTATGGACCCCGTTCCTGGAGGAACCGGGATGCCGGTGACGTGCCGGTAAATAGTGCGGTGTACGGACTGACTGCCCAGTGCGGTTACATTCCAAACCTCGGTGAGATGCGATGCGATGCGATGAGATGATGACAACGTGTGTAGAGACCTGCATGTGTTAGGATTGCATAACCAGTTTTCATGCTTCACGTTTATTTTTCAGCACTTTACTTGCTAAGCTTTTAGCTTACGGTGTGTTCTGTGGTGTAAGTATTGCTGAGCTGGTGGGTGTGTACCGAGAGTCTAACTAGAAGTAGGTGGCAGTTGGTGGCGTGCGACCAGGGTCCCGGTTGATGACAGTGTTAGGGCGACCCGACCAGGAGGAGCCGTAGCATGGTGTTGATAGGGAGTAGGACTTTTTGTCTTTTGTGGGGGTATTTGTATTTGTTGTATATAGTCATAGTTAAGGGTGATATGTCGCCCTATACTCTGAATTTTCTTCACTTAGGGATGTTAGTATTTTAGTTTCCCTCTTTACTGCTATTTGGAGATTTCCTATGCTGGATAGTTGAGTAGGAGTATTCTGGATTGGTTAGGATTTATTCGTTTGCATATACTTAGCATTTTGGGGGAGTCATTTTCAGGCGTTACTCAGCCGAAATTTTCGGGAAGGACGCTGTAGTACTTAATGGTTAGGATTAAGAGAAATTAGTGAGTCGTTTAGTTCAGAGTAATCCCTGTAGCGAACCGGGGATCCGGGTGGGTTTTCGGGGCGTTACAAACTTTTACCCCACCTCTCTCCCTCTCCCACGTAAACCCCCTCCCTCCTCTCTTCAATTGGCCGAAGCCTCCTCCCTACACGCCACTCTTCCTTTAAATTTTCTTCTTTCCATTTTGAAGACAAAAGGTCAGGTTTAAATTTCTATTGATTAGTTTTAGTTTAGGGGTTGTGGGTGTTGATTTTGGTTAAGGATTTCATATGGGTTTTATGGTTTGGATAGGGTTTTCAGAAAACTTCCTCTCCTCTCTTGAAGGTTGTCTGAAAATCCATCATTCCTTGAAGTTTTAAGATAAAATCACTCCTCCATAAGTATTTAGTGGTTGTAGGGCTTAAATGCATTGATTGTATTAGTTGTTAGTTGGGAAAATTATGAGTTTGGTGGACTTGAAAAGGGATGCATGAAAATGTTGGCTAATTACTCTAAATTCTTGCTCTTAAATAGTATACATTGATGTTTGGAAGGAAATTTGATGGATTGGAGTGAGAATTGATGAATTGTAGTAATGTGCAAAACCAAAATTTATAGGGCAGATCGGTTTTAAAATTTCTGCCACCAACTGAGTTAGATTTTTGGCAAATGGACTCCATGTTAAACTAGACATTTTAAGGATTCTATAACATATTGACTCATCGAATTCGGACAAGTATACAAAAAGTTATGAATTTTCAAAGTTTAAGTAAAATGGTAAAACGAAATTCCAGGCAGGTCACTGTTCTGATGCTTTTTGACCTCCTCCCGATTTTAACTTGTAAAATTGTTTTTGAGGATTAAATTAGACACTTTAAGGAAGCCGTAGCTTTTGGATTTAAGTCGTTTCGATATTTGTAGAGGAAGTTATGAGTTTTCAAAGTTTACTCAAATTTTTAGACAAAAAATCGGGTTTTTTTTTTTCAAAGTTTCTCAAATTTTTAGACAAAAAACCAGGTTTTTATGCTTAAGTTCTTTGCATTGAATTATGTGTTTTGCTAACATGGTTCAATTGTGGGATGTTGATGGATGTATTGTTGAATAATATTTTCCTAATTGTTGATTATTAGTTGTGTTGGAAATTTGGGGATAATGCACAATACGGGGAGGTTATGCCAAAATTTTTAAAGAAATGCCTTAGGAATTTTAAATGCGATTGGTGAAATGTTCGATTTGAAATGAAATTGGCTTCTTGGATCGTGGTTATATTCGGGTTGATTGTTGATGCCGAAATTGTAATATTTTATGTTTGACTTCACAACAGGAAATTGAACAAAGCTTTCTAAGGACACGAGGAAAGTGAGTGTTAGGTGTTTGACCCTTAAGGCCCTACATCACAAGGGTACTAGGATGTTAGAGTCTGATGGATGTTTTTGATATATTGTGACTTACTTGGAGCTTAAGTGATATAGGTAGTGCTTGTATGTTATATAGTTGTTAATTGTTGAGTTTTTCCCTTTAGTGTAAGTTATGTACATGTATTGCGAATTTTATGGAGAATTGTATTCATGTATGTCTATGTTTATGTGCATCATTCTACATGCATCATGTTTTCCTAAAGTGACATACAAAACGTTTTACATGCATGTTTTATGTAAAGAGAAACAAGAATATGTCATTAATATAATGGTTAAGTTGGGGGTGTGGTTGAGTATGCTTATGTTCGGCCACTTTGGTGGTACATGTTCGGCCACTTCGGTGGTCCATGTTCATCCACTTCGGTGGTCTATGTTTGTCTACTTCGGTAGACCATGTTATGTTATGTGCCTACTCCCCATGTAAATCCCTCTTAACTCATATTATGTAACGTAAATGTAATGTCAAAGAACATGTTTTTACGGAATCATGCATTCATGAGTATTTATATGCATTAGTGCACCTCTTACTAAGCATTAAGCTTATAGTGTGAACCTTGTGATGCAGGTGACAAGATTGAAGGTGAGGAAGTTCAACCTCAAGTCGATGTATAGGCTCGGTTGGTGGAAGGTGCTCGTGGCTGACGTTTTGTGCTTGGCGAGGCGATATTGACCCGTGGGTAATGCTCCAAGCGATTTTTGGTAAATGTACATGAATATAATAGATTAAAAAGTAAATGATTTCAAGTCTTGATGAACTCTTAATTGCTTGGGGATTTTGTATTTTTGGAAGAATGTTTTATTAATGGGTTTTCCAAATGTTTTAAAATTCCGCTGTATGTTTTCGATTGAGGTTGTGAATTATGTGACGGGAAGATTTGTCGATTTAAAGAAGAGTGTTTTGAAGGATTTAGGATGATGTTGTAGGTTATGAATGGTTGGTGGAGGTTAAGTAGATTTTATGAAGTGTTATTAGGTGAAAATGGAGAAAATGTGAAAAAGGGGAAAGTGGAGCGAGATGGAACGGCGTGGTGCGCGCAGTGTGCGCGCGAGGTATGCGAGATGTGCGTGCGATGTTTTCAATTATGATGTTTCTTTTCGAATTTAAACGGGTCCTTTTAAATACATTTCATGCATGTTTTCAATTATTTTGAAAGGGATTTGAAAGTCCAAAAAACGTTTGAAGTTTTAAAGAAAAACGAAAAGTTTTACGTTCAAAATGTGTTAGGTAAATGAAAAGTTATGTCAAGTCACGTGACGGCCCTTGGTTCGTTACATCAACTCTATGTAGATTTAGATTCGAACTTTAAATTCATCTAAAACTTGATTTTTGTTGATACTTCTTAGAGAAATCTCTAAAAGGTTAGTTAACAAATGTGAAAGCCTTGTTACCTATAACAATAGAATTATGCAACACATATAAATTTGCAGACTTTTTATATCTATTAACATAACGAGAGCACATTCATTCAACTTTACAACTTCACCTACAATTGTGTCTTGTACCCTTTCGAATAAAGGATACTCAATAAGATCATATTGTTCTTCAAATCAGAAACATGTCACACATTTTCAAGTGTTTTGAAAACTCAATCAAACATTTCGATTATGATTGCACCAATATTAGCTGTGTTATTAGCTATCAACAGAACTTCTTTTGATATAGTCTCATATGTTGAAAACCAATTTCAATTAAAACACATGAAATGAACAAACTCAATTATAATCCAATCAATGCAAGACTTTGAGTTTCCTTTTGATGCAATTAGAAGATCTTCATCACCACTATCTTCTTCTTCTTCTTCTGCAACATCAGCTTCACAAGACTTCTTTGGTTGCTTTCCCTTTTGACCAGCAACTCTCTTAATTTCATATGCAATTTACGGCACTCAAATTTAATGTGCCAATTCTTCTCACAAAAGTTGCAGGTGCTATCATGATTCCTTGACTTTGATCTGTTCTTCGAACCGTGAACATTATTAACGACATTGTTGTTCTTCTCTTGTGTTTTACCCCGAACGAAGAATCTCTCACTTTGAGACTAGAATTTAGCAACAATCTGATTCATTTTCTCCCTTGATAACAAGACATCATAAACTTCTATAGTTAAAGTATGCTGACTATACAAAATAGTCTCTCTGAAAGTACGATATAAAGTAAACAACAATCACAATAGTATCAACCCCAAATATTTTTCATCATACTTGTATATCATAATCTCCAATCTGAAACTATTTTCTTAAACGTGATTAAGTGTTCTTCAATAGAAGTACTTTCTACTAACGGATGAAAATAAAGGCATTACTTCAAATGTAACCTGCTATTAGGATTTTCTTCATATATAGTTGTCCCAATTTTAATCATAATGCAGTACTAGTTTTTTCTCTCAAGATGTTTTGTGAAATCTTATTTGACAAATACATACGTATCAAAGATATACGTATCCAAGACAGGTCTTTCCGATCCTTACAAATTTTTATATCTTCACTCCAAGACGTGGACATTCTATCGAGCCTTAGCAACACGTTCTCTAAATCTATCTATGCAAGCACATCTCATATTTTCACCTAACATAAATAGAATCTCGTACTCAATGTAATGGTGAAATATTAAATTTCAGTGAACTCATTGCACCAAAGTTTTAATTGAATATCTGACCGAATATGTAAATCACAAAAAAAAAAATCAGCTCCGAAAAATCTAAAGACAAATCTAGAGCGCAACATCCAAAATCTCCCGAAAAGAAGTGACGACGACATAGAGTGAAGGCTGAAGGTCATTGTTTTATGCTAAAAAATATGTTCTTCGACGAGGAAGATGACATATGATTCCAAGAGCTTCTTTGAGCAGTGAAGATAGAGGCTTGGCGGTAGGCTATTTGACTAGATCTCGACTTCGGTATATGGGCAATGAAGATCGGGGAGGAACACCTTGGTTATGTTCGTCGTCATCATCTATCGGTGACTGAGGTAGAGAACTCTTCTTTTCGTGGTGGTTCTGTTTGAATCGAAGTGGGATATGTGGCTCGGTGTTCTGGCGGTGGCCATAATTCAAGATAACAGGGAAAGCTTGTATTGATATTTCATAGAGAAGAATTACAGAGAAGAGAAGGAGAAGAATTACACTCGGACAGGGATGGCAACTTCTTCAGCACCAATGCGTCTTCCACTTCTGATTTTGTCGACAACAATTGATGTTCACCTAGAGTTTCTCCTGCAGGGTTCTCTCTCTTTGACAGTGAAGAAAAAAATAAAAAATAAAGTTTTTTTTTAGTTCTCTTTTTCAAAATTGCAATTTCATAAAAATTGAGAACCTAAAAAAAATGTTTGACTACATAGAGTTATCAAAACATGGATTCAAAAACTAATCGCCAAAACGAGACATCGAGACTTGTATGGAAAACCCAAAAGAGAAAAAAATCACGACAAAGAAAAAAAATTAACTCAACTGACAACCAAATTGGCTTAAATGAATTTGGCTCCGACTTGGTGTTGGGTATCACAGGATGTATTTGAGAGAAAAAAAAAAATCTAATTCAATTTTCAAATGAACAATAAAAAAACTCTCAAACATCTCTCAATGCTAAGCACTTCTCATCTAATTGGGATTTTTTTTTTTTTCTTTTGGGATTATTGAAACTGTATGCTGAAGCCTCTATTTATAGAGAGGCTTCATGTAACACCTGGCATTTTAGGCCATGTAATTATCCCTTGAATTATTAAATGGGATTAATTTGATATTCATATAATGAATATTTTATTGGATGTTGTAGGGATGTTAGTGGAAAAAGTAAATTTCGGAGAAACCGAATCGACGAGCTAATTAACGAATTAGTTAGAAACGAATGGAGAGGCAAATTAGGAAGGCAATTAAGGTGGTTGGGAGGGAGTCATTGAATGCTTGACACATGTCCAAACTTGTTGAGGAAGCCATGCTCTCTCTCCCTTCTTCTCTTTTATTCCCTTCAACGTGAAACCTCTCATTTCCTCTCCTCTCTATTTCTCTCTTTCAGACGACGTGGGACGATTTTCAAACTTCGTCTTCTCCTTTTTTCTCCCATTTTCTCTGTTAAAAGTAACCATTTACGTTAGTTAACGAGTTTAGATTAGTTATTCCTTAGTTTTGTTGAAGTTTAGGGTTAATGGTCCGGTTATGCATAATATAGGTTCGTGAATCACCGAGGACGTACGTGCATGCTTGCAACTCTACAGACATCAAGTAAGTTCATACATATAGGTTTGGCCCTTAAGGCCCTACATCACGGAGGTACTAGGTTTTTACGTGGTCAGGATTGTTGTTGGGTAGTTAGGTTATATATTACGTCTTAGATTACGTATGATGTTCTGTATATCGTTTCCGATGACTTGTTGTTTGAAGTATGCTTACAGAACCTGTCTTTTATATGTTTCGTTTACGTACTATATATGTCCATGCATACACGTTTTTCTCGAAAGTCATGTAAATATTTTATACACGTGATTTGAAGTTAAGAAAGATAAAATGTGAATGTAATGTACGGTTAAGTGTGGGACGGGGGCTGGCATCTGCTCTTGTTCTTCCCTGAGACTATATAAAACCTGTCCTCGCCACGGACAATATGTCTTTTATCCCTCTCTGGGACCCGGCAAAACTACTAACTCCTGTCATGTCATGTTATGTCATGCATGTATGTGCGCGAGTTCCTCTATAAGCCCCACTTATACCTCCTGTCCACTTGAATGTAATGTAAAGTAATGTTCATGTATTTGAAAATCTTCATACATTTGCACGTGCTATCACTTCGCATTGTATGATTTTACTGAGCTCTAGGCTCATAGTTGAACTCCCTGTTGTAGATACGGATCGCATGGATGAGGACTCTGAGCCTTAGGCCGATGTGTAGGCGTAGTTGGCAGGACGAGCTGGCAGAGTTGGTTGCGGCAGTCAGGCGCATTTTGACCTGTGGGGTGATGTTTCTAGTGTATGTCATGTTTATATAGTTTTTGGAATTTAGGTGATGTATAGGCTTTGTGTCGACGTTTAAAACCTTTGTTTTGATAGTTATCCTTTGAAATATACTGGAATCTTTTGGGATTTTCTTTTAGGTTGTGCATGGATTGTTTCGAGTTTTAGAACTATCAATGCAGTTAGATTTCTTGAACTTTCGTCATGTTTTCTAACACGTTTAAATTTTGTTTTGAATCGGGTTTTTGGGATTGTTAATCATTTTGTGACTAAAGAGGTTGGGAGGAAGTTTAGTAGTAATGTTGTGAGGTGTTTATGTCTTTCAAACATTTCTGTCGTCTATTCCTGTCCTCCATTTCTGTCATCCATTCCTGTCGTCCATTCCTGTCGTCTATTCCTGTCGTCCATTTCTGTCGTCCATTTCTGTCGTCCATTTCTGTCGTCCATTTCTGTCGTCCATTCCTGTCGTCCATTTCTGTCGTCCATTTCTGTCGTCCATTTCTGTCGTCCATTTCTGTCGTCCATTTCTGTCGTCCATTTCTGTCGTCCATTTCTGTCGTCCATTCCTGTCGTCCATTTCTGTCGTCCATTTCTGTCGTCCATTTCTGTCGTCCATTTCTGTCGTCCATTTCTGTCGTCCATTTCTGTCGTCCATTTCTGTCGTCCATTTCTGTCGTCCATTTCTGTCGTCCATTTCTGTCGTCCATTTCTGTCGTCCATTTCTGTCGTCCATTTCTGTCGTCCATTTCTGTCGTCCATTTCTGTCGTCCATTTCTGTCGTCCATTTCTGTCGTCCATTTCTGTCGTCCATTTCTGTCGTCCATTTCTGTCGTCCATTTCTGTCGTCCATTTCTGTCGTCCATTTCTGTCGTCCATTTCTGTCGTCCATTTCTGTCGTCCATTTCTGTCGTCCATTTCTGTCGTCCATTTCTGTCGTCCATTTCTGTCGTCCATTTCTGTCGTCCATTTCTGTCGTCCATTTCTGTCGTCCATTTCTGTCGTCCATTTCTGTCGTCCATTTCTGTCGTCCATTTCTGTCGTCCATTTCTGTCGTCCATTTCTGTCGTCCATTTCTGTCGTCCATTTCTGTCGTCCATTTCTGTCGTCCATTTCTGTCGTCCATTTCTGTCGTCCATTTCTGTCGTCCATTTCTGTCGTCCATTTCTGTCGTCCATTTCTGTCGTCCATTTCTGTCGTCCATTTCTGTCGTCCATTTCTGTCGTCCATTTCTGTCGTCCATTTCTGTCGTCCATTTCTGTCGTCCATTTCTGTCGTCCATTTCTGTCGTCCATTTCTGTCGTCCATTTCTGTCGTCCATTTCTGTCGTCCATTCCTGTCGTCCATTCCTGTCGTCTATTCCTGTCGTCCATTTATGTCGTCCATTCCTATCGTCCATTCCTGTCGTCCATTTCTGTCGTTCATTTCTGTCGTCCATTCCTATCGTCCATTCCTATCATCCATTCTTGGCGTCCATTCCTGTCGTCCATTTCTGTCATCCATTTCTGTCGTCCATTTATGTCTAAGTCAAATTGAACGTCTGTTCCCGTCCCGTGTGCCGGCCCAGTGGGTTCAGGTCGTCACAGTTATGGTATCAGAGCCCTTGGATTTTAAAAGCGGTTCTGTAGACTGTCTGACTACGTAACCCGCCAAGTGAGATCGCTCCACCAACTGTAAGTGTTTAAATTCCCTTAAAAATTTTAGTTTATTAAATTTGGTTATTTTTGTTATAGGAACCTAAGAAAAATGGTGAGAGGGCACCAAGGTGAGCCGAACGACGGGGGCGATGCCCTAGACCGTCTAACCGAGTTAGTCGGCGTTCAGTCTCGCATGATGGCCAGGGAGGACAATGGGAATAACAACCATGTGAACGCTCCATGTGACACCAGTGGAGACAAATTTCCGGCGGCTTCAACCGCCAACGTTTGACGGATAGTCAACGGACCCTACTCATGCCAAGGAGTGGATCCGAACGATTGAGCGTATGTTTAACTATGCGGAAGGGGAGGAGAATAAGAAGATTATGTGTGCCGCATTTCACATCACCAAGGACGCTGGATTTTGGTGGGACACCATACAATCGACAACAGTGGCAGTAGATTGGAACGGATTCAAGAGAATTTTCTACGAGAAGTATTTTGACCGCAGTGTGAGGAAGGAAAAGATGATCTAATTCTCCCGACTGCGGCAATATGGGTCAGTGGCCGAGTATATTCAGAAGTTCGAGTCACTATCCCGCTACGCACCTCATCTGGTGGCCACCGATGAAAACAAGGTACACTAGTTCATCTAGGGTCTGAAGATAGACCTTTTACGGGGAATCACGACCGGGGATTTTGACGAGGCCCCAGTATACGAAAGTGGTGGCCAAGGCTTTGCAGTTGGAAACCTTAGAGACGAAGTTCCAGAAACAGAGGGATTCATCAAGGAGATTCCTTCATGATGCCCCTCAACAACAACAAAGGGGTCATGTTGGGCAACCACAACAGCAACAGAGCAGGGGCGTTAAGAGGCCCAATGAGACTGCTGCTTATCAAGACAAGGGAAAAAGACCAATGGGAGCTCCTCAGCTTCCTAGTATGCCCGCGTTGCCAGAGAAGTCACGTAGGTTAATGTAGGCTCTTTACCGGTCGTTGCTTCCGGTGCGACGAGGAGGGCCATCACGTCGGGATTACCCAATGCCTGACAGGAGGCCGAATCGTGCCACACCAAAGTATTTACTATGATAGAGAATGATGACGATGCCCAGCACACAGCGATCACAGGTGCAATTTTGATATGTAATGCACCTGCCTATACATTGTTGGACACGGGGGCCACACACTCGTTTGTGGCTAAGGACTTCGTGGTTAGGGAGGAATTTTGTCTTGTACCGACAGATCAGGGTCATGCTACCATCCGGAGAGTTTATGCACTCCGAGCAGGCAGTGCAAGGCGATATAGTGTAAGTAGAGGACCAGAATTTGTATGTCAATCTTATCATTATTGGTATGAAAGGGTATGATGTAATTCTGGGAATGGATTGGCTGTTTAGACATCACGCCACCATCAACTACAGGTCCGAGCTTGTGTCTTTTAAGCCTCCGAACGAGAAAGAGTTCTCTATCAGGCTATACCAAAGAAACACAGTATGTCCTGTTATATCCTTCTTGAAAGCTCAACAACTGATGAGGTCAGTATGTGTCGGATTTCTAGCCTGTTTAGTGGATGTTCAAAGGCAAGGTGAGGTGGAGCTCCAAGATATTCCGGTAGTTCGAAACTTCTTAGAGGTTTTCTTAGATGACTTACCAGGGTTGCCTCTGGACCGTGAGATTGAGTTCGAGATTGAAGTATGTCATGGTGCTGAACCGGTATCGAAGAACCCGTACCAAATGACGCCAATAGAGCTGGGGGAGTTGAAGGCTCAGCTAAAGGAATTGGTGGACAAGGGCTTCGTACGCCCTAGCTTCTTTCCGTGGGGCACTCCCGTCTTGTTTGTTAAGAAGAAGGATGAGTCCCTAAGTATGTGTATTAATTACCGAGAGCTGAACAAGTTAACCATCAAGAATAAGTACCTGTTGCCGAGGATCGACAACTTATTTGACCAGCTACAAGGGGCTCGGGTATTTTCAAAGATTGATTTACGCTCCGGTTATTATAAATTGAAGGTCAAAGCCGATGATATTCCAAAGACTACATTCAGGACCCGATACGGACACTACGAATTCTTGGTGATGTCGTTTGGGTTGACTAATGCTCCGGCGGTATTTATGGACCTGATGAACTAGGATATTCCAGGATTTTTTGGACAAATTTGTGATCGTCTTCATCGACGATATCCTGGTTTATTCTCTGAATGAAAAAGAGCACTGAAGAACATTTGGCGATTGTGCTATCAACGTTAAGACAACACCAACTGTACGCCAAACTGTCGAAGTGTGAATTCTAGTTGAGCGAGATTAATTTTCTAGGCCACAGTGGTTTCTGCAGAAGGAATTTCTGTGGATCCGGCCAAGATTCAGGCGGTGAAGGAATGGCCGAGGCCGAGGAATGCCAGTGAGGTACGAATTTTATTGGGCTAGCTGGTTATTACAGAAAGTTTATCAAGGGATTTTCTGTGATAGCAAAAGCCTATGACCAGCTTAACGAGGAAAGATATCAAGTTCAAGTGGTCTGAACCTTGCGAAGAGAGTTTTCAGACGCTTAAGCAGAAATTAACCACTACTCCTTTATTGGTATTACCGGTCAAAGACGACAAATTCAGTGTATACTGCGATGCGTCAAAGGTTAGTTTGGGATGCGTATTAATGCAAGAGGGAAAAGTGGTGGCGTACGCGTCCAGACAATTGAAGAGTTATAAGCAAAACTACCCTACTCACGATCTCGAGTTAGCGGCAGTTGTTTATGCACTAAAGGTATGGAGACACTATTTATATGGACAGCCATGTGAAGTATTTTCAGCTCATAAAAGCCTGAGATATATCTTTACCCAGAAGGAGTTAAACATGAGACAGAGGCGGTGGCTTGAGTTTGTGAAGGATTATAATGTCGAGATTAAATACCACCCTGGGAAAGCTAACGTGGTAGCCGATGCGTTTAGCAAGATGTCGGCTACTATGCAACCATCTATGTCGGCCATATTAATACCTTTGAGGACGGAAATTCATAAGTTCGATATGGAAGTAGTTTCTGAGTTACCGGCCGTGCTGGCAGACTTGACAATACGGCCAACCATTCTGGATAGAATTAGGGAAGCCCAAAAGATAAATTCGAAGGAAATGGCCGATATAGTAAGCAAGTTGTCTATGGCCTCTTCCGAGTTCAATCATTCGGGAGACAGTATTTTGAAGTTCAGAGAAAGGTGGTATGTTATGAGGGATGAAGAGCTACGAAAAGGTATTCTTTCAGAAGCCCACTCGTCTTCTTTCTCAATACATCCGAGAAGCACAAAGATATATCGAGATTTGAAACTACACTTCTGGTGGCCAAATATGAAGAATGAGGTTGCCAAATATGTGAAGTCTTGTATGGTATGTCAACAAGTAAAGGCTGAACATCAACGACCAAGGTGGAACACTTCAGCCTCTCCCGATCCCCGAATGAAAATGGGAGAACATCACTATGGATTTTGTTGTTAGCCTACCGAGAACGGCTAGGGGCCATAATAGCATATGGGTCATAGTGGATAGACTGACGAAGTCGGCCCATTTTCTACCTTGTGAAGACGACCTTCTCTATGGATCAATATGCAGAGTTGTATATTAACGAGATTATTAAGCTACATGGAATACCTGTGTCAATCAGTTTCTGACCGGGATCCTAGATTTACGTCAAGGTTTTGGGTGAGCTTGCAAAACTCCTGAGGTACCAAATTAAATTTCAAGCACGGCATTTCATCCACAGACGGACTGGACAATCGAGAGAACGATTCAAATATTGGATGGATATGTTAGGGTCGTGCGTATGAGAATTTCATTGCTCTTGGAAGCAAGAATTTGCCGTTAGTGGAGTTCTCTTATAACAATAGTTACTAGTCTACGATCGGTATGGCTCCCTACGAAGCTCTTTACGGCAGAAAGTGCAGGCCTCCTTTGTGCTGGGATAAAGTTGGTGAAGCCAAACTTGTCGGCCTTGAGTTATTACGGCAATGTCTGAAGGTTGTTGCTACTATAAGACAGCGAATCAACACTGCTCAGAGTAGACAGAAAATTTACGCGGATTCGGAGGGAGACTTAAGTTCAATGAAGCGATGAAGTATTCCTCAAGTGCCGCCTTCAGGCCGTGACGGGTTGGTAAAAGGGAAGCTCGTTCAAGGTTTGTAGACCATTTCCCCTCTTGAGAGAGTAGGAAGCATGGCTTACCGGACTGATCTCTGCCAGCCTCCATGAATGGAGTTTACAACGGTTTTTCACGTTTCGATGATGATGAAATGTGTGAGAGATCCTACGCAGATGCGTTTAGCCGGTGGACATAGATATCCTAGCCGACTGACGTAGAAGAAATGCCCATAAGTATTTTGTACTCTTCAATCAAAGTATTGCGTAATCAGGGTGATCCATTGGTAATGGTCCTATGCGCAATCATAACTTGAGGAAGGCACTTGGGAAAGACAACGGACGTTAGGGGCCGATATCCGTAACTATTTGTGTAAAGGCAAAAATTTGTGACAAATTCTACTAAAGGTGGGTGGACTGTAAAACCCGGTATTTGGCTATGTAATTACCTCCAGTGAATAGTAAACGGATTCATTTGAATATTAATATATGAATATTTATTGAATGTTGTCGGGATCTAGTTGAAAAGTAAATTTCGGATAACATAATCGACGAGCTAATTAACGAATTAGTTAGAAAACGAATGGAGGGCAAATTAGGAAGGCTTAGTTATTTAGGAGGGAAACCATGAATGCTTGACACATGTCCAGCTTTTTGGAAGCCGCTCTCTCTCACCTTTCTTCTCTTTCTTCCCTTCAAACTATGAAACCTCTCGTCCAAGCTTGTTAAGGAAGCATGCTCTCTCTCCCTTCTTCTCTTTTCTTCCCTTCAACGTGAAACCTCTCATTTCCTCTCCTCTCAGTTTTCTCTCTTCCAGACGACGTGCGACGATTTCTAAACTTCGTCTTCTCCTGTTTTCTCTTATTTTCTCCGTTAAAGGTAACCATTTACGCTAATTAATGAGTTTAGGTTAGTTATTTCTTAGTTTTGTTGAAGTTTAGGATTAATGGTCTGGTTATGCATAATATAGGTTCGTGAATCGCCGAGGACGTATGTGCGTGCTTGCAACTCTACGGACATCAGGTAAGCTCATACATATAGGTTTGGCCCCTAAAGCCCTACATCACAGAGGTACTGGGTTTTTACGTGGTCGGGATTGTTGTTGGGTAGTTAGGTTATAGATTACGTATGATGTTCTGTATATCGTTTCCGATGACCTGTTGTTTGAAGTATGCTTAGAGAACCTGTCTTTTATATGTTTCGTTTACGCACTATATATGTTCATGCATACACATTTTTCTCGAAAGTCGTGTAAATGTTTTATGCACGTGATTTGAAGTTAAGAAAGATAAAATGTGAATGTAATGTACAGTTAAGTGTGAGTCGAGGGCTGGCATCTGTTCTTGTCCTTCCCTGGGACTATGTAAAATCGTCCTTGCCACAGATAATTTGTCTTTTATCCCTCTCTGGGAGCCGGCAAAACTATTAACTCCTGTCATGTCATGTTATGTCATGCATGTATGTGCGCCAGTTCCTCTATAAGCCCCACTTATACCTACAGCCCACTTGAATGTAATGTAAAGTAATGTTCATGTATTTGAAAATGTTCATGCATAGCACGTGCATCATTTCGCATTGTATGATTTTACTGAACTCTAGGCTCATAGTTGAACTCCCTGTTGTAGGTACAGGATCGCACGGATAAAGACTCTGAGCCTTAGGCTGATATGTAGGCGCAGTTGGCGGGACGAGCTGGCGGGGTTGGTTGCGGCAATCAGGCGCATTTTGACCTTTGGGGTGATGTTTTGAAATGTATGTCATGTTTGTATGGTTTTTGGAATTTATGTGATGTATAGGCTTTGGGTCGACGTTTTAAAACCTTTGTTTTGATAGTTGTCCTTTGAAATATACGGGAATCGTTTGGGATTTTCTTTTAGGTTGTGCATGGATTGTTTCGAGTTTTAGAGCTATCCATGCAGTTAGATTTCTTAAACTTCCGTCATGTTTTCTAACATGTTTAAATTTTGTTTTGAATCGAGTTTTTGGAATTGTGAATCATTTTGTGACTAAAGAGGTTGGGAGGAAGTTTAGTAGTAATGTTGTGAGGTGTTCGTCCATTCCTGTCGTCCATTTCTGTCGTCCATTTCTGTCGTCCATTTCTGTCGTCCATTCCTGTCGTCCATTTCTGTCGTCCATTTCTGTCGTCCATTTCTGTCGTCCATTTCTGTCGTCCATTTCTGTCGTCCATTTCTGTCGTCCATTCCTGTCGTCCATTTCTGTCGTCCATTTCTGTCGTCCATTTCTGTCGTCCATTTCTGTCGTCCATTTCTGTCGTCCATTTCTGTCGTCCATTTCTGTCGTCCATTCCTGTCGTCCATTTCTGTCGTCCATTCCTGTCGTCTATTCCTGTCGTCCATTTCTGTCGTCCATTCCTGTCGTCCATTTCTGTCGTCCATTCCTGTCGTCCATTCCTGTCGTCCATTTCTGTCGTCCATTCCTGTCGTCCATTTCTGTCGTCCATTTCTGTCGTCCATTCCTGTCGTCCATTTCTGTCGTCCATTTCTGTCGTCCATTTCTGTCGTCCATTCCTGTCGTCCATTTCTGTCGTCCATTTCTGTCGTCCATTTCTGTCGTCCATTTCTGTCGTCCATTTCTGTCGTCCATTTCTGTCGTCCATTTCTGTCGTCCATTTCTGTCGTCCATTTCTGTCGTCCATTTCTGTCGTCCATTTCTGTCGTCCATTTCTGTCGTCCATTTCTGTCGTCCATTCCTGTCGTCCATTTCTGTCGTCCATTTCTGTCGTCCATTTCTGTCGTCCATTTCTGTCGTCCATTTCTGTCGTCCATTTCTGTCGTCCATTTCTGTCGTCCATTTCTGTCGTCCATTCCTGTCGTCCATTTCTGTCGTCCATTTCTGTCGTCCATTTCTGTCGTCCATTTCTGTCGTCCATTTCTGTCGTCCATTCCTGTCGTCCATTCCTGTCGTCCATTTCTGTCGTCCATTTCTGTCGTCCATTTCTGTCGTCCATTTCTGTCGTCCATTTCTGTCGTCCATTTCTGTCGTCCATTCCTGTCGTCCATTTCTGTCGTCCATTTCTGTCGTCCATTTCTGTCGTCCATTTCTGTCGTCCATTTCTGTCGTCCATTTCTGTCGTCCATTTCTGTCGTCCATTTCTGTCGTCCATTTCTGTCGTCCATTTCTGTCGTCCATTTCTGTCGTCCATTCCTGTCGTCCATTCCTGTCGTCCATTTCTGTCGTCCATTTCTGTCGTCCATTTCTGTCGTCCATTCCTGTCGTCCATTTCTGTCGTCCATTTCTGTCGTCCATTTCTGTCGTCCATTTCTGTCGTCCATTCCTGTCGTCCATTTCTGTCGTCCATTTCTGTCGTCCATTTCTGTCGTCCATTTCTGTCGTCCATTTCTGTCGTCCATTTCTGTCGTCCATTTCTGTCGTCCATTTCTGTCGTCCATTCCTGTCGTCCATTTCTGTCGTCCATTTCTGTCGTCCATTTCTGTCGTCCATTTCTGTCGTCCATTTCTGTCGTCCATTTCTGTCGTCCATTTCTGTCGTCCATTCCTGTCGTCCATTTCTGTCGTCCATTTCTGTCGTCCTGTCGTCCATTCTTGTCGTCTATTCCTGTCGTCCATTTCTGTCGTCCATTCCTGTCGTTCATTCTGTCGTCCATTCCTGTCGTCCATTCCTGTTGTCTATTTCTGTCGTCCATTTCTGTCATCCATTTCTGTCGTCTATTTATGTCTAAGTCAAAGTGAACGTCTGTTCCCGTCCCATGTGCCGGCCCGGCGGGTTCGGGTCGTCACACTTCAGCACACCTTTCTTGAAAAATAAGAAAAAAAAAATCCCAAGTAGAGAAGGAGTGCTTAGCATTGAGAGAGATTTGAGAGTTTTTTTATTGTTTATTTGAAAATTGAATTAGATTTTTTTTTCTCTCAAATACATCATGTGATTACCCAACAAATGGTATCAGAGTCAGGTTGGGGTATTGGCCATTGTATGAGCTCGGTCGGAAAAAATTGAGTTTTTTTTCTTGAAACTGTCCGAAATATTTTTCTGATTACACCAGGAGGTAGCTCTCGTTCCCACGAGTCTATACGTTTTTTTGGATAAAAAAACGGACATCAAAACGAGCTCTCTAAGATTTTTTTCTAGTTGAGGAAGATGAAGTCCAGTCATCAGCCACGTCAGCACCACCTCAGCAGCCCAGTCAGTGCCACGATCGCCAAGTCAGCTACAAATTTCTAAAAATTGCATTTTGATCCCTAAACTTTCTGAAATTTTCAAACAGGTCCCTAATGTTTTTTAAAGGTACAGATTGGCCCTTGAACGTTTAGAAATTTTTAGTTTGATCCCATAAATTTTCATAAATTAAATTTGTGACCCCGAAGTGTCTATTCCACCATTTTCGACCGTTCCGAATGCAACGGTGGACTCTGTTTTGCGAGATTCAACTCCTATTTTTATAAATAAATTTTTGTAAGGTGAAAAATGACCATAGAAGAGTCAACATCCTCTTCTAGAGCTATGATTATGCTCACTGCCTACCAACTACACACTGTGGAAACCTCGGATGGAAGATCTCCTCAGCTAGTAAAGATTTGTTCGATCCCGTAGAATTGAAGGGTGAAATACCTGATCTATCCAAAGCGTCAGAATGGAAGAAATTAAACCAAAAATCTATTGGTCAAATCCAGCAATGGATTTATCATAGTGTCTTCCACCATGTTGACAGGAAACAGACGCATATGCTCTCTGGAAGAAGCTGGAGGACATGTACCAGGCCAAGACCGCTCGGAATAAGGCCCTGTTGATGAGGCAATTAGTCAATATGAAGTGGAACTTCTGTTGCCGAGCATACCAGTGAGTACCAAAGTCTGGTAAACCAGTTATCGTCTGTAGAGATGCCGCTTGGAGATGAGATACAGGCACTCCTACTTCTCAATTCACTTCCTGATAGCTGGGAAACACTTGTAGTTTCTCTCAGCAACTCGGCTCCAAATGGTAAACTTACCATGTCCATGGTTAAGGATGCTCTATTCAACGAGGAAGCCAGGAGAAAGGACATGGGCACAGAACAGACCCATGCCCTTGTCTCAGAGCACCGAGGAAGACAACAGGGAAACCAACAAAGGAGTAGTAGAGGCAAATGGAGAGGCAGAAGCAAGAGCAGGGACAGATCCACCAATGGCAGAAAACTTTTATATAAATGTCATCACTGTGGAATAGAGGGTCATATGAAGAAGAATTGCTACAAATGGCTAGAGGAGCAAGGCCCAGAGCAGTTCCCAGTCAAAGAACAAGAGGTAGAGAAACGCTAGTCATTATTCTTGGAGATGTAGTGTACTATTCAACCCATAATGGGACATACCTTCACGTCTCA
Organism: Begonia masoniana; assembly: GCA_022432975.1. Lineage (NCBI taxonomy): Eukaryota > Viridiplantae > Streptophyta > Magnoliopsida > Cucurbitales > Begoniaceae > Begonia > Begonia masoniana. The sequence goes on from CM039504.1 coordinate 17,323,880, forward strand.
AGAGAAGACACAGAATGGGTGGTAGATACTGCAGCGTCCTACCACGTGACTCCGCACAAGGACTACTTCACAACATATAAAAACAGTAACTTTAGAGCAGTGAAGATGAGAAATTCCAATTCCTCTGGGATTCTAAGAACTAGTGATATCCAGATTAAGACAAGTGTTGGGAGTACAATCACTAAGAACTGGTGATGTCCGACATGTGCCAGATCTTCGACTCAATCTTCTTTCTGGAATAGCCCTTGACAAACAGGGCTATGATAATCATTTCAGCAACGGCACATGGAAGATGTCAAAGGGCGCTTGATAGTTGCTCGAGGACATATTTGTGGCACGCTAAACAAGACTCATGTGAAGATATGTACAGACAGTCTCAACGTAGCAGAGAAGGAGGGTTCTCAAAATTTGTGGACACTAGAGACTCGGCCACATGAGTGAGAAAGGGTTGTCTACCCTAATAAAGAAGGAGCTTATCACTGTTGAAAAAAATGCTTGCGCTAGATCCTTGCAATCATTGTCTACTTGGCAAACAGCATAGAGTCTCATTTAATTCTTCTTCCACAAGAAGATCAGAGTTACACAGGCTAGGTACACTCTAACAGTTTGCGGTCCCCTAGAGGTTGAATCACTAGGTGGAAACAGATATTTTCTGACATTCATTGATGATGCTTCTCGAAAGATGTGGGTTTATTTTCTGAAGACGAAGGACCAGCTGTTTGAATACTTCAAAATGATTCATGTCACGGTAGAACGTGAAACTGTGAAGAAGTTGAAGTGTCTCCGGTCAGATAATGGAGGCGAATACACTTCCAAGGTGTTCGATGCGTATTGCAAAACATACGGCATTCGACATGAGAAGACGGTCCCTCGCACCCCTCAGCACAACGGTGTAGCTGAAAGAATGAACCAGACAATCATGGAACGTGTTCGAAGTATGCTCAGTATGGCTAAGCTACCTAAGCCAGTTATGGGGAGAAGTAATCAGAGTCACCTGTTACCTTAATCAACAGATCACCATCAGTACCACTGAATTTTGAAGTTTTGGAGAAATTGTGGTCTGGAAAGAATCCATCATACTCTCACTTAAGAGTATTTGAATGTTTAGCATACGCACATGTATCCAAATAGCTCAGACAGAAGCTTGATACAAGGACCACTCTATGCATTTTCATTGGATATAGGAGATGAAGAATTCAGATACAGATTATGGGATCCAAAGGAGAAAAATGTGATCAGAAGTAGGGACGTTGTGTTCCATGAAAGCCAAACAATATAAGACATTGAAAAGCCCACAATGTCTCAAGAGTCAAATGTTGGTGGTACAAAACTCAGATGCAGCACTAAAACCGTTCGAGAGAGATGCTGACATAAGTGCCAGAAGAAATGCTAGAAGCAGAAGATGAGGAAGAAGGGGTTGTTGAGCAGGGGGAGCACAACCCGCTCCGCCAGATGTTCCAGAACCATCACAAGGCCCAGATGATGGTGAATCTCCTCAGACTATTCCAAAAGTTCGTAGGTCTGAACGAGGACGAATTCCATCTAAAAGATATACAGAATCCGAGTACCTTTTGCTTACTAAAGATGGAGAACTGGAGAGTTTTCAAGAAGTAGTATCTCATAAGAATAAAGAAAAATGGTTGTTAGCAATAAAAGATGAAATGGAATCTCTACAGAAGAATCATACTTATGAGATCGTAGAACTTCCAAAAGGGAAGAAGACACTTAGAAACATATTGGTGTTCAAGCTGAAGAAAGATGGCTGCGGAAAAGTGGTGAAATACAAAGCACGATTGGTAGTCAAAGGATTCCAACAGAAGAAGGGAATTGACTTTGATGAGATTTTTTCACTAGTAGTCAAGATGATGTCAATCCGAAGTTATATTTAGCTTGGTAACAAGTATGAACTTGGAGCTTGAACAGATGGACGTGAAGACAGTTTTTATTCACGGAGATCTAAAAGAAGAAATTATATCGAGCAGCCAGAAGGTTTTGAGGTTTTAGGTGATAACCTCGTTTGCAAGCTTAAGAAAAACTTGTACAGTCTGAAGCAGGCACCAAGACAGTGATACAAAAAGTTTGACTCATGCATGGTGAGTCAAGGCTACAAGAAAACTGCTGCAGATGAGTGTGTTTACATTCAGAGATTTTCAGACAGGAGTTTCGTTGCACTTCTACTTTATGTAGACGATATTATTATCGTAGGTAAAGATGCAACGAGACTAGTCAGCTGAAGAATGAACTCTCTAAAGTCTTTTGAAATGGACTTGGGACCAGCTCAACAGATTTTGAGAATGCAGATTGTTCGAGAAATAAACAACTGACGGTTATGGTTATCTCAGGAGAAGTACATTGAACGAGTGCTCGAGAGATTTGAGAGTTTTTTTATTGTTCATTTGAAAATTGAAATTAAATTTTTTTTTCTCTCAAATACATCCTCTTGGAAGGTAAATACCCTGTTCCATAGGCTTGAATTTTCTGAGTTGTTGCCTATTCTTCTTCTAGGCCATGTTTTTTCTCAGCAACTAAATTGACTATTAATAATATCCATCAGCCATGAAGTACTGAAACTATTCCGACGAGAACTTGCAGAAGAAAAAGTTGAGTAAGTTGATTAAAGATCCATGCTTTAGAGTTCAAGCTAATGTTCTATTTTAAAACAAGTAGACAGATTTAAGTAGCCACATAAACAAAAGCAAATGACAAACTATTCCCATTAACAGAACCAATTTCCAGAAGGATTGCAGACTTTGAAACATAGACATTCTCATCACTTTGCATTACGACAGACGGGAGCAGGACCACCACTTGGTTTACTGAGATCATTAAATAATTAAAAACACAACATGAATTTTACACATCAACCTTAAATCTTATTCTCAATCGTCCATCATTGCTTCGTAAATCAAGCCAGTATTAGCAGTTGGGACCAGCTGCAAGGATCTCCTCAGTCAGCTTATTGTCCTTCCCAATCTTGTAGTTTGTAAATGTCTCAAAGTTCTTCTTGAACAGCCCTCCCAGTTTCAGAAGTGTCTCCCTGTAGGCGCTTTTGTCTGTCCACTGCATGGATAACATTAACATTAGAGGGATTATTGGAGAGAAAAAGGGTTATTACCTGAACTTGAAGAGTAATTAGTACTAACAGTGTTGACTGGATCAAAGATTTCCGAAGGCACTCCTTCGATCTCGCTCGGAATTTCAAGTCCAAAAACTTCAGTCTTCTTGTATTTGGCATTCAGAAGTTCACCGGAATGGATGGCATCAATAATCCTCCTCGTGTATGCCAACTTAATTCGACTTCCTGACCCGTATCTGAGGAGAAATTACTCAGCTTCCTTGACAAAAATGGGTGTATGTTGTTTTATAGGGTGGAAAAAACTAGTCTTTCTTACCTCCCGCCGGACCAGCCAGTGTTAACCAGCCACCCAGTGGCACCATGCTGCTGCATCTTCTCGGCCAACATGGCTGCATATTTTGTTGGATGCAACATTATAAATGCTGCACCGAAAGCAAGCTGAGAATGTCGCCTGTGGCTCCTTCACACCTTCTTCAGTTCCTGCCACCTACCGATTTCGAACAAAATCAGTCAGCCTTTGATCGATCGAATTTTCGATAACTATCATAATCACGTAGTAATTAAAATTGTGTATGGAATATTGGTCTTACCAGAGCGGTATAGCCACTGATGAAATGGTACATGGTCTGTGCCAAGTTCAGCTTGCTCACTGGAGGAAGCACCCCAAAAGCATCACAGGCCAAAAGTATGACATTCTTCGGGTGAGGCCCCACGCAAGGAAGCTTTGCGTTTGGTATGTACTCGATCGGGTAGGCTGCTCTCGTATTTTCTGCAACAAAGAATTACCATTAGCAGCGAAGATCATCAGTACTTCTATGTCAATCACAAGCAATTTACCAGTCACAGATTTGTCGCCATAATCGACTTCACGGGAATGCTCATCGAACACCACATTTTCCAGCACTGTAAGAAACCATAAAATTCAATCACTACAACCAATTCCCTATATGCAAAATCCAGATCTCAAAGCTCAGTAATACCTGTTCCAAATTTAATCGCATTCCAAATATCAGGTTCTTTCTCTCCGGAAAGATCGATGCACTTTGCATAGCAGCCACCTTCGATATTAGCCACTCCATTATCGCTCCAACAATGTTCATCATCTCCGATCAAATACCTATTATGATCCGTCGACAAAGTGGTCTTCCCAGTACCTGATTTCAAACCGATCCAATCAAGACCACCATAAACAGAAACAAGACCAAAGACAAAACTCGTCCGAGAATCCGCGCAAGAGCTGCGATAAACTAATCAAAGGCACATATCTTATCACGGGTAGTAGTCATTGGAGCAAACAGGCGAAAATCCTGCTCCAATGATACTATACCTGATAATCCAAAGAAGAGGGCAACATCTCCATCTTTTCCCATATTGCATCCAGAATGTAAGGAGAGAATTTGACGCTTAGGCATGAGATAATGCATAACACTGAACAGACCCTTCTTCATTTCCCCGGCGTATTGAGTGCCGAGGATGACCATTTCACGCCTAGCAAGATTTAGGTCTATGCTAGTGGAAGATGTCATGTAGTGGGTGTAACGATTACAGGGGAATTGGCCAGCATTGTATATAGTGAAGTCCGGAGTACCGAAATTCTCCAGCTCTTCAGGAGTGGGTCGGATACACCTGCCACCCACCCAGTTATCCAATCGTACACTAAACTAATACACCATTTTTCAATTCGATACCCGTTTCTTCGATTGAATTCAACAGTTTATATATGCGCAAAACATATCGTAATATCGATCATCGAGGAACACTTATCTGGGAGGTTTATACCTTTGTGCATGGAAGGGAGAATAGAAACTATACTAGTTTTCTTTTTCTTACTTACATGTTGTGCATGAACAATGAATGGTAAGCTCTGGCCGACACTATCCGGACTTTGATTTGATTCTGTGGATCCCAGTTCAAGAATTGGTCATTCACGAACACCTGAAAGGAGTCGTTTTTCGGTATCTATGTCAGTTCCTATTTCATATGATCTTAGATCTTGAATTCATAGTGAAATCTCGATTGTTCAGATGGAAAACAGTGGCAATTGTCTAAAAACTATGATAATATGAGCTACTATTAAGAAAACAAGACTGTCCTTTCCAACACATGACAAAATCTAGGAAGTCAGCTCAGAAAATGGTCTGATTAAGCAGATGAAAAAGGTAAGGTGATAGAAAGAAACCTTGTCCAGAGAGTTGAGGTAGTCAACGGCTCTTTCTCTGTTGACCAAGAAAGTTTGCTCGTCCATCTCGATATTTGGGGATCCCCTAAAACAGAGAGATTTAAAAAGATGAATTTCAAATACTGATGGAGAAAAGGTCAATGAAAATGGCAATCAATATACTTACTTTCCCCACCAAAGCTCATCCTCGGTTGATTCATCTTTGACAACCCGTTTGTCCCTCGGAGATCGGCCGGTCTTGGCTCCAGACAACGTCGCCAATGCACCAGTCGATGTAATGAAGGACCCTTTCTCATACTTTAATCGCCTGCTCGTACAGTTCTGCGCCAACAATCGAACGACACAAGCAAAAATTAATAAATAAAGGTAACCCTTTTCCAATGTAAGAAAACTTATGGGCCGTGAAAATCTTTTGGGTTAAATGAAAGTATTTGTATACCTGCAGGAGAGAGATTGTAGAGGACGTGAGTGAACTTCAACGAACTGTCGCTGACGCTGATGGTGGGGGTGAAATGGTGGTGCACGGATTGGTCAACCTTTGGGCCGTCAGCCTTCCTCGCTGGGTCTCCTTTCACGACCTTCGGCCCTGTTTCTCTCGTCAGCGACGCCAAAGACGCACTGTTTTACCAAAAACGGATCTGGTTTAAGCGTACAAGACAAGTTTTACATGCAAATCCTATTCTTCTCTTATGCTTCCACGTTTCCTTTTTCACCTCATTTGATCAACTCTTAAGAACAGGACAAGATTACAGGGAAGATGGTGATTTTCAATGAAAATCTCTACCATCAATTTTATATTGATATTTTAAATTAAAATAAAATACAGATTATACGGATTCCTGGGACCGGGGATCTTTAGTTCATGGAATCATTATTGCAGCGTTTATCATATGGCACGCAAATCGATATTAGGGATGTCCCATCAATCGTGATCCGATATCCAGGATCATCTCTATCGTCGACGGTGGGTCCACTTAAATTATTAAGAATGAGATTTAATTAATTAATTCAGTATGCATTACCTGATGGACTGGAGCTGCTGTTTCTGGCGCTCTTCTTCAGAAAGAGTGGGGGTGGCGAAGGGACCCTGAGTGCCTTTTATGGGAGTCGTCGGTGCAGACCTCTTCCTCTGGAGCGAGTGAAGCTCGTCGATCGTCTGAGCCTTTACCGGCGGCCCGCTGTCGTCGTGGCAGATTCCGTTCTGCTTCTTCTGCGTCTGAATCTTCGCCAGCCCGTTCCTCGCTGTTCCGTTTCCGAAACTGAATTCTGCGTTCCCGTTCGCCGCCATTTCTTCGAATCACCTACCATTAAAAAAACACTTAAATCATCCAAACAAACAGAACGTCAATCATTTATTCTGCCTGACTATCATACAAGGCGTCGCTTATTATTTTTCTTATAAAGACGAATAATAATTAGGCATAGAACTGTTCGAGTGCAAAGGCCAAAGTCGACCCTTTGATTGTTCAAACGAAACAAGTTTTCTGATCATTTTCAGACATTATGATCATCAAGGCTTTGTTAATGTTTCCAAGTTCATCACTGAACTTGGTTCCGGCAAACAGTTATCATTCACGATGTACAAACTAACAGAACAATCATTTTAGAGGGAGAATGAGAAAGAACCAGAAATTTGCAGGCTTCAGCGAGGAAGACGAAGAGAAAGGGTGATAAAAAAAAGGGTGGGAAGCCGAAAAGAAATGGGATTAATGGAGGAAATGGATCATCAAACTGCAGTACAGTAAGTTTACGAGGGGGAGAAGCAAAAGAGAAAGAAGAGAGGTGGAAATGAAGTGCAACGAAGTTGCCCTTTTAAAGGCTTAACACGGGACTACTTAACCACGACCCAACTCGGGTTAGCTAACCATAGTTAAATTCTATCCCTCCTAGTCTCATCCGCAAAAGAGTAATTCCAAACTCCCCCAAAACGAGAGGACAATCAAGTGCGATGCCGACCACAAATAGTCCCATGGGCCTTCACTTGTAGGACATTGATTGGATAAGTGGTATGGGGAAATAAATAAACCAAAATTAAGTTTGGTTTGAGTTCCGCAAATCCCCCGTCTAGTTCAGCTTCTCCTTCTACTCTCTAACCAGTTTGACAAAATGGACGCGCGCACTGCGTCTTATCGCCACAGCATGGCCGATGGCCTCATCATGTCCCTTTATTAAATAAATTATTATTTATTTTCTTAAAAATTACATCGATTTAGGGTTTGGTAAAGAACATAGTTTCGGGTTTCCATGTGTCTGTAAATTTCCTTGTAATTGTGGTTCCTTTAAAGGGGCTTGACTTTAATGCCTAAAATTGGTCTCCATGCTTGACTTTTTGAAAACTGAATCAGAATTCATGGGAACGGCGTCGTTGTTTAATCTTTATCTGTTAGAGTTATCACCTTCCCCGGATCAATACGATGCAGTGTTTAAAATCAAATGTAAGCCTACCAGCTTTGTGTCTTACGGGAAATTTCGTATTAAACTTTAAATCTTATGCTACGTTCAACTTAAACCTTTTTAAAGAAATGAATTTTCAAATTTTAAAATTTGTTTAAATTATATTTTGAGTTTTTTTAATAAAATAAAAGGAAAAGTTCAATTTAACCCCCTATGGAGTCAGTGATCATTTAGTCGCTAACGTTTATTTTTGACCCAATCAGACCCTATTGTATACACCGTTTATAATTCAAACTCTCCCGTTAAATTTTCCGTTAAATTTGACATGTACTTTGCACGTGCACTGCTAAAATCCCAAAATACTCTAATTTCCTCCCGAAATTTCTAAAGTAAAAGTTAAATTTGTCCGAAATCCCTACCATAAATTCCAATTTGAATAATGAGAAATAGTTCAGTGTATATTTTTAAAGTGAATTTAATTTTTACTTTAAGGATTTCACGAGGAAAAGAGGGTATTTTGGGGTTTTAGCAGTGCACATGCAGAGCACGTGTCAAATTTAACGGGAGGATTTGAATTGCAAACGGTGTATACGATAGAGTCTGATTGGGTCAAAAATAAATGTTAGGAACCAAATGACCACTGACCTCATACGTTGGGGGCTAAATTGAACTTTTTCTTAAAATAAATCTTCAACTTTGCATCATTAACTAAATGAATCTTGAATTGACTTTTTCAATTCTACTCAGTTTGGTACCGGTTTTGTTTGGGTTTTAGATTTTTTTCGATTTTGAATTGATTTTCATTGGTTTTGGCTAATTTTAGTCCTTTTTATTATCAATTTTTAAATTAAAATTAAAAAAATATATCAATATTACAATATTGTCATTTTGGTTATGATCGGTCTAATTTGTTCATTGTGTAAAGTTCAAGTTTTATTTTATTTAAAAAATTATAGTTCAAGGTTTAAGTTGAACAAATTTCAAAATTCAGGATTCATTTTGTTTACAAACAAAATTTAAGATTTAAGTTGAACGGATCCCCAAAAGTTCGTAATGGTACTTTATTCTATATCTTATTATAAATGACGACATTGAAATTATTTTTGAAAATGAACTAACCGGAATAATTTTAAAATAAAGAACAATTACTAATACCAAGCCTAAGTACAATTAACAACCACACAGAACTCGAATTATCACAATTTCTAGATGCCTAGATATTAAATTTTTATAAATCTAAACTATTAAACCAATAAGAGGTTATTAACATGTTCATCTTGGTGGAGAAGAACAAGTGTCAACAACTTAGGAAAGTTTATTAAAAATTAAAAAGTGAGATCATACGTTACATAAAATATGATTAGGTTATGACCCACGTATAGTTGAGATGGCAAATTGCGACCAACCATTGAAATTGATATTGACTAAGTATCAATTGACATGTCATCCATATCATTCATTAGTTACTATAAGTAGTCTATTACATCGACAATGTATTATATATCAATTAAAAACTATGTGTAAGTAACGCAATTATAAAATTAAAGTGTATATATGACGTCACTATATTTATTTTGAACAGCCGACACAAGATATAACTTTTATGGCCATGTTATGGCAGCATTGTCATTGTTATGTGTCATTTTTTATGTGATAAGGTCTCCCAAACTTCAAAGCCATTCAATATCTTCCTATTATGAGTAGAATAACACCAAAAATAGTAATATTTTTTTATGATTGGTCTATAACTATCATGCCAAATTTGAATCATGCTTGGAGGTAAAGATAATGACAAACACATTACATGGGATCGATAGTGTTTTTTTAACTATAAGTAGAATGACTTAGGCAAGACATTTACGGATAAAAATGGATGAATTAATAAATAAAATCAATTTCTAAAATGGAGAATAGGTGGCTTAGGGAAGGACATTAATGGGACAAATAAAGGAGAAGAGTGTGAGGCATGGCCTAAATTTGTCTTGTTGTGGGGGAGGTGGGTAATGGGTATTGTTTGTTGGATAAATAAATGTTATCCTAATAATGACACACTCACTTCTATATATTCTTCTTTTTTATTTTATTTTTAAACATAAAAAAATTTTAAGTGTATATTTTAATTTTATATTTTAAGTTTACGTTGTGATATGTGGTTTATTCATTAGGACAAAAAATAATGAAATGAATAAATAGATTTATGTACAATAGATCATACCTACCAAAAAAAATTTGGTTCAACCTGTAATCATATGTGAAATAGCACACGGTATAAATTTAGTAAGACTTTTCCCACAAGAGACGTTGCAAAAAAAGATAATCTGGAACTTAAAGTAGTCAAATATTGTGACGCCCCCAAACCCGATCGGGGTCGAGGAGCCGTCACTCTGGGACATTTAACAGAGAACGGGACGTATATATATATATTTTTTTGAATAAACAAAGCAGACCGAACATTTTAAGAGCAAACCCTTAAAAATATAACAGAGAGAGAAAATATTCTCTGGATTTAAAACAAAACGGGAAAACAGTTAAACCGGACTGCAGAATGAATTACAGAAGGAAATCAGAATACTTGGAACATTTACATAAAAGTATGGATGGACGACGGGCATACAGAGAACAACGTGATATAATACATGCAATGAAAATAAATGAGAAATATAAACTGAGAGGCATACTGGAAGAAAGGCTATAGTGAATACCGGAATCAGGTATTCTATAGCAGAAGAAGTAAATAAAATGGGGCGAAAGAAGTAGGCAGATGACGTCGGGCGGAAGACTTAGCTAAACTGGGCGGAAGATGTGGATGACGTCAGGCGGAAGATGTAACTAGACTGGGCGGAAGATGTGGATTTTAAAGGCAGCGGTGGATGCAGGCAGAAATGCACTGTTCACCGGTGGAAGTAGACTACAAACAGAAAAGACTGTTCACCGGTGGAAGTGAACCACAGACAGAAAAGACTATTCACCGGTGGAAGTGATTTTAAAGGGCAGCGGTGAATGCAGGCAGAAATGCACTGTTCACCGGTGGAAAGTGAATTACAGGCAGAAATGACTGTTCACCGGTGGAAGTGAACTACAGACAGAAATGACTGTTCACCGGTGGAAGTGAACTACAGACAGAAATGACTGTTCCCCGGTGGAAGTGATTCTAAAAAAGGCAGCGGGCAGCGGGCAACGGTGGACATGATTTTAAAGGTAGCAGTACATGTGATTTTAAACGGGCAGCGGGCAACGGTGGATATGATTTTAAAAGCAACGGTGGATGTGATCGAAAGATGTAGTTTTAAAGACAAAATTTGACAACTTTTAACAAGAAGACATACGAACAGGGAGCATAAAGACAGAAGGTATAAAAACTTCAAACCTCAGAAACTGATTCAAAACATGGTTTTTGGGCATAACAGAAAACATGACACGAGTTGAAGAAAAATCAATCTTCATGGATGGCTCTAAAACCAGAGACCACCCATGCCTGAACTAATCAAAGGGAACTCAATGCCGCTCCAGAATAATTCAAAATATATAGATACAATTGTCAAATACAGAGGTTTTAAAAGAAACTTAAACATCAGAACCTATACATTATCTAAATTTCTAAGAGAGTTTTTAAAACTAAAACACCAGAATCTCAGTAAAATTTACAGACATGAACTTCACTTTAGAAACTTACACCTTTGGACATAAATATGTCTGGTTGCAGCAACCAACCCCCTAAAGCTCCAGCCACCAGCCACCTATTCGTCGGGCTGAGGCACAAAGTTCCCATCCACGGGATCCGTACCTACATCAAAGAGTTCAACTATGAGCCTAGAGCCAGTAAGAACATATAAAAATACAATGATGCATATGCTATGCATGAACATTTTCAAATACATGAACATTACATTACATTTCACTGGACAGGAAGGTATAAGTAGGGCTTATAGAGGAACTGGCGCACATACATACTTAACATAACAGGACATGACACTGGTTAATAATTTTGCCGGGTCCCAGGGAAGGACAAGGTACAAGGTATCTGTAATACCCGACAACTTCAACCAGGTGACTTCCTAACTGAATTAACGGCCATGATTATTCAATCTTCATGGTTTAGAATTTTATGCCAAGCTTAATTAATTACATGTGGATTTAAACTAGGCTTCGATCCACAGCCTTACACAATCCTGGATTGAACTTTACGGGCTTCGATCCACAGCCTTACACAATCCTGGATTGAACTTTACGGGCTTCGATCCACAGCCTTACACAATCCTGGATTGAACTTTACGGGCTTCGATCCACAGCCTTACACAATCCTGGATTGAACTTTACGGGCTTCGATCCACAGCCTTACACAATCCTGGATTGAACTTTACGGGCTTCGATCCACAGCCTTACACAATCCTGGATTGAACTTTACGGGCTTCGATCCACAGCCTTACACAATCCTGGATTGAACTTTACGGGCTTCGATCCACAGCCTTACACAATCCTGGATTGAACTTTACGGGCTTCGATCCACAGCCTTACACAATCCTGGATTGAACTTTACGGGCTTCGATCCACAGCCTTACACAATCCTGGATTGAACTTTACGGGCTTCGATCCACAGCCTTACACAATCCTGGATTGAACTTTACGGGCTTCGATCCACAGCCTTACACAATCCTGGATTGAACTTTACGGGCTTCGATCCACAGCCTTACACAATCCTGGATTGAACTTTACGGGCTTCGATCCACAGCCTTACACAATCCTGGATTGAACTTTACGGGCTTCGATCCACAGCCTTACACAATCCTGGATTGAACTTTACGGGCTTCGATCCACAGCCTTACACAATCCTGGATTGAACTTTACGGGCTTCGATCCACAGCCTTACACAATCCTGGATTGAACTTTACGGGCTTCGATCCACAGCCTTACACAATCCTGGATTGAACTTTACGGGCTTCGATCCACAGCCTTACACAATCCTGGATTGAACTTTACGGGCTTCGATCCACAGCCTTACACAATCCTGGATTGAACTTTACGGGCTTCGATCCACAGCCTTACACAATCCTGGATTGAACTTTACGGGCTTCGATCCACAGCCTTACACAATCCTGGATTGAACTTTACGGGCTTCGATCCACAGCCTTACACAATCCTGGATTGAACTTTACGGGCTTCGATCCACAGCCTTACACAATCCTGGATTGAACTTTACGGGCTTCGATCCACAGCCTTACACAATCCTGGATTGAACTTTACGGGCTTCGATCCACAGCCTTACACAATCCTGGATTGAACTTTACGGGCTTCGATCCACAGCCTTACACAATCCTGGATTGAACTTTACGGGCTTCGATCCACAGCCTTACACAATCCTGGATTGAACTTTACGGGCTTCGATCCACAGCCTTACACAATCCTGGATTGAACTTTACGGGCTTCGATCCACAGCCTTACACAATCCTGGATTGAACTTTACGGGCGTCAATCCACTGCCTTACAGGGTTTTCAGATTTGAAAGCCATCGGCAGATGCATTCTGGAAAGCCATCGGCAGATGCATTCTGGAAAGCCATCGGCAGATGCATTCTGGAAAGCCATCGGCAGATGCATTCTGGAAAGCCATCGGCAGATGCATTCTGGAAAGCCATCGGCAGATGCATTCTGGAAAGCCATCGGCAGATGCATTCTGGAAAGCCATCGGCAGATGCATTCTGGAAAGCCATCGGCAGATGCATTCTGGAAAGCCATCGGCAGATGCATTCTGGAAAGCCATCGGCAGATGCATTCTGGAAAGCCATCGGCAGATGCATTCTGGAAAGCCATCGGCAGATGCATTCTGGAAAGCCATCGGCAGATGCATTCTGGAAAGCCATCGGCAGATGCATTCTGGAAAGCCATCGGCAGATGCATTCTGGAAAGCCATCGGCAGATGCATTCTGGAAAGCCATCGGCAGATGCATTCTGGAAAGCCATCGGCAGATGCATTCTGGAAAGCCATCGGCAGATGCATTCTGGAAAGCCATCGGCAGATGCATTCTGGAAAGCCATCGGCAGATGCATTCTGGAAAGCCATCGGCAGATGCATTCTGGAAAGCCATCGGCAGATGCATTCTGGAAAGCCATCGGCAGATGCATTCTGGAAAGCCATCGGCAGATGCATTCTGGAAAGCCATCGGCAGATGCATTCTGGAAAGCCATCGGCAGATGCATTCTGGAAAGCCATCGGCAGATGCATTCTGGAAAGCCATCGGCAGATGCATTCTGGAAAGCCATCGGCAGATGCATTCTGGAAAGCCATCGGCAGATGCATTCTGGAAAGCCATCGGCAGATGCATTCTGGAAAGCCATCGGCAGATGCATTCTGGAAAGCCATCGGCAGATGCATTCTGGAAAGCCATCGGCAGATGCATTCTGGAAAGCCATCGGCAGATGCATTCTGGAAAGCCATCGGCAGATGCATTCTGGAAAGCCATCGGCAGATGCATTCTGGAAAGCCATCGGCAGATGCATTCTGGAAAGCCATCGGCAGATGCATTCTGGAAAGCCATCGGCAGATGCATTCTGGAAAGCCATCGGCAGATGCATTCTGGAAAGCCATCGGCAGATGCATTCTGGAAAGCCATCGGCAGATGCATTCTGGAAAGCCATCGGCAGATGCATTCTGGAAAGCCATCGGCAGATGCATTCTGGAAAGCCATCGGCAGATGCATTCTGGAAAGCCATCGGCAGATGCATTCTGGAAAGCCATCGGCAGATGCATTCTGGAAAGCCATCGGCAGATGCATTCTGGAAAGCCATCGGCAGATGCATTCTGGAAAGCCATCGGCAGATGCATTCTGGAAAGCCATCGGCAGATGCATTCTGGAAAGCCATCGGCAGATGCATTCTGGAAAGCCATCGGCAGATGCATTCTGGAAAGCCATCGGCAGATGCATTCTGGAAAGCCATCGGCAGATGCATTCTGGAAAGCCATCGGCAGATGCATTCTGGAAAGCCATCGGCAGATGCATTCTGGAAAGCCATCGGCAGATGCATTCTGGAAAGCCATCGGCAGATGCATTCTGGAAAGCCATCGGCAGATGCATTCTGGAAAGCCATCGGCAGATGCATTCTGGAAAGCCATCGGCAGATGCATTCTGGAAAGCCATCGGCAGATGCATTCTGGAAAGCCATCGGCAGATGCATTCTGGAAAGCCATCGGCAGATGCATTCTGGAAAGCCATCGGCAGATGCATTCTGGAAAGCCATCGGCAGATGCATTCTGGAAAGCCATCGGCAGATGCATTCTGGAAAGCCATCGGCAGATGCATTCTGGAAAGCCATCGGCAGATGCATTCTGGAAAGCCATCGGCAGATGCATTCTGGAAAGCCATCGGCAGATGCATTCTGGAAAGCCATCGGCAGATGCATTCTGGAAAGCCATCGGCAGATGCATTCTGGAAAGCCATCGGCAGATGCATTCTGGAAAGCCATCGGCAGATGCATTCTGGAAAGCCATCGGCAGATGCATTCTGGAAAGCCATCGGCAGATGCATTCTGGAAAGCCATCGGCAGATGCATTCTGGAAAGCCATCGGCAGATGCATTCTGGAAAGCCATCGGCAGATGCATTCTGGAAAGCCATCGGCAGATGCATTCTGGAAAGCCATCGGCAGATGCATTCTGGAAAGCCATCGGCAGATGCATTCTGGAAAGCCATCGGCAGATGCATTCTGGAAAGCCATCGGCAGATGCATTCTGGAAAGCCATCGGCAGATGCATTCTGGAAAGCCATCGGCAGATGCATTCTGGAAAGCCATCGGCAGATGCATTCTGGAAAGCCATCGGCAGATGCATTCTGGAAAGCCATCGGCAGATGCATTCTGGAAAGCCATCGGCAGATGCATTCTGGAAAGCCATCGGCAGATGCATTCTGGAAAGCCATCGGCAGATGCATTCTGGAAAGCCATCGGCAGATGCATTCTGGAAAGCCATCGGCAGATGCATTCTGGAAAGCCATCGGCAGATGCATTCTGGAAAGCCATCGGCAGATGCATTCTGGAAAGCCATCGGCAGATGCATTCTGGAAAGCCATCGGCAGATGCATTCTGGAAAGCCATCGGCAGATGCATTCTGGAAAGCCATCGGCAGATGCATTCTGGAAAGCCATCGGCAGATGCATTCTGGAAAGCCATCGGCAGATGCATTCTGGAAAGCCATCGGCAGATGCATTCTGGAAAGCCATCGGCAGATGCATTCTGGAAAGCCATCGGCAGATGCATTCTGGAAAGCCATCGGCAGATGCATTCTGGAAAGCCATCGGCAGATGCATTCTGGAAAGCCATCGGCAGATGCATTCTGGAAAGCCATCGGCAGATGCATTCTGGAAAGCCATCGGCAGATGCATTCTGGAAAGCCATCGGCAGATGCATTCTGGAAAGCCATCGGCAGATGCATTCTGGAAAGCCATCGGCAGATGCATTCTGGAAAGCCATCGGCAGATGCATTCTGGAAAGCCATCGGCAGATGCATTCTGGAAAGCCATCGGCAGATGCATTCTGGAAAGCCATCGGCAGATGCATTCTGGAAAGCCATCGGCAGATGCATTCTGGAAAGCCATCGGCAGATGCATTCTGGAAAGCCATCGGCAGATGCATTCTGGAAAGCCATCGGCAGATGCATTCTGGAAAGCCATCGGCAGATGCATTCTGGAAAGCCATCGGCAGATGCATTCTGGAAAGCCATCGGCAGATGCATTCTGGAAAGCCATCGGCAGATGCATTCTGGAAAGCCATCGGCAGATGCATTCTGGAAAGCCATCGGCAGATGCATTCTGGAAAGCCATCGGCAGATGCATTCTGGAAAGCCATCGGCAGATGCATTCTGGAAAGCCATCGGCAGATGCATTCTGGAAAGCCATCGGCAGATGCATTCTGGAAAGCCATCGGCAGATGCATTCTGGAAAGCCATCGGCAGATGCATTCTGGAAAGCCATCGGCAGATGCATTCTGGAAAGCCATCGGCAGATGCATTCTGGAAAGCCATCGGCAGATGCATTCTGGAAAGCCATCGGCAGATGCATTCTGGAAAGCCATCGGCAGATGCATTCTGGAAAGCCATCGGCAGATGCATTCTGGAAAGCCATCGGCAGATGAGTTTTCAGCCCTGTACACTTAATCACGATTGTTAAACAACTAAAATACCCTTACCAAGGGCATTTCCAACAGATTAAATTACTAATGCATAGTCGTTATTCTCATTCACTTAACATAATCAAATTACAATATTAACCATTCAAATACATCATCAAAAACATATTTAGACTTAAACATCATTTAAGTCAACAATCTCCCCCTTTTTGATGATGACAACCTATAAATTTGATTAAGTATAACTCTCCCCCATAATCCTAGCTCCCCCATAGCAAAAAGCATATAATCCAGATTTCAAAAACATACAGATATCCAGATTACAGTTTTCCAAAGTATGTATATCCAAATCTACAGTTTTCCAAAGTATTTATATTCAAATCACAGTAACAATAACTAAGTACTCATGCATATCAATTATCAATCAAATATATTCTCCCCCATTAACATCATCAAAAACAAAAAAGATAAATAATCAAAGAGACAAGTAGAACCAATGCATTCATCACAAAGAAGAGAAACAGCAGAGAAAAATGTAAGTAGAATTCAAAAAAAATTGTTCACAAAGAAAAGCATCCATTTAAAGAAAGCTACAAAATGTGTCCAAAAAGCTTGGTTAATCCAAGCGGGCACTTCACAGTTCGAATTGAGATAGGCATCTACAAGTGCTGGAAGTGAGTAAATCCCAAGAGAGATGGGTGGTTGATAAGGCACGAGTGCTAGGCATGGAGGAGTCTCTAGCTGAGGAGCCGCAGAGGTAGAAGGGCCTTGATACACCACCATGTCCATACATGGAGAGATTCGACAGGAGGAGCAGCAGTAGACGCATCAGGAGGAGAGAATGCAAATTCAGTCTCCTGAAGATCCAGTGTCGTGAAACGCACATCTTCATAAACTTCAGGTCGGGTAAAGGGAAGAACGAGATCTTCATAGGTAGGCTCAGTGGGGCATAGAGGAACATGTGGTGCAGGGCAAAGAGCCTCAACTTGAGATTTGAGAGCCCGAAGGTTACGGGTGAAGATCTCATTATTTCGATCCAATTTTTGATCCAGTAGACCCTGAGCCACAACAGCTTCAATGCTCAAATCCTTTTTTGAGTTGAGTGATTTTTGTATCAATGGCTGTCCCGAGATTGTCAATGCTGGACTTCAACTCATTATACTGTTCCTCGCTGAGAGAGAATCTCCTATGATAAAGGATAGGAGATACTGGGGCAGGAGCAGATTGCAGATTTGGTGAGGAATGTTGGACTTGGGGAGCAGGTGGATTTGAAGGAGAAATTGGACTTGAATGAGGTAATTGGACTGGAGGAGGTGGTTGGACTGGTGATGGAGGAGCTGTATCCTGTTGGACTGGAGATGGAGGAGGGATAGGAGGCAGAGCTGGTAAACAAAGTGCAGGAGGAGGAGGTGGGAGATTCTGATCAATGGGAAGGGGCACAGAGGAGGGAGTAGACATGTCCTCTGAAAGAATTATCCTTGAGGAAGGAACACGACGCCTTCGTATTAAAGGAGGAGGCTGAAAGTTAGAAGCCTGAGATTGAGAGGGGGAATTAACAAATACTTGTATCTCAGAGTCATCCCCTCCTTCAGCAGTGGACTCCTCTAACAGGTCAAGTTTTCTCTTTCCCTTTTTGGAAACTGCTGCCTTAGCAGTATTTCTCTTCGTAATATGCAGCACAAGCTCCCCTGCTCTGGTTCTCTTAATTCCCATTTTGCTCAGAGTGGTTTTGGAATAGTAACTGGAGGGCTTAAGTGTGACAGGATCTTCATCCTCAAGAAATACAACCTCAAGCTTAGCTAGGATCTTCATTAAAAGCAGGTTGTAAGATAGAGAGGTAGCCCTGGATGACACTGCCAGAATCATCATTCGAACAACTACATATCCAATATTGAAGGGGGTTTTATAGTAGAGTGCAAACAGAACAAAAAGTTCCATGGCACTCACTTCATCGTGGTGACCACCCTTAGGGACAATATTGTACCCTATCATCTGATGAAATAGTCTAGCCCTAACGGTCAGGTGTTTGCCCTTTAAATGATCAGGGATATAGTTTGGGTTCAAGGCAATGGTCTTGAGAAAATCGAGACCATCATCGGTACCAAAGAACGGAGGCTCAGTGCCGGATACATATTTGTAAGGGCAGCTATCTAGGTGAGGGCACTCCAAAATGCCATTAATGAAATGAGGAGTAATTTCAATGTGCTTGTTATACACATAGCTTTTGATAGTAGAGAAATCAGAGGTAAAACTTAGATTGGCATAGAACATTTTAATGGTTTCCGGGTAATAGAATGAATCTACATCAAAAAGACCTAGTAACCCGAGATCCTTCAAGGGTTCGACAATATTCATACCAGCTAAGTCATCAAAGTAGATACCTCGACTGGAAATTAATGACTTGAACTGAAAGTCGTCATCTACCGATGCCTCCGATAGACATGCATCTTCCGATGCCTATTGAAAAACTCAGCATCTACCGATGCCTCCGATAGACATGCATCTTCCGATGCCTATTGAAAAACTCAGCATCTACCGATGCCTCCGATAGACATGCATCTTCCGATGCCTATTGAAAAACTCAGCATCTACCGATGCCTCCGATAGACATGCATCTTCCGATGCCTATTGAAAAACTCAGCATCTACCGATGCCTCCGATAGACATGCATCTTCCGATGCCTATTGAAAAACTCAGCATCTACCGATGCCTCCGATAGACATGCATCTTCCGATGCCTATTGAAAAACTCAGCATCTACCGATGCCTCCGATAGACATGCATCTTCCGATGCCTATTGAAAAACTCAGCATCTACCGATGCCTCCGATAGACATGCATCTTCCGATGCCTATTGAAAAACTCAGCATCTACCGATGCCTCCGATAGACATGCATCTTCCGATGCCTATTGAAAAACTTAATGGTTTCCGGGTAATAGAATGAATCTACATCAAAAAGACCTAGTAACCCGAGATCCTTCAAGGGTTCGACAATATTCATACCAGCTAAGTCATCAAAGTAGATACCTCGACTGGAAATTAATGACTTGAACTGAAAGTCGTCATGGTATCTCAACTCAGCAGCTTCTGAGAGAAAGAAGAGAGATGGCCATGCTTTTGCACAAGGGATCACTCGTGGAGGACGTGCTGAAGTTTTGGCCTTCTTCTGGACCGGTTTGGAAACGGCGCGGGAGGATGAACCCTGATAATCCATAGGAAGAATAGGACTCGAGAGAGACGATTGGAAGGGAAGGGTTTTTCTAAAAGAACGCGAAATGTGAAGCGTCTTTGTGAAGAAGCAGAGTTTAAATGAAAAAGGGGCATCGCCCGACGAGATGGAGTCACACATGTAAGACAGATTAACCCGATGGGTCACACGTGTCGGTAGATTTAGGAAATGCAAATACATCTTTCGATGCCTATAGAAAAACACAGCATCTACCGATGCCTCCCGATAGACATGCATCTTCCGATGCCTATTGAAAAACTCAGCATCTACCGATGCCATCACAGAAGGAAATGCTCTAACACTCAGGAATTTCCAACAGATGAATAAACTTAGATTTTCTCAACCCGAATGAGGCCTAGCCTTATTCTAATATTATTGAATATCTTTTCATCCAAAGGCTTGGTAAAGATGTCAGCTAGTTGGTCTACTGAATTAACAAATTCTAAGGATATATCACCTCTTTGTACATGATCACGAATGAAGTGATATCTAACATCAATATGCTTAGTTCTGGAGTGCTGGATAGGATTTTTGGAAATGTTAATTGCACTGGTGTTGTCACACCTAATAGGAATCCTATCATAGAACAGATTATAATCCTCTAGAGTTTGCTTCATCCAAAGCATTTGTGCACAGCAACTGCCTGCAGCAATATATTCACTTTCAGCAGTTGACAATGCAACAGAATTCTGTTTCTTAGAATACCAGGAAACTAAAGATTCACCAAGGAATTGACATGTTCCACTGGTGCTTTTCCTATCTACTAGACTATCAGCATAGTCAGAATCTGAGTATCCAATCAGATCAAAAGAAGTACCTTTATGATACCATAACTCTAAGTCAGGAGTTCCACTTAAGTATTTAAAAATCTTTTTTACAGCAGTTAAGTGAGATTCCTTAGGAGCAGCTTGAAATCTGGCACACAAACAAACACTAAAAAGAATATTTGGCATACTAGCAGTCAGATATAACAAGGATCCAATCATGCCACGATATTTCTTAATGTCCACACTTATACCATTTTCATCTTTGTCCAATTTGGTTGTGGTACTCAGGGAGTTCTAGATGATTTGATAGAACCTAATCCAAATTTCTTAAGAAGTTCCTTAATGTACTTTTCTTGACAGAAGAAAATTCCATCAGGAGATTGACTGATCTGGAACCCTAAGAAGAATTTTAACTTCCCCATCATACTCATCTCAAATTCACTTTGCATGAGGGAAGAAAAATCATTACACAAGTTGACATTAGTTGATCCAAAAATAATGTCATCAACATAAATTTGAACTAACAGAATGTCATCATCCTTTTGCTTGGTAAATAGAGTTGAATCTGTATTTCCCTTTTTGAAATTCCTTTCCTCAAGGAAGTTCTTCAATCTATCATATCAAGCTCTAGGAGCCTGCTTAAGTCCATAAAGAGCCTTCTTAAGTATATAAACATGATCAGGTTTCGCATAGTCTTCAAATCCTAGGGGCTGCTCTACATAAACTTCTTCCATGATATATCCATTTAAAAAAGCACTCTTTACATCCATTTGAAAGAGTGTGAAGTTTTTGTAGCAGACAAAGGCTAAGAGCATTCTAATGAATTCTAGCCTAGCTACAGGTGCAAAGGTTTCCTCAAAATCAATTCCTTCTTCTTGATTGTAACCTTTGGCAATTAGCCTAGCTTTGTTTCTTACTACAATCCCATTTTCATCCATTTTATTCTTATAAACCCACTTAGTTCTAATAATAAGATGATCAACAGGTTTTGGAACAAGTTCCCAAACATTGTTCCTTTCGAATTGGTTTAGTTCATCTTGCATTGCAACAATCCAATTTTCATCCAATTCGGCTTCCTCAAACTTCTTAGGCTCTATCTGAGAAATAAATGCCACATTGGCACAGAGATTCCTAAGGGAAGATCTAGTCTTGACTCCTAAAGAAGGATCACCTAAAATTTCATCTATTGGATGGTCTTTGACATACTTCCAATCTCTAGGAAAAGCAGGATTTTCATCCTTGACATGAACAATATCTAGAGAAGTAGAGGAAGGTTCTAGAGATTTTTCTACTTGGGGAGGATCACTAGTCTTTTCTAAGGAAAGAGAATCTAGTTGTTTATCCAAAATATCATCCTCATCCACATTGATTGTGGGTTGAGGGGACTCATCAAAGTTAACATGAACTGACTCCTCTACAACTAGAGTTCTTCTATTGAATACTCTATAAGCTTTGCTGGAAAGGGAATAACCCAAAAAAATTCCAATATCAGATTTGGAATCGAATTTTCCTAAGTTATCCTTAGTGTTTAGAATGAAACATTTGCTTCCAAAAGCTCTAAAATACTTAACAGAGGGTGTTTTACCATTCCAAAGCTCATAGGGAGTTTTCTCAAGAATAGGTTTTATGGAGACCCGATTAAGCACATAACAAGCTGTTGACACAGCTTCTGCCCAGAAATATTTTGGAAGGGAATTCTCATTAAGCATAGTCTGAGTTAGCTCTTGGAGAGACCTATTTTTTCTCTCAACAACACCATTTTGCTGAGGGGTTCTAGGGGAAGAGAAATTGTGTTCAATTCCATACTTGAGACACAAGAGTTCAAATTTCTCATTTTCAAATTCTTCACCATGATCACTACGAATAGCAACTATGGTGAGCTTCTTTTCATTTTGAACTCTTTTCCTAAAACTAGAAAAGGTGTCAAAAGTCTCATCCTTAGACTTCAGAAAGTGAACCCGAGTAAATCTAGAAAAATCATCAATAATGACAAATGCATAGAATTTTCCTCCTAAGCTGGCTATATTCGAAGGACCGAAGAGGTCCATGTGAAGGAGTTGGAGAGGCTTAGAAGTAGAAATTGCATTCTTCGATGCAAAAGAGCTTTTGATCTGCTTGCCCATTTGGCAGGCTTCACAGACCTTATCCTTTTCAAATGATATCTTAGGGATTCCTCTAACTAAATTCTCCTTAGTAATCTTAGCTAAGGTATCCATCCCTACGTGTCCTAATCTCCTATGTCAAGTCCAGCAGTTATTTAGTGAATTAACAACAAATTTCTCATCAACATGCTCAAAATCATTCAGATCAACAATATAGACATTTTCTTTTCTAAATCCTTTAAACAAAACATTGTTAGTTGAAATGTCTTTGATCACACAAGCATTTGATTTGAATGTTACTTTATAGCCCTTGTCACACAACTGACTTATACTTAGCAGATTATGTTTTAATCCTTCTACTAATAATACATTTTCAATTATTGGTTTAGAAGGATTACCTATATTGCCGATGCCAACAATTCTGCCCTTTTGATTTCCATCAAAAGTAACACTGCCCTTTTTCTTGTTGACAACAGCAAACTTGGTTGAGTCTCCCGTCATATGCCTTGAACAACCACTGTCAAGGTACCACTGATTCTTCCCGGGAGAGCTGTCAACCTGCAAAACAGTGATCAAGTAGTCTTCTTAGGTACCCAAATCTTTTGGGTCCTAGTGTTAGTCTTGGTTCCTTTAGGAACCCACTGTAATTTTCTACCTGGTTTCATACTGTTTGTTTTTAAAGGACATACAAAAGACTTATGTCCTACTTCATTACACATATGGCAAACAGTAGATTTAACAAAGTAATTCTTGTAAGATTTCTTTTTGCTCAACCTGTCATACCCTAAGCCAGCTTTATCTAATTGCATTCTCTGGTCACTTAACAGCATGCTCAGTTGATTACTACTATAAGTGTATTTCTGAACAAAACTATTTAAGGTCTCATTTTTCTTTTTCAGTTCAGAAACTTCTTTTTCATGCTGATTGTGTTCATTTTCATGCTTCTCAATTAAGCTTGCATTTTCCTTTTTCAGCAAATTATATTTGACTTTTAGCATGCTAAATTGTTTTACCAGATCATTAAATGCATCAATCATATCACCATCTTCATCAGATTCACTATCACTTAAGGAAATGTTAACCTCATTCTCGTGTGCCATAAAGAAGAGGTTGGCAACTTCCTCATCTTCTGAGGAAGAGGTGTCACCTTCACTTTCATCCCAAGTATCTTTAAATGCCATCGGTAGATGCACCATTAAAACGCTATCGGTATGAGTTGCTTCAAATGCCATCAGCAGAAGCACCATTAAACTCCATCGGTATAGGTCGTCTAGCAATCGTTTGAAGTAGGCTTTGAACGACTTCTTCTTTTGTCGTTTTATCGATCGGTAGATGAAGGCCATCGGCAGAAGCCCTCTTTGTTTTGTCATTTAGCGATCGGTATATGTCTATTTTTAACACCTCATCGGCAGATGAGTTTTCAGCCCTGTACACTTAATCACGATTGTTAAACAACTAAAATACCTTTACCAAGGGCATTTTCAACAGATTAAATTACTAATGCATAGTCGTTATTCTCATTCACTTAACATAATCAAATTATAATATTAACCATTCAAATACATCATCAAAAACATATTTAGACTTAAACATCATTTAAGTCAACAATTAGAACCCTACATCAAAGGATGCTAGGTAGAAACTCATACGATGATTTGTAGTTCCCTTATGTTACTGTCTAACATTATGTTGATGATTAGCTCAATAGTAAGGTCTCATGTTGGATAGTGCTCTATTCTTTAGCTTGATGATTTAAGAATCTTCATGTTCATGCATCATGAATGTTTTATGCATATGAAAATGTTTTAAGAGTATACTTTCTCATGAACAAGATAAGAATATAAAACTTATGCAACGTGAATTAAGTGAGGGTTGGGGCGGTTTGGCGTATGTCACTGTCCAAAAGAAGGACCACGATACGACCCGCAAGGGAACTATGTGCACTCTCACTGTCAAACCCCCTTTACTAGCACAAATCCTCCCTTAATCCACACAACGTGAACGAAGAATATGAACGATGAACATGAATGATGTATATGAATGATGATTATGAACAATGAATATAAATGATGAACCAGGATGAAGACTTGAGTATGAATAAGAATAAGAAAAGATTCATGAGCATTTATTTTCTCAAAATGAGCATTCATGCATACTTATTAGTACTGCATTCCTTACTAAGCATTAGACTTATAGTTTAAACCTTATGATGTAGGTGAAGAGCTAACAGGTGAGGATTTCCAATTCAGAGATGATGTTTAAAGCTGGTTGCTGGAGGATGCTCAGTATGACAGTGCAAGGCTGGACAGGCGATTAAGTCCCCTGGTTATGCTCATAGTATGTCAGTAAAGTTTATGATAAACAGATATCTAAGTAGAATAGAATTTCTTATAACAATGAAGTTCGAATTTGATTGATAGACTTCAGAGTCTGATAATGATTTTAAAGATTGGTCTGTTTTGCTTAAGTCTTCCGCTATGTGTATTCTGGATGAGTTTATGATTCTCACTCTTTGAGGTTTATAGTTACTAAGTTAAGATTTGGGTGAGTTGTGGTACTTTCCTGTTGAATGAAGTTGTTTGATAATTATAGTGTTTCACTGCTGTACGAAAGAAGCTGGATAAGGCAATCATCCGGCTGACGTCATCGGCGGATGTCAAATGATAGGAGTTGAATAATTAGTATGTTTCCACACCGGATGATGTAGTATGTTTAGTCACCGGATGATGGGAATGTAATTGTCGTTTAGTCACCGGATGATGAAAATGTGGTTTTGTCGTCTAGTGACCGGCAGATCAAGTGTATTTAGGTTACCGGATGATGTAAATGTCATTTTGTCGTCTAGTGGCCGGTAGATGTAGAGTATTTCAAACACCAGATGATGTAGGTATAGCTTTGTCGTCTAGCCACCGGGTGATGTAGGGTGTTTAAATCACCGGATGATGTGAGAAATTTCTTGTCGTCTAGTGCCCGAGAAATATTTTAATTAGTCACGCGAGGCGCACATGACCACCGGTCGATGTAGTGTAAATATGAACATCTAGTGGAGAATGTTCCAGACCGGGCGATGTCTTTAATGAGACACGTGCAATGCTCGTGGCCACTGGTAGATGTTCTCTACCGGGCGTCTATAATTGAGTCACGTAGGGTACACGTGACAAATCGGATGATATTACTTCGTCACCCGATGCATGCAAACCCATGCAAACCCCAACTGAATAACGTCGAGTAGTCTGGGGCATTTCTTCCCTGCCCGATTAAGTCACTGATCAAATGACCAATTTTAGCCGCTCGACTCTGTGTAAGATTTAGCCGACGGGATTTAAGAAAAAAAAATCGAGTTTGAGATGGCGAAATTCCCTTGATGTATAACGCCTCTGTTATCAGTCTAAGAGTGAGTTAAAAAAAATGTAAGTAAATATTAGCTTGGAAACGAAGAAGAAAAGGTAGAAGTTGAGTCAATGATTAATAAAAGATTATGACTAAGTGACGACTTCTTGTCCGGGTCGTTACAATTATGGTATCAGAGCAAAACCAGGTTCTAAAACCGATTCTGCAGACTGCCTTCCAGCACTGACTGTCACATGAGCACACTCCAGCGACTGTAAGTATTTATGATTTCAGTAAATGTCATTAAGTTAAGATGTATCTATAATTATTTGTCTAGGAATCCCAAAAATGGTTAGAGGTCAGCAGAGAGAGACCAATGAGGATAGCAATGTCATTGCTCAGTTGATAGAGTTGGTCATGCGCCAATCTCGCTAGATCGAACAGCTGATGACTGCTAGAGAGGAACAAGGCAGCTCCAGTACTAATGCAACTCATGAACATGGGGGTGAGCATTTCCACCAGCTTCGAACCCCGGTATTTAATGGACATGTTTCAGATCCTATTTATGCTGAGGAATGGGTTCGAAAGATAGATGACATGATTAAGTATGCAAAGGTTGACGAAGGAGATAAGGTCACGTATGCTGTCTTTCATTTGGAGTTGGGTGCAAGGCATTGGTGGGATTCAATCCAGAACGCCGCTAATGCAGGAGCTATGACCTGGGAAATGTTTAAGACTGCCTTCTTTGACGAGTACTTCAATAGGACTGTTCGGGCCAACAAGAAGAAGGAGTTCATGAATCTGTGACAAACTGGCTTTGTGACGGATTACATATGCAAATTTGATGCTTTATCACGGTTTGCTCCCCGAATGATTGAGGATGATGAGGACAGGATTTACCAATTTGTTCAATGACTGAAGCCGAGTTTGTACATGAAAGTAAAGACTGTTGAGATACACAATGTACCTTATGGTGAAGTGACGGCTAAGGCCTTGGAGCTGGAAGAGGCTGAAATGACAGCATATGCACAGCGTGAGCAGCCAAGAAAATTCATGAAGGAAACTCAGCCGCCACCACGTCAGAACAAAGGATGGCAGCCGCAACAGAACAGGGGACCACCACAACAACAACAAGGTATAAAGAGACCCTTCAATCCAAATGATGATCAGGGAAAAGGAAAGCGACCAATGGCCCCTCTATGCCCCACCTGTCAGAAGAACCATCCCGACGAATGCAAGTTACTTTCTGGCCGCTGTTTTAGATGTGACAAGGTCGGACATGTAGTCAGAGATTGCCCCATGCCACCCGATCCAAACCGAGCAAGAGTAATGCCCCGAGTCTTTGCTATGATGGAAGACGAAGACACCATGCAGCATACGGTCATAACAGGTACAATTATGATCTGTGGTGTTTCTGCTTATACACTTATAGACACGGGAGCCACACACTCATTTATTGCAACATTGTTTGCGTGTAAGCATAAGTTAGAATACTTACCAGCTGATAGGCCATATAGTGTGATGTTACCATCAGGAAAGTCCTTGTATTCTGAGCAGATATTGAAAGGCGATATTGTGTCCCTAGGAGATAAGAAGTTATATGTAGAACTGATTGTAATTGACATGAAAGGATATGAAGTTATATTAGGAATGGATTGGTTATCCAGGCATTATGTCATGATAAGTTGTAGGTCTGGATTAGTCGAGTTTCGACCCCCTAATGGAGATCAGTACACTTTCCAAGCTATCCCAAAAATATGTAAAATACCGATTATATCCTCACTAGAGGCTCAGCGGTTATTGAAAGATGGTTGTGAGAGTTATCTAGCTAGTGTAATCGATATTCGGGTAAAGAACAAAGTAGAGCTGCAAGATATTTCTATAGTTAAAGAGTTTCCTGATGTGTTTATGGATGATTTGCCAGGATTACCACCCGATAGAGAAATAGAATTTGTAATTGATACGTATCTCGAGGCATTACCCGTATCTAAGAATCCTTATCGCATGGCGCCTGTTGAACTAAAAGAGTTAAAAGTCCAACTACAGGAATTAGTAGACAAGGGATTCATACGCTCTAGTAGTTCTCCCTGGGGTGCGCCTGTGTTGTTCGTTAAGAAGAAAGATGGTTCCCTAAGGATGTGCATAGATTACCGAGAACTGAACAAGTTGACAATTAAGAATAAATGCCCCTTGCCCCGAATTGACGACTTGTTTGACCAATTGCAAGGAGCTAAGGTGTTTTCAAAGATTGACTTGCGTTCGGGGTACTACCAACTGAAGGTTAAGGAAAGTGATATACCTAAGACAGCTTTTAGGACCCGTTATAGACATTATGAATTCCTTGTGATGTCGTTTTGGTTAACCAATGCACCTGCAGCTTTTATGGATTTGATGAATCGAGTGTTTCTTGATTACTTGGACAAGTTTGTGATTGTATTTATAGATGATATTCTCATATACTCACAGACTGAAGCTGACCATATAGAACACTTAAAGATAGTTTTGAACACCCTGAGACAGCAACAACTTTATACCAAGTTATCCAAATGTGAGTTCTGGTTGTATAGGGTTAACTTTTTAGGCCATGTTATTTCTGCTGAGGGTATATCAGTAGATCCAATTAAGATCCAGGCTGTTAAGGACTGGCCACAGCCGAGGAATGTCAGTGAGGTCCGTAGTTTTCTTGGTTTGGCAGGCTATTATAGGAAGTTTATTAAGGGATTTTCTATGATAGCTAAGCTTTTAACTAGTTTAACAAAGAAGGACACCAAGTACTCTTGGACCGAAGCCTGTGAAGCTGGCTTCCAGACACTTAAGCTGAAGTTAACGACAGCCCCACTTTTGACTCTCCCAACTGAATGAGGAAAGTTTAGTGTTTATTGTGATGCATCCAAAGTTGGACTGGGGTGTGTTTTGATGCAAGAAGGCAAGGTTATAGCATTTGCCTCCAGACAGTTAAAGAATTATGAACAGAACTACCCCACTCACGATTTGGAATTAGCCGCAGTTGTTTTTGCATTAAAGATTTGGAAACATTATCTGTATGGACAACAGTGTGAAGTATTCTCTGACCATAAAAGCCTGAAGTACCTCTTTACTCAAAAGGAATTAAACATGAGACAGAGACGTTGGTTAGAATTCGTTAAAGACTATGACTTTGAAATTAAGTATCATCCAGGCAAGACTAATGCTGTAGCCGATGCTTTAAGCAGAATGTCAACGACAATGCAACCCGCGTTATCAACCATGTCGATACCTTTAAGGAAGGAAGTCCAGAGGTTTGAATTGGAAATAGTTCTCGAGCTGTCAGCTTTACTGGCTGATTTATCTATCCGACCAACTATTTTGGACAGGATCAAAGAGGCACAACAAAAGGATTCGAAGGAGAATAGTAGCATGATGAATAAGTTAAAGGACGCCTCCTCGGAGTTCAGTCTCTCTAATGATGGTATTTTGAAATTTAAGAACCGATGGTACATTCCGAATGATAAGGAGTTGCGAGAGTTGATCTTGGCTGAAGCTCATTCATCTTCCTTTTCTGTGCATCCTGGTAGCACCAAGATGTATCGGGATTTAAGGTTACATTATTGGTGGCCAAATATGAAGAGGGATGTTGCTATGTATGTGGAGTCATGTTTGGTATGCCAACAGGTTAAAGCAGAACACCAATGCCCAGGAGGTACCCTTCAACCCCTACCAATCCCTGAGTGGAAGTGGGAAAACATTGCCATGGATTTTGTTGTAGGTTTGCCAAAGACAACTAAAGGACATGATAGTATTTAGGTCGTGGTTGATAGAATGACAAAATCGACACACTTTATACCTGTAAGAATGACCTTCACAATGGACCAGCTTGCTGATCTGTATGTCCATGAAATCATCAGATTGCATGGAATTCCTTTATCTATTGTATCCGATCGTGATCCTAGATTCACCTCAAGGTTTTGGCAAAGTTTGCAAGGCACATTAGGATCAAAGTTATCTTTCAGCACTGCCTTCCACCCACAAACCGATGGACAATCTGAACGGACAATTCAAATACTTGAGGATATGTTGAGGGCATGTGTGCTTGAGTTCCAGACGTCGTGGAGTCGATACCTGCCACTGGTTGAATTCTCTTACAACAATAGTTACCAGTCCACCATAGGTATGGCACCTTATGAAGCACTGTACGGTAGGAAGTGCAGGTCAGCTTTGTACTAGGATGAGGTCGGTGAAGCAAAACTCCTAGGTCCCAAGATTTTGCAACAGATGTCGGACAAGATTGCCACTATTAGGAAAAGAATGATAACTGCACAGAGCCGACAAAAGAGTTATGCAGACCAGAGGAGAAGAGACCTTGAGTTTTCTGTTGGTGATGAAGTTTTCCTGAGGATTTCACCATTTAAAGGAGTTTTAAGATTTGGTAAGAAAGGAAAGCTAAACCCACGATTTATTGGACCATTCCCCATCTTAGAAAGGATTGGCAATACGGCTTATAGATTGCAATTGCCTCCATCATTGGAAAGGATTCATAATGTCTTCCATGTGTCAATGTTAAGAAAATGCATACGGAACCCTACTCAAGTTGTTAAACCAGTGGATTTTGAGATTGAGCCGACACTAACGTATGAAGAGAAGCCAGTACGAATTTTGGAATCTGCAGTGAAAACTCTGAGGAATAAGGAAATCCCCCTTGTGAAAGTTTTATGGATGAATCATGGTATTGAGGAAGCCACATGGGAAAGACGGCAGGACATGATGAACAAATATCCAGAACTCTTCGCTTGATCAATTTTCGGGGACGAAAATTTTGTTAAGGAGGGGTGGATGTAACACCCGACAACTTCAACCAGGTGACTTCCTAACTGAATTAACGGCCATGATTATTCAATCTTCACGGTTTAGAATTTTATGCCAAGCATAATTAATTACATGTGGATTTAAACTAGGTTGAGTGGCAAAGTTGTAATAATGGAGAATTGAGACCAGTATTTAAAGAAAAAGGAAAGGATTTAAACCTCATTTAAACCACTGTAGCCGTCATCTCTTACTCTCGGCGATTTCCCCTCCCGAGCTCTCGCTCTCTGTCAGCTGGAAATCCCTCTTTCGACGATCGGTTTCCTTGCTGCTTCTCGGCTACTTTGTGCTCGAGGTACAAGTTTGGCAATGTAGCTATCTTTTAGTAGTTAAGCTCTATTTTCTGCTATGTGTTGAAGTTCTGGGTTCTTCAATGGCCGAGTATTAGTAAGGGTATTTTAAAATCTGAAAGTGGTAATGTCATTCCGAATCGATTTTGGACATTAAACAACCAACCCTGAGTTATCGCTAATCGAATCTGTCTATTTTGGGTTTTGGATTCCAAATTGCACAAAGAACTATACTAAGGATTCGGGAGTGACTATAGCTATTAGATCCTAGGATGACTTGTGATTAGAACTAATAGGATTTTGTTTTAACTACTGCAATGTAAATGTTTTAGGTGAAGAAGTTTGAAGAGAAAGGAGCTCAAATTGCTAAGGAGACCAGGTAAGTGAATGTACAGGTTTCTCAGTCATTAGGACCCTACATCAAAGGATGCTAGGTAGAAACTCATACGATGATTTGTAGTTCCCTTATGTTACTGTCTAACATTATGTTGATGATTAGCTCAATAGTAAGGTCTCATGTTGGATAGTGCTCTATTCTGTAGCTTGATGATTTAAGAATCTTCATGTTCATGCATCATGAATGTTTTATGCATATGAAAATGTTTTAAGAGTATACTTTCTCATGAACAAGATAATAATATAAAACTTATGCAACGTGAATTAAGTGAGGGTTGGGGGCAGTTTGGCGTATGTCACTGTCCAAAAGAAGGACCATGATACGACCCGCAAGGGAACTATGTGCACTCTCACTGTCAAACACCCTTTACCGGCACAAATCCTCCTTTAATCCACACAACGTGAACGAAGAATATGAACGATGAACATGAATGATGTATATGAATGATGATTATGAACAATGAATATGAATGATGAACCAGGATGGAGACTTGAGTATGAATAAGAATAAGAAAAGATTCATGAGCATTTATTTTCTCAAAATGAGCATTCATGCATACTTATTAGTACTGCATTCCTTACTAAGCATTAGGCTTATAGTTTAAACCTTATGATGTAGGTGAAGAGCTAACAGGTGAGAATTTCCAATTCAGAGATGATGTTTAAAGCTGGTTGCTGGAAGATGCTCAGTATGACAGTGCAAGGCTGGACAGGCGATTAAGTCCCCTGGTTATACTCATAGTATGTCAGTAAAGTTTATGATAAACAGATGTCTAAGTAGAATAGAATTTCTTATAACAATGAAGTTCGGATTTGATTGATAGACTTCAGAGTCTGATAATGATTTTAAAGATTATCGAATGGTCTGTTTTGCTTAAGTCTTCCGCTATGTATATTCTGGATGAGTTTATGATTCTCACTCTTTGAGGTTTATAGTTACTAAGTTAAGATTTGGGTGAGTTGTGGTACTTTCCTGTTGAATGAAGTTGTTTGATAATTATAGTGTTTCACTGCTGTACGAAAGAAGCTGGATGAGGCAATCATCCGGCTGACGTCATCGGCGGATGTCAAATGATAGGAGTTGAATAATTAGTATGTTTCCACACCGGATGATGTAGTATGTTTAGTCACCGGATGATGGGAATGTAGTTGTCGTTTAGTCACCGGATGATGAAAATGTGGTTTTGTCGTCTAGTGACCGGCAGATCAAGTGTATTTAGGTTACCGGATGATGTAAATGTCATTTTGTCGTCTAGTGGCCGGTAGATGTAGAGTATTTCAAACACCAGATGATGTAGGTATAGCTTTGTCGTCTAGCCATCGGGTGATGTAGGGTGTTTAAATCACCGGATGATGTGAGAAATTTCTTGTCGTCTAGTGCCTGAGAAATGTTTTAATTAGTCACGCGAGGCGCACATGACCACCGGTCGATGTAGTGTAAATATGAACATCTAGTGGAGAATGTTCGAGACCGGGCGATGTCTTTAATGAGACACGTGCAATACTCGTGGCCACCGGTAGATGTTCTCTACCGGGCGTCTATAACTGAGTCACGTAGGGTACACGTGACAAATCAGATGATATTACTTCGTCACCCGATGCATGCAAACCCATGCAAACCCCAACTGAATAACGTCGAGTAGTCTGGGGCATTTCTTCCCTGCCCGATTAAGTCACTGATCAAATGACCAATTTTAGCCGCTCGACTCTGTGTAAGATTTAGCCGACGGGATTTAAGAAAAAAAAATCGAGTTTGAGATGGCGATATTCCCTTGATGTATAATGCCTCTGTTATCAGTCTAAGAGTGAGTTAAAAAAAAATGTAAGTAAATATTAGCTTGGAAACGAAGAAGAAAAGGTAGAAGTTGAGTCAATGATTAATGAAAGATTATGACTAAGTGACGACTTCCTGTCCGGGTCGTTACAGTATCCTTGGCAGGGATAATTTTACATGAGTCCCAGAGAAGGACAAGAACAGGGTGTCAGTCCTCATCCACACTTAACCATACATTACATACACATTTTAACTTTCTTAACTTCAAATCGTGTGCATAGAAAACTTTTGCATGTCTTTCGAGAAAATCGTGTATGCATGAGCGTCTACAGTGCTTGAACTTAAAACAGCAGACAACAGGAATAAAACAGCAGAACATAAGGAAAAAGCAGATAACTCAGAACGTAACTCTAACTTTTCTACCCGAAACAACCCGACAGAAATGAAAACCTAGTACCTCCGTGATGTAGGGCCTTAAGGGCCAACCTACGGATATGAACTTACCTGTTTGCTGCGGAGTTAAGAGTCTTGAACGTGTTGCCTTGGTGATGCACGGACCTATGACGTGTACGAAGAGGGAAATTAACAAGCTGCAAATGCTAACTAATAACTTAGTAGAATAAACTTCAAACTCCATTCAAACCTTTAGAAAACACACCAACGTGCTTTCATACAAGGACAATGAGCTTGTCCAAATATCATAACCCTAAACTTCGATAAAACTCACATTTTTAACTTATTCAAACTCATCAGCTTTAGCAGATGTTTACCTTAGGCAGAGAAACAGAAGGAAAACTGAGGAGACCGAAGGAGCTTCGAAGGGTGTTTGTCGTCTGGAAGAGAGAAAACAGAGAGGATTGGAAAGAAGCAGAGAAGAGAAGTGAAGAGGGTTTCACGTAGGAGGAAGAACATATCTTGTTCAGCAAGTCGAACACTTGGCAGCCATTCATTGGCTTCTTCCCACCAACCTTAATTCCTTCCCAAACAGCTCTTCCATGCATCACTAACTAATGGTTTGTTTTGGTTTGTTTTGGTTAGTTTTGGTTACACTCTTGTTTAGTTTCCCACTAAACATCCCAACAATTTCACCAAAACATACATTATATTAATATAAGCTTAATCCCGATCGATAGTTCGAGGGATAATTTCCCGGCCAAAATGCCGGGTGTTACAAATATTATATTTTTTCAGTACATTGTTATGGATTGAATTAGTCTTTCTAGTGGGTATTCTTAATTCTCTAATCTTTTGAATTGAACAAGTTCATTCTAGATATAAAAATGAAATTACTTGGTATTTAGAAGGAACATGTTGTTCACCTTCAAGAATTCTTGACTATTGAATGAGAACAGGTCCACCTTTGAAGTATTTTTCTATTTTGATGCATTATTGTATAAGATTATAATGTAAAATTATTTAATTTTATAAACATAATGTGAAATATTACTATAATTTTTATGCTTATAGCTAATATCAATACTTGCAATCAAATTATTATAAATAATCTGTTTAATTTTAAAATTTTATTTTATAATGATGATGAGTTTATGTGACAGACATTTTTGTGAGAGCGAGAGATCAAGAGCAAGTGAAATTATCCAATCTCACGTTCATTGAGAGAGGTGAAGGATAGTGTCTCATAAATATAATTTCATCTTCAACTAATGCAAGTTTTGTTTAGATGAAACCTAATAACAAAACGGTAAGTGGTTGGAAATAAGTTCAGGCTACTGAATAGATAATATTGGTGGAGATCAAAATATTGTTGCTATCCTATTAACATTCTATCAAGTAAAACTTGTGTTTTTTCATACATAATATTCATATTAATGTTTTAGATTGATAATTATTTTAACCTAACAAAAATGGACTCAACTTTTCGTTCTCATTTTTGAATTATTAGATAAGAATGGATGATTAAGAGACTTTGAATTTATAAATAACATGGAAATGATGGAGAAGGAAAGTGGACAATTTCGTCCTATCGCCTACATTTGGCGCACCCTCTTTGCCATGAAAACTGCATCTAAGTCGGAGGGAAGAGAATGGTAATTGGTCCACTGTTTTATTAATAACTCTATATCTTAAATATTGACAAGTGTTTAATTTTACAGAATCCTAACTAGGTGAGAGTGTCTGTTGATAACACATCAAATCGAAAATGTTACAATTGATGAATTAAAAGTTTAAAATATTCGTTGAAAATATCTTTATACTTCAGTGTCCATTATGATATTTACCATCGAATGTTTTATGAATTTAATTGATGATGACACATAAAACTGTAACATAAATTATTTATTAATATTAATGATTTATAAGAGAAATTTCAAAATTTCACTAAAGCAACAAGTGATTAGTGAATATATTATAGCAACGCCCCAAGAAGATTTTGAAAAGTAATCTTTGTTTAAATAAAAGTAGCACAAGACATTGACTAAAATTTCCTTTAGTACACAAAATATTGGTTTCCAATTAATAAAATTGGATATTTAATAAAATAGTTGTAATATAAAGATTCAAAATATAAAATTATTTTTCTTGACTATCAAACATATTGTCATATTTAATTTGTAATGTTTAGGGGAAGCTTTGTACAAAAAAATCTTGATCTTTATAAGTATTGTTCAAGAATATTAATTATCGTGACTCATAGTATGAAAGAAGACAGTAAAAATCATAGATTGAAGAGTTAGACCTTCAATTTATAAAATGTGAGAGACTATAAATAGGTTGGGATAGACAGTTTATCAAATTTGACTACGCATAAGAAAAATTTATTTATTTTTCTTTGTGATTAAAATAGATTATTATGTCAATTAATATACGCCACTAAGCCACCAAGTAAAACAGAAAATAGTGAGAAACCGAATTTAACGTGGGTAGGTAATATGCCTGTGTTCACGAGTTTTTTTTCTTCTCTCTCACCCATTGTAATCGTATTCACTCAAATTCTCTCTTTATCTTAATTTTTTCTATTCAATCTCTCTTTTATAAAAGTAAAAACCACTCATTCTCTCTTATATTTTTTTTTTCTCATTGTGGGCCCACCGCAAAGAGAGGCGGAACGCAACCAATGCTAATAGTATTTAAATCATTCCAAGGTTGATCACAAAGGATGAGCTTGTTGCTTAGTTTTAAAACAAAGAGAAATGTAGCTTGTAAAATTAACCCCCCCAAAAAAGGAAACGTGTACTAAAATAAGAGTTTGCTTGCTGGAAACATCCTTCCTCTTATTTTATAGCTAGGAAAATTAGAATAAGGAGAGGGTGGGTAAGCTTGTAGTTAGTGGTTGAGAACATGGAGAAAGTGTGGCGCATTGAATTTGTCAACGAATCAAGGAAAAAGTGCAATATAAACTCTACTCTTTAGGATCACTGACAATTTAGATCATAACCTATTTTTTTGACAAAATAAACTGTGATGACCCTAATTAAAATTAAATATAATAATCACAATTAGAATAATTAAATGTGATGAGAAGTGAAATAAAACACTTCCATAAAAGTGAAAAATATTTATTGAAACTCATGTGAGCTATAGTATTCAAATAATTCTGAAAATTTATAGTTTTTTATTAGACACAGTTAAAGAGAATGACTTTGGAATCAAAACAATTGAGAATATGCAATAAAAAGTTATTCAATTTTAAAGTTAGTTGATATATACTAACTTTAAAACTGCACTGTTTTGGTAAATCACTTTAAATTGGATTTTATAATAACAATTTGAAGAAATTTGTAAAAGAAAAAAATGTTCCTAACATCTTGAAGTATGTGGCCATGTAATAAATTTTACAACCAATGAGATCCTGCCACATGCCACAATTAGATTAGTGACTAATCATGTCATTAACGCGTAATTAAGTGATAATTAAGGTTAATTAATTGTGATTATTTAAGTTAATCTTGATTATTAGCTTAGAAATAATCTCAATTAATTAGTTTAAGCTAAGTATGATTAAGGGATAATAACTATGGTTTAATTGTAAATATGTATAAATCAAAGGATAAAATAGTAATTTTGAATGAATGAACAAGATATAATTGTAAATTACTATTGATAATATAATGATAATTCAAAATATAAATGAGGTATACATCTCATGTTGCTTGTGGAAGTGAGGAGGAGGGAGGGAGGGAGAAAGAGAGAGAGAGACAGAGAGAGAGATGCAACCGTCTGGTTTTAAAAAAAACCTCTAGATGAACTTTTTGGTATAAAAATTTCGAAGCGAAATCAAGATTTTAGGTAAGTTAATCTCTAGCCCATTGATTTATGAATATATAGGAAAAACTTAAGGAATTCGTTAAAATTTAAGAATTAATTGGTCTACAAATGTTCATGTTGGTTTAATTGATATAATATAGTAATTGGAATAATTAGAAATAAACAATTAATTAGAGACATGATAACGGTCTAATTTGATTTATAAAATATTAAATTTATAACAGTTGAAATAATCAGAATATGTTTAATAGATGATATTAAATCTTTATTAATAAAGTAATTGAGTTTGACATTTGGTTAGAATGAAAAATATTCTAAAATCATTGAGGAAATGACAACTTGTTTTTGGTGATACGAACACACACAGTGACAAAAAAAGAAATAAAAATAACAAAGTAATATATAATAAAAGATATTGATATAAATTATGCAATATCATATAAGTTGCAGAGTAGTGTCCTAGAGAGTGTAAAATGTATATTTAAAATATGATTTAAGTGGTTAAAGTGTCCGACTTTTACAAGTTTTGGAATATCATCATCGGGTGTCTAGAGAGTTGCACAACTATTATTTATGCATCATTTTGCTTGCAGGTTCATTTCACATGCATTATTAGTATTTATATGCATTTAATGTATGCATAGTGAAGATGTTTAAATTATGT
The DNA here is from genome assembly GCA_022432975.1 of Begonia masoniana. Lineage (NCBI taxonomy): Eukaryota > Viridiplantae > Streptophyta > Magnoliopsida > Cucurbitales > Begoniaceae > Begonia > Begonia masoniana. The sequence continues at coordinate 17,362,257 of CM039504.1, forward strand.
ATCATGAAATTATTTATATTTACAAAATGGTATTACGAGAGGTATGATATGTCACATTCGATTTCAATATATATCTCACTGGCTATGTATTATGTGACTGTATAAAGTCAGAAAATAGAAGAGAAGTGACTATGAGTCCCCCTTGGGTTTGAAATCTTTAGCCCTCCCGTGGTATATTGTGACATGTATGCGCTACTATGAAATAGTCAGTAAGACGTACGTATGTGTGAGACTTTACACATTGATAAACATGAGATCAAGTAAATAATATGGTACACACACACTTATATTAATTAAATTATCATGACATAAGTGGTGTGTGAGAGTTTCATTTCATACTCCTTTAAGATTGAGAAATGGGTGAGTCATGCATCTAGGTGTTGAATTACATTGTCATGTGTCTAGGCATATTCATATATGCATTGATTAATTCCTGCACATAGAGGAATGTGATAAACATAAATTGAATTGAACATGAATCATAAATGTCTAGTGAATTTTGTAAAGAAAGTATAAAATAGACATTAATTAGATATATTTAGTGAGTTCATAAAAAATATAGAATTAGACATTCATCATGGATGTCTAGTAATTTATGAAAGATGTGAGATAGACATTAAATAAATATGTCTAGATAAACACTGTAAAATATAGATCGTGAGATGATTGTGTAAAATGTAAATAAACATTAAATAAAAATGGCTAGATAAGCTCGGTTAAATAAAAATCATGAAATAAAAAGGAATTTAGTAGGCTATGATTATTTAAATCATATGTCTAAGCATTCACATATATGCGTGATACTCTTTTTACATAAAGAGGTGTGACACGTAATACAACATTAATAAGAAATGTTTAGAACTTATTATTAATACGTAAAACACGGGATGTGAGATTATAAGAGTTAATCTGAATATTGATAAATGGAAGTAATGTTTGGGAAAACTAATCATATAGGACGATATACGTAATCAGACATTACATATACTAAATACTAGACATTAAATAAAATGTCTTATGTGTATAGGTGCACGTGAGTACTAATCAATGTACAATTGACTTGTGTGAATAAAGAATAATTATAAAATAAATAATAAATCTTATAATAACTTGAGAAATGATATAATAAAGATCAATAATACATCTTTTTAGTAAAATATAATGTTAAGAAAGATATTAACATTGATAATAAAATATTATTATATATGTTTATAAATGGTTAGAGTAAGGTTTAACTTATTGAGCTTTATAAAATTTCATTATGTAGACCCTCCCTATTTTCATGTTTGGACCCGACAGCTTTGCAGATAAAGACAAAGGTAAAGTGCAATGGTTTGATGATTTTAACTCAACATAGGAGTATAGTTATTTAGTTACTTTTTATATAGAATTCATGATAGTATGACTCATGTATGTAAATTAAATTTTTGGATAAAATCTTGTGTGTAATGAAACTTTTGTATAATTGTGGGTTAGATTTAATTATTATTATGGTCCAACCACATATAATTATGTTTATTCTGCTGCATCGATAATTTATTTAGCATTCCTAAGTCGAAAATCCAGTAATTAGGTCATTAGTATTGACACAAACCTTAATGTATCAATTATTCTCAATGTAGATCTTATTGCAACTCTTCCCATTAAGAGGTATCTGAACTTCCATGAATCCCTCTGGGTGTCTGTTGCGACTCTCCTTGTGTTTCTCTAGATTTTTACAATTTGAACTTCGAAAAATAGTGTTTGGAGACTGTCCTTCTATAGATTCCTCCAGACATCCATTGCAAGAGCTCGCTCTCCAGCCATGAGCGCTCGCAAGTTAGGTCTGGGCTTCGCAGAATCCCCAAGCTTCCACATAATCAATCGGGCTTTTGTTGGGGTGTATGTGGCGATTTTTAGTAGAAATTCTATCAGTAAGTTTATAATGCTAACGATTGATACGTTAATATTTATTTCGTCAAAAAAAATGAGTTGATACGTTAATATTTGTTTGGTCCAAAAAAATGGGTTAAGGTATAATTGTCGGTGGCCTCAAAAAATTAGATTTATATTGTACTTTTTCCACTAATTAATTATGCCACTCAAATGTTTCAAATCTAATGCGTGTCACGGCTCGGTATAACCAAGACCACATCACTCATAAAACTATTGTCAGGGCTATAATTCTACATTCTTGTCATTAGGGGTGGGCACGGTCCGGTTCGGTCCGGTCCCGAGCCCTGACCAAAACCGGACCGAGTCTTCGGAAAATTTTTCCCGAAGACCGAAACCGGCCTTGGGAAGAACCTGGACCGGACCGAAAATTTCGGTCTGGTCCCGGTCCGGTCCCGGTTCCTCCCATTCTAATATTTTTATTTTTTAAAATATTTTTAACTTATAAAAAATTCTATATTTTGATCCCATTTTGCAGAAAATGTCGAGCCCTAATACCGTGACTGTGAGTGAGCAGAGAGGCGAGCTGATCAGCCGACGACTAGCCGAAGCGCGAGGCGACTCGGGTGTTCACCGTTCGGAGATCGATCCGAGGGGAGGCGATCCGAGCAGGCAACTGGCGCGAGCGCAAGCGCAAGCGCGAGGCGACTCGGGTGTTCACCGTTCGGAGATCGGGACTCAAGTGTTCGGAAGTGTGGTGTTCGCTGTTTGCACTTCGCCGTTCGCACCAAAACTTCGCCAATCGCCTTCGCACTTCGCCGTTCGCACTGAAACTTTGCCGCTAGCACTTCGCCTTTCGGGATTGGTTGTTTGCGACTTCCAACTTCGCGTAATCGAGGATCAATCAACAAAAAGAGCGACTTCCAACTTCGAGTTCGCCTGTTAGGGATAGCAATCAACAGAGAAAGCGAGGTCGGGAGACTCGGTAATGGGAGGGGGGAGATCGAGGATCAGTCAGGTGAGTCTTAAAATTGGTCCTTCGGTCCGGTCCCGGTTCTTCGGGATTTCAGGCGCTGGACCGAGGACCGGACCGAAGGAGCTCGGTTCCAGGGGCCTTGGACCGAGGACCGGACCGCGGGCCATCATTTAGGGACCGAACCCGGACCGAACCCGTCGGTCCGGTCCGGTTCTCGGTCCGCGATCCGGTCCTGCCCACCCCTACTTGTCATTGCCTATTTTAATTTTAAAAATTTTCTAAAATCCGAAAAGTTGTTTTTGATTTTTCTTATTGTTCAATGGCAACACATCTAACTTGGAGAGTGGGATCAAGGTAAGAGAAAGAATTGTCCTTTTCGTTTCTAGTTCAGAGAATTGTTATCTAATATAGAAAAAAATATCATATATTCAGTGTGGAACTTGAAAATTCTCATATATAAAATATTGCGAGTTGTTTTATATTATAGACATGGGTATTGAATTTTTTATTATTTTCACCTAATAATACTATAATGAGTTCTCAATTTATCTACAAAACTAAAATTATGATTTTAAAATTAAAATACAATAAGCAATCAAAATCTAGACCACAAACCAAAATCTTTAATTCAGAGTAAATCTATAGGATTAATTTCACTGAGTGTCTTTAATATTGCTTAATTAAATTATTATTTATAAATGAAAAATCCTTAATTTGTTAACTTTTTTTATTTAGAGTGTCGACGACCTTAATTTTTAAATAATAATTTTGATATCTCTATAAAATTGTTATTTTAGTTATTCAGTAAAATTTAATAATTTTATTTAAATTTTACAAAATTCTAATACTCAGCTATTAAATTTTTATGTTGTAACTTAAAATACACTAGAAGAGCTAATATATATATATTTATTTTTTTTATCTTTATTTTATTTATTTGATTATGTAACTGCTGCATCGTAACTTAAAATATATTAAAATTACCAAAAAATCTAGAATAAACATCACATTTTTCTTTGAATGGTGACAATAACTTTTGTTCATTGTGTTATCAATGTGTGTACTTCGTATCCCACCAAACACTTCAATATTTAAGATGAGGAGATTATTAGAGAAGATCAGAAGTTTCAAGGCTAACACCAATATCTAAGGAACAATCAAGCCCAATCAAGGTCAAGCCCAACCTGAGCTTGGTTTCATGCTAGGGGGCCGACTCGTCGAGCTTCTGACGAGTTTCTGGCGAGATTGTCAAGGCTAGATTAGTGTAGACCTGAGCCAGCCAGGCCATCCCAATCCACACTGCCAAGGTGACATATAAGACGAAGGTTCTCTCATATTCGTTATATTAGATTTCTAATATATGATTTTGTCACGTATGATTATTGGTATATTTTGGAACTAAGAAACTTGTCTCTGATATCATGTTTCAAAAATCATTTATTAGTGTATGATCATCATGCACGTAGTTTGTGTTACGAACATTGACAAATTTTGGATTTTGAAAAACCAACATTTCTCATATAGACTCAATGGGATACTTTATCATATTTGTCGTGTCATAATCGTCACGAGGATGAAACACGCATAAGTCTATATGAATCAAAGTTTCTTGAGAATTGACTTTGTTTATGGAATTGTAGATTACAATTTTAAATTATATTATAACAAGAATTGATTGAGTGATCTAAGAGCCCTTTTACATGCTTGATCGCCATTAAAGTTTCTTGCATTGTCTATCAATAATAGCGCATGACGATGAAACTGGACTGAACCAAATTGAACTTGTAAATGCAAAGATATTGCAAATATGTTGGCATTGATTTTTTGGCAAATTATATTTATGGAGATAATATTTTATTCCACTATTTTTCAAAGTGATAGTTTCTTTCTTGGTAATCAAGAAATATTATATTCAGATTATTGATGGATGCATATTGAAGATCATGAAGATTTTGTGAAAGAGAAAAATAAGGAAACATGAATATTAGGAAAGTTGTTGAAAAATCTAAAGGCACTTGTTTTTTGATAATCTTTGTTTTGGCAAGCCAATTTGATAAAAAATCGGTGCATAATGTTAGGCTTCGAGATCACATGGATAATGATAGGGGTGTGCAAACCGAACCGGAACCGACGAACCGAACCGGAACCGGTGAATTAGGTTCAGTTTTCACCGGTTTTGAGCATAGGTTCGGTTCGGATCAGTTTCATTTTATAGGAATCGAAGAATTAGGTTCGGTTTTCGGTTTGTATCGGCCAAAACCGATGCAAACCGAACCGAACCGGTCCTTAACAAAAAAACAAAAAATAAAATAAAAAATGAAGAGCAAAGCCAGAACAGAAGCCCTAAATCGGGTCTTCACATCACTTCACTCTTCATCTCAGAATCTCTCCTCCAGAGAAGACACACCGCAGCACACGCAGTCGCAGACGAAGGCGATCCGGCGACGGCGTGGCGACGATGATGCTAATGAGGATGGAAAATCTGAAAAGAAGAAAAAGAAGGAAAAGAGAAAACTGGAAACGGAACAGCAGCAACAACAGAACTCGGAAAGCTTGAACGGGAATGAAGTTAATGGTCTGGAGAATGGAGAGAATGGTGAAAGCAATATATAAAAACTTTAAATTGCTATTCAATACTTTAATCTCATTATAACGTTGTTAATTCAACCATTTTCTTTAATAAACAAAAAGACAGTTATATAATTATACTAACCTTTCTCCATTGCTTAACTTTAATTTGTTTTGCTGTTGCGGAATACTTTTCTTCTCCTTAATCCTTTGACTTTTATTTCTCTTCGATGATTCAGAGATTTAGAGTTAGATAGATCAATTCAAACTTAGAGAGTAATTAGACTTTGATTCTCTAATTCGAATGAAGAAGAAGACAACCATTCAAAGGTAATCCTCCATACTTACCCTTTCAATTATGTCTCTTCATTCATACCCGTTCAATCATACCTTTTCAACTATAATGTATAATACTTTAATAAAGTTAAGGAGAGGGAATTAAAACCCAATTGACATTATTTCTTTTATACTCAACAACCATCACATTGAGTACTTTAATATAAAGTCAATGTACTATAATTTACATGAGCCACAATTGATTATTACAAATAATCTAACAATCTCCCACTTGGCTCATGTTATGAGATCTCAGCTCCTTTCATTTAATCCACCGGATTAAATTCATTACAACTTGTAATTCACTAATAAATAGTGTACCATAATGTGAATTAACCAAGTCACTTTCCATAACGAATTGAGAAATTGAATCATGGCAGGCACAAGTCATTTTGCAACATGATTCTTTCCATGTATCACATATTTCTCAATCATTATAACTTTAATTGAGGAAACACTATAACCTTTCACTTTACATTTCATAAAGTATCACATGTTATTTGAAAACAACAATAACTGTATACACCATAATACAAATAACATCAAACATACAAAAACATGTCCATAATGAATTCAAAAGTGTTCACATAATACAAGTTACACTATCATTAAACTTGTACTTATGTGTTCAATGCACACCTTTTGTTTTTGTATTTCTTCTTTGACTGCCAAATACTTCAATTCCATATGTTTTGCTCCTTTCGAGTATTTGTCATTCTTTGAGAAGAATACAGCTGCGGAATTGTCACAATAAATCCTTAGTGGTCTATCTATACTTTCGACTATACTTAGACCCAAGGTTAAGTTCCGCAACCACAATGCATGAACGGTGGCCTCAAAGCATGCCACAAATTCTGCCTCCATAGTAGAAGTAGCGATAGATGATTGCTTTCCACTTTTCCATGATACGGCTCCTCCAACTAAAAGGAACACGTAACCAAATGTAGATTTCCTCGAGTCTACACATCCGGCATAGTCTGAATCCGAGTATCCAATAACCTCAAGTTTATTGGACTTTCTATACATGAGTATGTAGTCATTTGTTCCTTGCAAGTACCTAAGCACTTTCTTTGCAGCTTTCCAGTGATCCAATCCTGGATTACTTTGATATCGGCCTAACATCCCTACTGCAAAACTTATGTCGGGCCGAGTACATGTTTGAGCATACATTAAGCTCTCTACAGCTGATGCATATGGAATAGACTCCATTTCCTTTATTTCCAAATCACTTTTCGGACATTGCATTTGACTGAATTTGTCCCCTTTCTGAATTGGAACTACACCAGCAGAGCATTTCTCCATTCTGAATCTCTCTAGAATTTTATCGATATATCCTTTCTGAGACAATCCTAGTAATCCTTGCTGTCTATTACGGAATATTTCTATTCCAATTACATAGGATGCCTCACCCATATCTTTCATTTCAAAATTTCTAGAGAGAAACTCTTTTATATCATGTAACATTCCTTTGTTGTTAGAAACTAGAAGAATGTCATCAACATATAGGACTAATATACTAAACTTGCTCCCACTGACCTTCATATAGATACACCGATCAACAGTGTTTTCTATAAACCCGTATGACGTAATGGTATTGTTAAACTTAATATACCATTGTCTAGAAGCTTGTTTTAGTCCATATATTGACTTCTTCAATTTACACACTAACCTTTCATTCCCCGTAAGAGAAAATCCTTCAGGTTGATCCATATACACTTCTTCCTCTAAGTCTCCATTTAGAAAGGCGGTTTTAACATCCATTTGGTGAAGCTCTAAGTCATAATGAGCTACCAAAGCCATAACAATTCTTAAGGAATCCTTCTTAGAAACTGGAGAGAAGGTTTCTTTATAGTCAATACCATCTTTCTGAGTGTAACCTTTGGCGACAAGTCTAGCCTTGTACCTTTTGATGTTACCTTTTGAATCGCGTTTGGTTTTGTAAACTCATTTACAACCGATTCGTTTAAACCCTTCAGGTAACTCAACAAGTTCCCAGACTTTATTGTCATCCATCGATTTCAACTCTTCTTTCATGGCATTCAACGACTTTTCAGAATTTGAACATTCCATGGCTTTCATGAATGTGTCTGGATCCTTATCATTGCTCAAATCACATTCATCTTCAAGTGAATAAATCACATAATCATTAGGAATTGCAGATCTTTTTGTCCTTACAGATTTTCGCAATTCTTGTGATTGTTCACTAGTGACTTGAATATCAACATTATGCTCATCATTGACTTGATCACTTTCTGTGGTTTGAATATTCACTCGTTGTTCCGGTATGTTGTTGGACTGTGATACAACAAGAGGAACAATGACTTGATGAGAATCTTCAGCTGTAGTCTCCTCCACCCGATTCTCTTGAATATTCACTTTTCGTGATTCAACACTCCCACTGATCTGGTCATTCTCAATGAATCGAGCATTTCCAGACTCAACTATCCTCGTACTATGATTTGGATAATAAAAGATGTACCCTTTTGACTTTTCTGGATAGCCGATGAAATAACCACTAATGGTTCTTGCATCGAGTTTCTTTTCATGTGGATTGTATACTCTTACTTCTGCTGAACAACCCCAAACATGGAGATGTCTTAAACTAAGTTTCCTTCACGTCCACAGTTCATAAAGGGGTCTTAGAAACTGCCTTACTAGGAACCCTATTCAACAGATACGCAGCAGTTTTTAAACTGTGCATCCACAACGATAAAGGTACAATACTTTTATTTACCATACTCCTAACCATTTCCATTAGAGTACGATTCCGTCTTTCAGCTACACCATTTTGTTGTGGCGTACCAGGCATTGTATACTGTGCACAAATGCCTCGACTTTCGAGAAACTTTGCAAATGGACCTTTACATTGTCCACTTTCATCGAATTTTTCGTAATATTCACCACCTCTATCAGACCTCACAACCTTTAATTTTCTATCTAACTGTCTTTCCACCTCATTTATGAACACTTCTAAAACGTTCACAGATTGAGATTTTTCACGCAGTAGATATAAATAACCATAACGTGAGTAATCATCAATAAATGTGATGAAATACCTTTCACCGTTCCAAGACGGAGCATCGAATGGACCACATATGTCAGTGTGTATCAATTCTAACAGTCCATTACTTCTTGTGCCTTTAATTTTAGATATATGTGTAGTTTGCTTACCTTTAATGCAATCTATACACACATCCCAGTCATTAAAATCTAAATTAGGTAAAATATTACATTTCATTAACCTCATTATCCTTTCTTTATATATATGACCTAATCTTTGATGCCACAAGAAGGCTGAACTCTCATTAAGTGCACTACGTTTAATACCAACAGTATTGTTAACATGAAACAGAGATTCTATAAATTTAACATTGAGATTGAATCGATACAAACCATCCATTAAAATACCAGAACCATAATAGTATTTATGTTTGTACAATGTAAACAAACCATTCTCAATCTCAAAATTAAAACCATTACAATCCAACTTAGAAACAGAAACTAAATTCCTAGCACATTCAGGAACATAGAGACACTCTTCAAGATCCAATTGACAACCAATGTCCAGGATCAATCTATACGTCCCAATCCCTTCAATGCGAGCCTTCATTCTGTTTCCCATATACAAGAACTTTTCAGTTCTGTTTATGGGTTGGATCGAAAGAAATCCCTACATAACATGAGACACATGAGTAGTAGCACCAGAATCTAACCACCAAGTATTATTAGGTACTTCCATAATATTTGATTCAAAACATACTGAAACAAATAGTGTACCTTTCTTTTCGAACCAGACTTTCCTTTTCGGGCAATCCTTCTTGAAGTGCCCAGTCTTGTTACAGAAGTAGCATTTAAGCTCCTTTCGGATATGTCCCTCATTTACATTCAATGAGGCTTTTCCTTTCTTCCGGTTCTTCTTACTTGGTCATTTCTTGCTACCAGTCCCTTCATGCTGAAGTGTCATGTTAATGGAGTGATCTTTTATTTTCTTCAACCTCCCTTCTTGTAATACTCGGTTGTACGGACTTGTATATTATATTATTATTATATTATTGGATGACATTTTTATATTTATGTCAAATCAGGTCCGTTTTACGAAAAGAAAGCGTCACTACGATCCTAACGATTAACAGGAATTTTAAGGAAATTATGGGAATTTTCAGAGATTAAACGCTATATTCCGAGTAATTACATTTCTCGTAATGTAAAGGACGTTTTAGTAAAAATAGTAAACGGGGTCCGAATTGCGAACGGACAGTTTCAATAGAACCCAAATAATAAGTTGGATTTATTGGTGAAATAAGGAGATTTGGTGAAACCGAATAGCTGGACGATTAACGAAACGAAGGACGAAACCAAAAGAAATAAGAGCTAAGGGCATTTTGATCTTTTGACAAATCATTTTTTTTATTAAAAGGCAAAGCCTTTCTTTCTCTTCTCCAGAACGTCATTTCCTCTCTGTTTCTTTCTTTCTCTCTCGCAAACTCTCTCGGCCGCCGACGGAATCCAACGATCCGACCTCCGTTTTCCTCCCGTTCGTTCCGTTTTCTTCGTGCTTTCGCCTCCAATCGACTTTCTAGGTATGAACCTACAATCTTAGAGCTTTTATTTCGATGTTTACGGAGTTTTAAACAATTAGGGTTTCGATAGTTTTTCGTTAAAAATGCGAATTAGGGTTCGTAATTAATAGGATAGCCGTGATTAAGGATATGTTGCACGTATTTGACGTTATTGGACGAAGTTAAATCAATTTGTGAAAATGTTAAAAATTAGGGATTTTCGAGATTTTAGGAAAAACTCGTAAATTGAGAATTTTAGTGCCGAGCGTAAATTGCTCGAATATATAGCCAATGAGTTGGATTAGAACTTTAGAAAGTTTCCTTAGTTAAGGTTTTTGTAAAAATTGGACGATCGATAGCTTAAACTCATTTTAACGTCGATATTATGTTTTGCTTCAGACAAACAATGCTCGTGGACGGAGCTTGAGCTGCTTTGGACACAAGGTAAGTTCTCGTGATCTTCTTTGGCCGATTGGCCTACACCGTACGTCGTGTCGTCTCGAGGAGTTTTGGAGATGCGTTTGTTTAATTGTATTTGGTTTGGGTAGCTAGGTTTTAGGAGTCTATAGTTTACACTTTACAGTCTTGATGGTACATATTATTGCTTGTTTACTGTATGATATTGAACTGTTCACGCATCACTTGTTTTAAAGAAAAGCATGAAAATGAACTTCCGCACAGATTTTAAAGATAACGTAAAACATAGCACTGGCCGAAAGGCGTATTGAGCATAGTATTGGCCGAAAGGCGTATTGGCCAAAAGGCGTATTGGCCGAAAGGCGTATTGTATTGGTCACGCGAGGTGGGGCTCAGGCACGGCTGTACGTGTTGTAAGCGTGCACCCCCCGCCTCTAGCTGGAAAGAGTAGTCCGCCCGCTGGATGAGCTCTCTCTGGTTAGAGGGATAGGATCTCGGTGACACCTATTGAGCATTGCATAGTAAGATAAAATAAAGCATGGTTTATCAAACTCATACGCACAGCATGCATTGCATTTACTTGAGCTTACTGAAATTTCAATATCTCATATGTGTCTGTATGGTGTAGGTGACGTATTAGGTGATATTGAGCCAGGTGAGGATGACGTTCCTCCTCCTGATGTTGGATGCGGTTGATGGATGATGGCTGTGGGAGTGCGCTGAGCAGTCGAGGCGCGTTTTGACCCGCGGGGATGTATGTACAGATTTTGGGATTCTTTTGGGAAGTCGGGTTAAGGTTAATTTGTATAGAACATATTAGGATGCTTGGTCTGGTTAGTGGATAGGTTTACTTTTGAAGTTTTCAACGTATTGGAAAAAAAAAAACCTGTCTTGTAAACTTTTTTGTAAAATCTTATTGGAACTGCTTGGGATTGTCGATTTTTAAACATATCCATGCCGTTTGTTTTTGCGAAAGATTGACGTGTATTAGATTATATAATTTGGGTGGTTTTACAAGTAAAGATGTATGCGCTTTTAGAGTTAAATGTGGGAGAAATTGGGAATCTGTTAGAATTGATATGTGCATGGGGGATCGTTGTTTGGATGAAGTTGCTCTCTGGAAATTCTGATTTCCAAAGAGCGTATAGGAAATGTTTATAAGGCAAAGAGCAAGGAAGAGATCGCTGCCTCCTGGGTTGGAGCCAGCGATCGCTGGCAGCGATCACTGCCAGCGATCAGTCGCTGGGCAGTGGCTGCCAGCGATCAGCATAGGCGATCGATCAAGAGATCGATCGCCCATCTGGGTTGTAGCCAGCGATCGCTGGCAGCGATCACTGCCAGCGATCAGTCGCTGGGCAGTGGCAATCGATCGCCCATCTGGGTTGTAGCCAGCGATCGCTGGCAGCGATCACTGCCAGCGATCAGTCGCTGGGCAGTGGCTGCCAGCGATCAGCATAGGCGATCGATCTCTGGATCGATCGCCCCTCCTTCAATTCGTCGGATTGACGAATTTGCCCTCCCCCTTTCTGTTTTTAAATTTTAATTTATTTACTGAATTGTTTTCTTTTAATAAATGTTTTAGGTTTGCTTTTAAGTAGTTTTGAAACTTCGATTCCGATTTAAATTCTATTTTTGACTTCGTTTTAATTTCCGGATAAGTTTTATTTAAAGATAAGAAGAAAATGAAAAAAAAAATAGTACGGGAAATACGGGTACAGTTTTAGGGACGTTACAATTATGGTATCAGAGCCCCCGGGTTTTAAAATCAGTTCTGTAGACTGCTCGACTGCACAGCCACTACGCGGACATTCTTCAACAACTGTAAGTATGTTTATAGCTTTATTTGTTTTCTAGTTTCTTAGAATATTTGTTTAACTTTCATAGGAATTTTATAAAAATGGTGCGTCAATGGAATGACCGAGATGACAGAGACGATACGATAGACCAGTTGAGAGAGTTTACAGCACAACAGTCCCAACAGCTTAACCAACAGGCCCGGCTTATAGATAGTCAATCTCGTCAGCTGGAGGCACTAATAAATCGAGAAAGCCCTAGGACCCAAGGGGTGGTTGCTTCCGATGACCATGGTACAAAGAGGAAGGGCAAGAAAGAAATAGAACAAAGCCGATCGAAGCGCACACAAGGAACTTCTCGAGGACTACTGTGTCCTAATTGCCAGAGGGAGCATTATGGAAAGTGCAGATTAGGCACATAAATGTGCTATAGATGTGGAGTTGTTGGCCACTACGTCAGAAGGTGCCCGAAACTGGGTAGGGATCAGAAAAAGGTTGCACTGAGGATAATTGCCCCGAACAAGGACGAGAATAATGGCCAACCCGCAGCTGTTTCAGGTATAGTTTTATTTCGGTAGTTAATGAAATAAGGAATATTAGAGTTTAAATTTTGGGAATATAACTGTGTGATAGGTTGACCTAAGTTTAGTAATAATAAAAAAAAAAAAAAAAAAAAAAAAAAAAGACATAGACTTCGAATATAGAAGGGTAGAGTTATGCGTTAAAGTCCATGACTCAGTATAACCGAGAGAGCTGAGCACTCGAGGTTCAGATTTCCAAGGGATGGGTACAATTTATGGGAAATAAGGTTTAAATAAATGAGAACTAAACCCTAATTGACAGACCCTTAGATTTTAGAATGTGATCAATCGATGAGAAATTTGTAGTTTAGGGAATGTTCTAGATTGTCAAGGTGTCGTTAGTACGTACTAGTAGATAAGAAAATATCGCAGGAAAATTAAGTAACTTGGATCCACGGGAAGTGGGGAACACCTGGACATGGGTGGTACTCGAAAGTTTAGTTTAAGTAGATTGTTTAAGGGGTATGCAATACGTTGACTTCTGTTGTAAAGGGGTGATGGAACAACGCAACGTTGAAGACGCGAGTACGAAGGAGTGTTCGTATCGACCTGTATCGATGAAGAAGATAAGGGAATTTACTTGGAGCTGCGAGGTTAATGAATCTCGAGGCAATAGAGGAATGATGGTTATACATAAAGGTAATGTTCGAGTTCTGAGTTTGGCCAGTCCTTAGGAGATAAGTATATAGTCTTAGAAGACTAACCGATAATGATCGACTACTCAATTTGTGGGAGAGATTTTGACCAACTTTCTATAAGGGGGGGAGACATAGTAAAGTAGAGAGTAACTAGTGAGTGGTAGACATTTCATGCAGTAGGAAGTGCTGAGTGAAGGTTATGAAGCAGAGGCCTAAGAACTACGAAGAACTTAGGAACACAAACGTGGTAACTACTGAAAGAAAAGTTTAGCACTCTAAATCAAATGTTGTGTTTCGAGGTTTAAAGTAATAGTAGACCATAGAAGAGATGGTAGTTTAACTGGAGTTAGGGTATGACTAATACGATTAGAGTCGAGAGCCACAAAATGTAAGGCTTACAGCCAAGATGGAAGTAGGAACATCAGTGTACGAGGGAAATAAAGGAGTAAGACTTGGGGATGAAAGAGATTGGAATCGAAGACGTAACCTCATTTGTAACCAGTTTGCAAACCAAAAGATTGTTAGATGAGTCATGGTACGGTAGTCAAGTGGAATAATTAGAACCTGACTAGAGGGAACGAAAGGATGTAGACCATCGGGTAGCTTGAGAGGAGTCCGCGTACGACATTTGAATTAAGTGTGAGAGATTGTTAGATTCAATGAAGAGTTAAAAATTAGAAGTTTAACTCTATGGTTAGTGCCGTACGGATTGTGAAGTTCGCAATTTCAGGGGTCCGACTCGTATTTAACAAGTTGGGACCAATGGATACAAAAACAATATAAAGTTAGAAGAAATAGTCTAGAGCAAACCTATAGCGAGACTTAGGAATTTGACTGTGCTCTAAGTTAATGGAAATTTAAGTTGAACAAATGAGCGTATTGTAGATAGTATAAGCGTTTCAGTTAGGACACGACGATGGAGCTCACTAATGTGACGTAGGATATCATTGACGGGATACCTTGCGAAACATTGAGACTAAAATTCTAGTAGGGAAGCTCACATTGAAATAGTTATTAAGACCCGTGAAGTGCCCAAAGAAGAATACAATTTGAATGCTATTGATGCATAAGTCGTATGTGAGCATTATTTGAGAAATATACACTCTGATGGGTGTGGTAGTGACTAAGGTTAAGGACAACGAACTTATACGCAAATTAGTTTGCAACTCCGACGTGTATATATGTGTGTGTGTGTGTGTGTATATATATATATATATATATATATATAGGCATGTATAAATTGTTATACCCGATGGATGGATAAGGGTGTAGTGTAGTTGAGATCTAACGTGAGAGTAAGTAATTTCAGAAGCCTTTGATAGTGTGAGGTGGTTAGGTACGTATTTGATAGACACGAGGTTAAGTAAATAGAAACTAAAGAAAACTCAATTCGAGGAGTTGAGGTTAAAATAGGGGGAAATTCGGATTGCAACTTGGGTGTTGTTAGGAGTCCTTGAACGGTAGTCAACCCAAATGACGTCGGGAAGTCGAAGTTATTTCGAGAATTGAGGATATGAGGCAATCTTTAGTAGAGACCAATTGATAAGTTAGAGAGAGTTTAACGTTTTGGGTGACTGAATGTAAACCAATGTGTGCTTGGATCGTTAAGTGTCAAGTACACAGTTAGAGGTCGTTCGGTTAAGACCTAGAGATTGGTAAGATTTGATGCGTGAACTGAAAATGAGGACTACGATTAGAAAATTAATCTAGAAATTTGGTTGGTGTGTATTCCGATTGTGGACAGGATCGAGGGAATTGCGTTGAGGTATGGGTTACAGCCCAGAAATTTGATGAAACTGTAGGCATTCAAATTGACTGATGTTAGGAAGCTTAGGTATAGCTCTGACCTAGGGGGACAGCAAAAGGAAGACGTCAATAAAGAGTGAATTTTGAAGTTAGTATTATTAAGAGATTTAATCTGCGAGTGATTAAGTAAAAGTCGAAAGTTGGTATATGTTTCGATTATGGATTGAGCCAACAAGATTACTGAGAAGTTTAGGTAAATCGAGTGGAAAAATTAAAGATTTGATAGTGCTCGATGCTTGAGTAAGGATGTACACAGTCTAATCGAAAGTAGGGAATACGAAGTTAGGGCCAATGTTGAAGGATATAGTAGGGTTTTGATTTAGAATCATGAAGTATAACCGTAAGTACAGATGATAAATCGAAGTATAAGGACGCAAGACGTGAGGCGTTAATATCAAGGACTATGAGTGATGATTTAATTTTGTGGACAAAATTCTTAATAAGGAGGGTGGAATGTAATACCCGGTTGTACGGACTTGTATATTATATTATTATTATATTATCGGATGACATTTTTATATTTATGTCAAATCAGGTCCGTTTTATGAAAAGAAAGCGTCACTACGATCCTAACGATTAACAGGAATTTTAAGGAAATTATGGAAATTTTCGGAGATTAAACGCTATATTCCGAGTAATTACATTTCTCGTAATGTAAAGGACGTTTTAGTAAAAATAGTAAACGGGGTCCGAATTGCGAACGGACAGTTTCAATAGAACCCAAATAATAAGTTGGATTTATTGGTGAAATAAGGAGATTTGGTGAAACCGAATAGCTGGACGATTAACGAAACGAAGGACGAAACCAAAAGAAATAAGAGCTAAGGGCATTTTGGTCTTTTGACAAATCATTTTTTTTTATTAAAAGGCAAAGTCTTTCTTTCTCTTCTCCAGAACACCATTTCCTCTCTGTTTCTTTCTTTCTCTCTCGCGAACTCTCTCGGCCGCCGACGGAATCCAACGATCCGACCTCCGTTTTCCTCCCGTTCGTTCCGTTTTCTTCGTGCTTTCGCCTCCAATCGACTTTCTAGGTATGAACCTACAATCTTAGAGTTTTTATTTCGATGTTTACGGAGTTTTAAACAATTAGGGTTTCGATAGTTTTTCGTTAAAAACGCGAATTAGGGTTCGTAATTAATAGGATAGCCGTGATTAAGGATATGTTGCACGTATTTGACGTTATTGGACGAAGTTAAATCAATTTGTGAAAATGTTAAAAATTAGGGATTTTCGAGATTTTAGGAAAAACTCGTAAATTGAGAATTTAGGTGCCGAGCGTAAATTGCTCGAATATATAGCCAATGAGTTGGATTAGAACTTTAGAAAGTTTCCTTAGTTAAGGTTTTTGTAAAAATTGGACGATCGATAGCTTAAACTCATTTTAACGTCGATATTATGTTTTGCTTCAGACAAACAATGCTCGTGGACGGAGCTTAAGCTGCTTTGGACACGAGGTAAGTTCTCGTGATCTTCTTTGGCCGATTGGCCTACACCGTACGTCGTGTCGTCTCGAGGAGTTTTGGAGATGCGTTTGTTTAATTGTATTTGGTTTGGGTAGCTAGGTTTTAGGAGTCTATAGTTTACACTTTACAGTCTTGATGGTACATATTATTGCTTGTTTACTGTATGATATTGAACTGTTCACGCATCACTTGTTTTAAAGAAAAGCATGAAAATGAACTTCCGCACAGATTTTAAAGATAACGTAAAACATAGCACTGGCCGAAAGGCGTATTGAGCATAGTATTGGCCGAAAGGCGTATTGGCCAAAAGGCGTATTGGCCGAAAGGCGTATTGTATTGGTCACGCGAGGTGGGGCTCAGGCACGGCTGTACGTGTTGTAAGCGTGCACCCCCCGCCTCTAGCTGGAAAGAGTAGTCCGCCCGCTGGATGAGCTCTCTCTGGTTAGAGGGATAGGATCTCGGTGACACCTATTGAGCATTGCATAGTAAGATAAAATAAAGCATGGTTTATCGAACTCATACGCACAGCATGCATTGCATTTACTTGAGCTTACTGAGATTTCAATATCTCATATGTGTCTGTATGGTGTAGGTGACGTATTAGGTGATATTGAGCCAGGTGAGGATGACGTTCCTCCTCCTGATGTTGGATGCGGTTGATGGATGATGGCTGTGGGAGTGCGCTAAGCAGTCGAGGCGTGTTTTGACCCGCGGGGATGTATGTACAGATTTTGGGATTCTTTTGGGAAGTCGGGTTAAGGTTAATTTGTATAGAACATATTAGGATGCTTGGTCTGGTTAGTGGATAGGTTTACTTTTGAAGTTTTAAACGTATTGGAAAAAAAAACCTGTTTTGTAAACTTTTTTGTAAAATCTTATTGGAACTGCTTGGGATTGTCGATTTTTAAACATATCCATGCCGTTTGTTTTTGCGAAAGATTGACGTGTATTAGATTATATAATTTGGGTGGTTTTACAAGTAAAGATGTATGTGCTTTTAGAGTTAAATGTGGGAGAAATTGGGAATCTGTTAGAATTGATATGTGCATGGGGGATCGATGTTTGGATGAAGTTGCTCTCTGGAAATTCTGATTTCCAGAGAGCGTATAGGAAATGTTTGTAAGGCAAAGAGTAAGGAAGAGATCGCTGCCTCCTGGGTTGGAGCCAGCGATCAGTCGCTGGGCAGTGGCTGCCAGCGATCAGCATAGGCGATCGATCGCCCATCTGGGTTGTAGCCAGCGATCGCTGGCAGCGATCACTGCCAGCGATCAGTCGCTGGGCAGTGGCTGCCAGCGATCAGCATAGGCGATCGATCTCTGGATCGATCGCCCCTCCTTCAATTCGTCGGATTGACGAATTGGCCCTCCCCCTTTCTGTTTTTAAATTTTAATTTATTTACTGAATTGTTTTCTTTTAATAAATGTTTTAGGTTTGCTTTTAAGTAGTTTTGAAACTTCGATTCCGATTTAAATTCTATTTTTGACTTCGTTTTAATTTCCGCATAAGTTTTATTTAAAGATAAGAAAAAAATGAAAAAAAAATAGTACGGGAAATACGGGTACAGTTTTAGGGACGTTACACTTCTTCTTGAATTAACATGGCCTTTAATTCTTGAAAGTTCCATTTCTCTTTTATGATGTTGTAATTCACCTGGAACTGACCAAATTCAAGAAGAAGAGAGTTGATGATAAATTGAACCAAGAATGATTCATTCACATCCATCCCCAATGATTTCAGCTTGGCAGCTAGATTCGCCATACATGTCACATGATCATGAATGGATTGCGACCAATCAAACTTCTTGGTCGTCAACTCACTCATGAGATTTCCTACTACGGACTTATCTGTAATGTCCGATTGGGAGTATTCCTTAATGCTCAACATGAACTCCTTAGTATTGTCAGTCTTTGGCATTGATGGCTTAACATTTTCAGTTATTGTCAACTTCATCAAGCTCAAGCACAGCCGGTTAGACCGCTCCCAAGTCTCCATAATGGACTTGTCAGCTTCCGTATTGGTCTCATTAATGGCTGCCAACTTGTCACAAATTAATGCTACGTCTAAACACATTACACCCAATTGAAATTGGATTTGTTCAGACCAATCAGCATAATTTAAGCCGTTGAACTTGACCAAGTTGTTGCCAGAAGATAACACATTCATAAATGCTGCAAAACATACATGCTCATACTTTAATACTTTGAGTAAACAATAATAGATTCAAACAAACAGTAATTCATTTCTTAAATCACCTTTGGGAAAAATCTAAGAAACAGTTTAAGCTATCAATAATGCTAACAAGATATACTTTAATAAACACATAAACATATTCAAATCAACATGCTCAACATCTTTGGATATATAATCATATCAATCTAATATGCATACATGTTTCTTTCATATTATCAATTACAAACATTGGTCCATCTTTGGATGACTTTATAATGTTGTAATCAATAATGTCAAACGTTTTTGTTCAATCAATCATTAGCATCCTTTCATACAAAAACGAATGATATTTACACAATCGAATATTGATCCTTTCAAACTAGGCCACTTTGGTGACTAACAAGTTTCTTTTATATCAAATATTCAATTAAATGTAACTTCCCATAATCACTTGCATGAGAAAATAATTAAATGATATTCAATTAAAATATCAAAACATTTACAATAATATTAACAAAATATTAATAAACAATGTAGCATACAACTGCCGTACTACTTCTAACATACAACTGCACATGCTCTGTAATTTTGTAACCAACAAGCGCCTATCAAAAACAAAATGACCAGAAACTTTAATGACCACCGACGACCGGAAACAATAATCGATCGACGACCGGAAACTATAATCGGTCAAAAATTTCATGCAATAATCGAACTACGACCGATATTATAATCGGTCAAACTTTCATATAATTCAATCAACACAAACGGTGAAAAAACACGTTATAGAACCAAGCTCTGATACCAATTGAAAGCAATATATAAAAACTTTAAATTGCTATTCAATACTTTAATTCCATTATAACGTTGTTAATTCAACCATTTTCTTTAATAAACAAAAAGACAGTTATATAATTATACTAACCTTTCTCCATTGCTTAACTTTAATTTGTTTTGCTGTTGCAGAATACTTTTCTTCTCCTTAATCCTTTGTCTTTTATTTCTCTTCGATGATTCAGAGATTTAGAGTTAGATAGATCAATTCAAACTTAGAGAGTAATTAGACTTTGATTCTCTAATTCGAATGAAGAAGAAGACAACCATTCAAAGGCAATCCTCCATACTTACCCTTTCAATTATGTCTCTTCATTCATACCCGTTCAATCATACCTTTTCAACTATAATGTATAATACTTTAATAAAGTTAAGGAGAGGGAATTAAAACCCAATTGACATTATTTCTTTTATACTCAACAACCATCACATTGAGTACTTTAATATAAAGTCAATGTACTATAATTTACATGAGCCACAATTGATTATTACAAATAATCTAACAAATGGAAAAGCCAAGAAGAAAAAGAAGAGCAAAGACGAAAATGGAGAGGTTGAATTAACGGTTACCACCGACGGCAAAAAGAAGAAGAAAAAGGTATGAATTGAAGATAGTGAATAGATTATCATCGATTGTGGTTATGGTTATTGCGGGTAAACCTCTTTCAGGTGGCGGCCATTTTGCTGTAAGTGCTTTGAATTTCTCCTTTATCATCCCATCTGTGTATTGTTACCCCTGTTAGATTTTGCAGCTTCTTAATTTTATCTATCCTTATATTTGTTGTAATGTAAAACCTGTTGGCCTATTTTGCAGAGAGCAAATTTTTGCTCTCTGCAAAAACACGACAGAGAGCAAAAATTACATGTTTGTTTTGTTAATATTTAGATTTTCCACTGTATAGTTAGTTAGTTACATAATGTTTCTGTTTTGGGAGACTCTTCGGGCGTGACCGAGAGCAATTTGCATTTAGAAGATCAAGGTTTTTTCACTGTAATTTCAGTTACAGTTAGAATAAGCATAGAGGTAGAGAGCAAGCGAAGAGTTTTGCTCAAATGGGGGAATTTGGAAGTTCGAAACCCTCGATTGAACGCGAATATCTTTGATTGTTCGAATTCGATTCGAGAGTTCTTGGTTTTGAAAAGACAGAAATGGTTTCTGTGAAAGCAAATGATCACTGGGCTTTTCTGGAAAATCCTGCCTTCTTCCCTCTTTCGGGGAGTTATGGACTTTGATTATTCTTTCTTTTACTTGTTTTCTTATTCTTCTTCCAATATTTTTCTTTCTATGTTACGATCCTGATCTAAATGTTAAATTAGAATGTTCTGGACATTAAATTCTTGAGGTTCACTTGTGTTATTTTTATTTTTATTTTTTGGAAAATAGGTTGTAAAACCGAAACCGAACCAAAACCGAACTGAAAGTTTAGGTTCGGTTTTGGTATGCTACAAAATCGGTTTCAGTTTTGTAAGTCTGAAACCGAAACCGATCGGTTCGGTTCGGTTTCTCTCCAAAACCGAACTGAAACCGGTTTTGCACACCCCTAGATAATGAGATGCTTTCCTAAGTTTTTCGATCAATATCCAAGTTGTTGAAGATACTTTCCTAAAATGTCACACGTGGTGTCACACAACCATTTTTATGAGATTAGGTTTCCTTATTCCTTGCGGCATTAAATCTGTTTTTGGTAACTGAATTAAATCGAAAATATGGGTGTTACCAATGATATTTAAAGGTTTGTTTCTGTGGAAACAATTGACGGAATTTTGGTTATTCACGAGAGAAGCTTTCTCCGTTTTTGTAAGCCGTCATTTTCTCTCACTCTCTACGCTTCTGCGTATGGGTTTGTGATTGTTTTACACACGCTTCTTATTCTGAGGATTTCATCGATTATCGGAGTATGTTGATTTATTGCGTCCGAAGACAACGCCCTGGTGTTACAGACGGTGTCGTAGGAGGCAATCTTCTTATTCTTCATTGAAGCTCAGTTTCGAGAGTAGGCTGCATTCGAATTCGGAAGGAGTTCTGTTTATGGACAAGTGGAGCTTGTCATTCTTGATCGTGGGCAAGGGGATCTTGCCATAACACGGATTCTGGGAGGAGTCGCAAACAACAAGGGGATCTTGTTGCTTTCTAGATCTCGAGAGAGATTGATCTTAAGTCGAGGGGAGCTCGTAAAAACACTTTCATTGGAGAAGTTAGGAAAAGGCGACGACAAAGATAAGAAAGAGTCTTTATTTATATAAGTCCGATTGTCTTGTAACTTTGTGAACTCGTTGAAATATTTTTATATCTGGGCGTGGCCCCACAGACGTAGGCTGGTTGCCGAACTGCGTTACTAACCTCCTGTCTCGTTTATTTCCGCATATTTATATTGTTCATCATTGCATTAATTATTAGTGTCACACGTAACACCTTGTGTGACATCGCATAACTGATCTTAATATTTTAGAACCGACAATTGGATTTAAAGCACTTTTAGCTAGTTCTAGGTTTAGATTTGAACTAAACTGATGACCAATAAATCGACAAAGTCAAACCAATCCATCACATTTTAATATAAAAATATTGCCCACACCCTGCATAAACCTGATTTTAGTTCGTTTTTCTGTCTTAACCTGACTCAAACTCGACGCATGCTTAATTTTTATTTTTTTGACCAAACGTGAATTTAATTGAATTTTATAGCTGTTATAGTTCAGTTTCCGGATCAGAGGATGGGGATGCAGTGCTCTTTTGACCCATCTGAGTGTGTCATTCAAATCTATATTTTCACTTCTCAAGTACTTGGATTGGATTCAAAGATAACTTAGAGAATTTAATTGAATTTTAATGTGGAGAGCAACAAAGTAATCATAGAGCCTCCTAGGGACCTCTATTGTTGTTTAGTCTTGCATTTCTACTCCTATTTTCGCCCTTTAAATTATTTGTCCTGTTCCACCACTTACTTCACATCATTGGACACTTGCTTGGTTACTTTAACCATCTTATATGACTGTCAAATAATAATACATATACGTAGAACCACTTTCTAGATTGAAAGCACCTCCAACGTCATTCTCTTACTTATTTGATCCACCATCAAGTCGGTGTCAATAAAAAGATGAATTTCCCAACAAAAAACATGAACATAAAAAGATGGAAAACTCGTCATTCATGATTTACAAGGCAAGCTCAAGTTTTTATACACGTCTCCACACCAGACCCACCAAAACAAACCCAAGAAAGAATTATTTCAAACACTTCAAAAAAGTGAAAAAAAAAAAAAAAAAAGTAGAGTTGGTACAATCAATACCTTGTCCCTCCATTTATTCCATCCTCATCACAATCAAAGACAGCAAGAGAGAGCCCCCACACCTCAATAAGTTGATGTTGTAGGGTCGGCATACCCTTCGCCGGCTCAAAAGGGCATCCTCGTCGGCTACCCTCTGTCTCTATTATGCCTATGGACCCCCCTCTCCTTTCCCTCGATATTATCATCTTTACAAAGATATTACAGACCCGACGATTTCTTAAAATTCAGCTAAAATCCTGCATTTTCAAACCCATGCAAGTCGCTGACTCTGTTTATTGACTTCCTCATTATGGCAACCTTTGCCAGCCGCTCAGCCACCTTCCAGGCCGACGTCGGAGTGAGTGGCTCAGCTGAATCATCTCCTTCGCTGTTTCTCCTCCGTCTGAGGCTGCCTACTCGCCGGTCTAACTCAGACAGCTCCCTCTCCAGGCGGCGTAATTGCTCTCTGGTTGTGGGTGATGCAGAGCCTATCATCGTCGTTCGAGCTGATGTGAGAACCTGATGAGCGGCCCACAAGTCGTTATGCTCGACTAATCTGTGAGACTGGAGTAGGGCTCGGATGGTGACGTGGACGATTCTTACGCGTTCGATCGTTGGAGATGAAGATCGGACCCCGCGATGACTGGGTAATTGTAGGGCATGGTGGTGGGAAAATATTAGCTGTTGATGGTTACACGGGTTGCTAAATGTTGACCGTACGGATAGGACGATCTGGGACCCAACAGAACAGATCGGTGCTTTCAATTCTATCAGCAATTCCCTCTCCTCGTCGGCGTAAAGATTCCCGACCCGGACCTCTCCGGCGGGCAGCTTCGCCGGTCTACCCGCAATCGAATAAACAGCTGAGATACTAGCACCGGCGGAACAGGACTCCAAATCGATCTGAAGCATCAGACCGTGAACTGCCACGCTTAACAAATCTCCCACGTGCCTGGTAATTTCATCGTCCGTCGGCGTATCGACGTTAATGTCATGAATCGGAATTTGTAAATAGCCGAGGCCCGTCGGAGAAGGATAAAGGAGGCTGGTTTTGCTGTCATCTTGACCATTAGATAAAAGGAAGATGGCGGCGGAATGGTTTTTCTCTCGTCGATCTTCGATTATCTTGGAAGCTTTCTTCAGAACATCGACGACGCACGTGCTTCGGCCAACTTCACGCAGCGCGTCGACTATACGCAGAGCCGATCTCCGGCCATTGGGAGTCATGCTCCGGAGGGGTTGCAGCCTCTTCGAAACAGAAGAAAAAGCTACAATCGAGAGCCGATCGGAACTAAACAGAGAAGATATCACAATTCGCATAGTCCGCTTCACCATTCGGAGCTTCGCGCCATTCGAACTCGAGCTCAAATCAAGCACAGCAACTAAATCGATGGGAGGACGACGAAGTGCGGAAGACATTCTCGTTAGATACCTAGCCGGTGCTTTAACCCTCAAAGTCGTAGCATATGTACGATAGCTCCGATCAACCGCGACAACTACGGCTTCCGGCAATAGGCTTACCTCTACATTTTTAATAGGATTGGGTTTCTCAGGAGAGGCATAAGGAGCGGAGTTTACGAAGAACCCCTGAAATTCTGTTGCGTCTTGTTCTTCCTCTTCGTTTTCGTTTGATTCCGGAATGGGATTGAAATGAGCGCCGGGCGACGGAAACGTCAAAGGCTCGTCGTCGTCGTAAACTTTCAGAGGCTTCGAGGAGTTTTTGTGGCTTTCCGGTGGATTTGGTAGGCTCCGGGATATTCGAACCGCGGAAGGAGCTTCGTTCCAGTTAGATTGGCAAATAGGGCATACCAGATTCTGATTCTTCTTTATGTGAGCTGCAATGCAAGGGAAGTGGAAAGAATGAGAGCATTCTGCCGTGAAAATTGCCGTTCCTTTACCGGACTTCACGCTCTGAGAACAGATTCCACATCTACTCTGCAAGAACAAAAGAAAAAGTTAAAAATAGTAAGGAATCATCTCTGGAAAATTCTGAATCTCGACGAGGAAAATTATATATACATACATGGGCAAATCTCAAACTGGCTTTCAGGATTGAGAAACCAGAAGGAGATTTCGGAGAGGAAGGATTGGACATCAAGAAAAATCTCGGACTTCCATCTTTCCTTCCGTTACTACTGTGTTTTGGACTACTGGGTGACGATGAAATACGCGTTTCCACCATTGAAGTCCGACATCGGAGGTTAGGTATCGACTCCACCGGCGGCGACTGTAAACGCTGCGTGTAAGTTCTGGAGAAAAACCCGAACCTGGAAAATCTGGAGCTGATTTTCGGGCTCAGGCTGGAATCAACATCTGTATCGCCACCCTGGTTCGGTTGCTCCGACGAATCTTGGCTCTCTGTATCATCCGGAATCGAGGTGCAGAACGCTCTTCTCCATCCTCTCGCCATTTCTGAAAAACCAATTTTCTTGATTGAGACTGAAACTGGGTCGAAGGAATTGTATGATTAAGAAAAGGATAAAATAGATGAAATTTGTGGGGGCGTGGAATTTGTTTGGCAGCGACTCAACAAGACAAAAGTAAGTGGATCAGATGCATATACACTTTTCTTCCATGATTTCTCACTCACTCTCTCTCTCTCTTTTTCTTCTTCCTCCCTCTTTCGCTTTCTTCCTCCTCCATTAATGCCAAAAAGTCCATTAATGCAAAAGCTTTCTTCGTTCTCACATACTTTCCACTTACAGCAGTAAAATACAAAGTTCAGAGCTTTGAACTTTATGATCATCACCCACTATCTTACATATTTAGAATCAGTCTTTCTGCCTTCGTCTTCTTCCCTTCCTTCCTTCCCCATGACTTTCTGGTTCTGCGTTTAATAACTTCTGGATGAGATTAGCTGGATTTGAATCGAATTGAATGCTGCTTCTGTGTTGCAGGCGACCTTTCTGACAAACTGTTATCCTCTCTGATCACGCCCTACCATCCTCTAATTAAATGCTTTCATCTTTCCCCTTTTTGCCTTGCCTTAATTCAAATTGTTCAACCATCTTTAACGGTCTATTTGTTGGTCGAGTTCGCTCTTAGTTTCAGTTTATCTCCGTGGAAGGAAGAACCCATTTTGACATAAGCCTGCTTGTTTAAATTAATCCGTCAAATCACACTGTCGGGTTTGTTTAAAAAAAACTACCTTGATTCGATGGATTTCAAGCCTACTTAAGTCAGTCAGACTCTCTTCTAAATAATAATTTTTTTTTTTTTTTTTTTTTTTTTTTTTTTTTTTTTTTTTTTTTTTTTTTTTTTTTTTTTTTTTTTTTTTTTTTTTTTTTTTTTTTTTTTTTTTTTTTTTTTTTTTTTTTTTTTTTTTTTTTTTTTTTTTTTTTTTTTTTTTTTTTTTTTTTTTTTTTTTTTTTTTTTTTTTTTTTTTTTTTTTTTTTTTTTTTTTTTTTTTTTTTTTTTTTTTTTTTTTTTTTTTTTTTTTTTTTTTTTTTTTTTTTTTTTTTTTTTTTTTTTTTTTTTTTTTTTTTTTTTTTTTTTTTTTTTTTTTTTTTTTTTTTTTTTTTTTTTTTTTTTTTTTTTTTTTTTTTTTTTTTTTTTTTTTTTTTTTTTTTTTTTTTTTTTTTTTTTTTTTTTTTTTTTTTTTTTTTTTTTTTTTTTTTTTTTTTTTTTTTTTTTTTTTTTTTTTTTTTTTTTTTTTTTTTTTTTTTTTTTTTTTTTTTTTTTTTTTTTTTTTTTTTTTTTTTTTTTTAAATAAAGGAAAAAGTTTAATTTACCCATCAATCTAGGGTAAGTAATTATTTGGTCCTTAATATTTATTTTTGACTCAATCAGATCTTATCGTATACACCGTTTGTAATTTAAATTCTCTCGTTAAATTTTATGTTAAATTTGATACGTACTCTGCACGTGCGCTGCTAAAACTCTAAAATACCCTCATTTCCTCCCGAAATCTCTAAATTAGAATAATGAGAGATAATTTAGTTTATGTTTTTAAGATCAATTTATTTTTACTTTAGAGATTTCGGGAGGAAATGTGGGTATTTTGGGGTTTTAGCAGCGCACGTGCAGAGCATGTGTCAAATTTAACAGCAAATTTAACGGAGGATTTGAATTGCAAACGGTGTATACGATAGAGTCTGATTGGGTCAAAAATAAACGTTATGGACCAAATGACCACTGACCTTGTACGTTGTGAGCTAAATTAAACTTTTTCCTAAAATAAATAATATGTATTTTGCAATAAAATATATGTTAATGCTAGTTCAATTTTGGTTGTTGTCGTTTCAATCCTCAATTTATAAAGTTGAATCGGATTTCAACCGATTTCAAACCAAGCCGGTCCCACCAAAAAGTGTGACAAGTTCATTGAAAAGATGAGAAAACTCAAAGGGGATAGAATTGTTATAGGATGAGTTGCATTTGTTGTCATTTTCTTCTTACTCATGAAAATCTCCCCAAAAATGACTCCACAATGCCAATCAATGAAGGAATTGTCTTCAAACTCTCTCTCTCTCTCTCTCTCTCTCTCTCTACAGTGCCTAGAAAATGACACAAGGCCCTGTCCATTAGGTAGATCCACGTTGGCTTTAATGCTCTACAAATTAATAAATAATTTTTTTTAAAAAAATAAAATAAAAATAAAAGATATTTTCATGCAACTAAAATATCTTGAATACCATTATATCATGACAAAGATTGTTGTAGAATTTGCTAATCAAATATCAATATAACATTATCTCACTAAATATTTATCATTGCAAACTTAGGTTTATTCATTTTAACCGTACCATAAGCTTATTACGTGCATTATAAAGACGATTGACTTTCGATAAAATTAAACATTCTAAAAGAATTACAATTGGAGACGAGAAATAGTCACATTTTATATTAATATCTGAGTCACAAAACTCAAATTGTAACTTAATTTTCTATTAATGAATTTTTCCATGCCCATGATTTTTTCTCAAAGAATTTTCTACATAAATTTTGGGATTTCTATTTTCTACATTTATTTTCTTTTATTCGATTATTGGCGTTCTATTCTCAATAATTTTCATAATATTTTTCCATATTTGGTGTTAGATGACTCTGTTCCGGTCTACATTTCTGGGTTATGTGAAGCATCAATGAACTATTCTCGTGGGAAAATGCAGAAGATGATCAATAAACTCACTCCATTATTGTACACTTGAATGTAATAATTGCTGATGACTTTAAGCTTCACTGGTGAAGACAGGTGGTTTTGATGCGGATAAGGGTCTCAAATGGACGATCATAATTCATAATACACCCACAAATCTTCAAACAAAGTGATCTAATTTCGCATAATTAAAGTCGGACTTTAAGCACGTAATGATTACAATAACAAAAAATCACACCCTTGATCGAGAAGATCAGCAACAGTAAGAATGATCACGATGATTCTGACGTGTAGTTCGATTCATTCGTTAATTCAAGTCAGTAAAAATAGATAAAACAGATGATACGATTCTTCAAAAGATAAACATAAGAATTACAAACAGAGGTTCACTGTATAGATTGAGAGCTCAACAAATATCAAGCCTAAAAGACATCACATGTCATTCAGATCCAGACTTACAAAGACAAACAAAACTGTTTTGGAGATTCAAAAATAAGTAGATAGACTATACCCATGTGAAGCAAAATCTTCCAGCCCGAGAAAATCGTTTTCCCTGTGTTGTTCTTCCATTGTGAGCATCAATGAGCCCACCGGGAGAGCCGTGGCATCACTTCACGAGCTCACTAATAAAGCACAACAAAGAAAATAGTACAATAACAGTATAATAGAGATTTCTCCCAATAATTTGATATAAGATTTACCACTGCAGACGGATTATATTGTTACATGAGCTGGCGCTGCAATGCAGTTCAAGTGGGATTTGAGAAATATTATGATAGGAACCCTGTAATTTTCCAATTTCAGAACACACGCAAAGTAAGCAAAAGAAATAAACCAACCTACTTAGCAATAAAACTCCGAACAATGAAGGGTATTCCAGAGCCCTTCTCTCTCCCACGCAGAGGAATTCGAGAGCCTCTGCTTCCCTCCCACTCTTTCCCAATCTTTTCCTCTTCCTCGCTCACTCACTCTTCCTCACTTATATAATCAACTAGATAACCAACTCATACCCAATCCTAACAAATTATCAATCTAAATACCCCAAATACCCCTAAATAACTAAAATATTACCCCTCCCTAAAATATTCCTAACAATACCGACCGCCTAAAGTTCCATCTGGTCCCCAAGGTGGGATTAAAAATCTTAAATCCACAGCGTG
Organism: Begonia masoniana; assembly: GCA_022432975.1. Taxonomy (NCBI): domain Eukaryota; kingdom Viridiplantae; phylum Streptophyta; class Magnoliopsida; order Cucurbitales; family Begoniaceae; genus Begonia; species Begonia masoniana. The sequence continues at coordinate 17,391,799 of CM039504.1, forward strand.
CGTCTGCAGTGAGGGCCGAATTCGGGCTGGGTTCGCTGGATGAGTTTGAGCTGCCCATTGAAATGGTGATTGGGCTGTCACCAACTGGGAAGGGGGCTGGGCTGTCAAGCCCAATTTGGATAGCCCATCTTCCTTTAAACCAGGACTTGGTCCGGTTGGTTGAAGGAGGGCAAATTTCTGATTTACCCTCGGAGTTTCTTCCTCTCTGTCTCGTTGTACCTCGGCCGATTCGTGGGCCGACTTTTCTTTGCTCTCCTTTGCGCCTTGCCTCTCTCTCTTCGACAAAAACTCTGCATCTGGTAACCAGCGAAACACCGACGCCGAGCGGAATGGTGGGCTAACGAAGGTGGGTTTTGGCGATGGTAGCGCTGTGTACGCATCTGAAGATGAAGACGTTGACCGCGCTGGGCTCGCGGGAAGGCTGCGGTCGGGGCTGGCTGAGTGACCACTGGGGTCACTGGGCTGGGTCGTCGATTGTCCGCTCGCTCTGGCTCCCCTTGACAGCTCTGTTCGTCGCCGATTTTCTGATTTCTGGTGCTCCTCTGCCTCAGAGGTGCTGCATTCCAAGCTTTTGCTAGTAAGTCTAGCTTCACCATGATCATCGCCATCATTCGCTTCATCTCTGGCAGCAGAGCAAGATTTCCTTGATGGAATCCATCGCCTGCCTCCATTCACCGTGAGCCATCCGTTTGATGCTCACGCCTGAATTCTCCCTTCCTGCCTCAGCTGGGTTCTGCTTCTTCCCTAGGCAACATTGCTCTGATACTATGATAGGAACCCTGTAGTTTTCCAATTCCAGAACACACGCACAGTAAGCAAAAGAAATAAACAAACCTACTTATCATAAAACTCCGAACAATGAAGGGTATTCGAGAGTCCTTCTCTCTTCCACGCAGAGGAATTCGAGAGTCTCTGCTTCTCTCCCACCTTTCCCAATCTTTTCCTCTTCCTCGCCCACTAACAAATTATCAATCTAAATACCCCAAATACCCCTAAATAACTAAATATTACCCCTCCCTAAAATATTCCTAACATACCGACCGCCTAAAGTTCCATCTGGTCCCAAGGTGGGATTAAAAATCTTAAATCCACAGCGTGCGTCTGCAGTGAGGGCCGAATTCGGGCTGGGTTCGCTGGATGAGTTTGAGCTGCCCATTGAAATGGTGATTGGGCTGTCACCAACTGGGAAGGGGCTGGGCTGTCAAGCCCAATTTGGATAGCCCATCTTCCTTTAAACCAGGACTTGGTCCAGTTGGTTGAAGGAGGGAAAATTTCTGATTTACCCTCGGAGTTTCTTCCTCTCTGTCTCGTTGTACCTCGGCCGATTCGTGGGCCGACTTTTCTTTGCTCTCCTTTGCGCCTTGCCTCTCTCTCTTCGACAGAAACTCTGCATCTGGTAACCAGCGAAACACCCGACGCCGAGCGGAATGGTGGGCTAACGAAGGTGGGTTTCGGCGATGGTAGCGCTGTGTACGCATCTGAAGATGAAGACGTTGACCGCGTTGGCTCGCGGGAAGGCTGCGGTCGGGGCTGGCTGAGTGACCACTGGGGTCACTGGGCTGGGTCGTCGATTGTCCGCTCGCTCTGGCTCCCCTTGACAGCTCTGTTCGTCGCCGATTTTCTGATTTCTGGTGCTCCTCTGCCTCAGAGGTGCTGCATTCCAAGCTTTTGCTAGTAAGTCTAGCTTCACCATGATCATCGCCATCATTCGCTTCATCTCTGGCAGCAGAGCAAGATTTTCCTTGATGGAATCCATCGCCTGCCTCCATTCACCGTGAGCCATCCGTTTGATGCTCACGCCTGAATTCTCCCTTCCTGCCTCAGCTGGGTTCTGCTTCTTCCCTAGGCAACATTGCTCTGATACTATTGATAGGAACCCTGTAGTTTTCCAATTCCAGAACACACGCACAGTAAGCAAAAGAAATAAACAACCTACTTATCAATAAACTCCGAACAATGAAGGGTATTCGAGAGTCCTTCTCTCTTCCACGCAGAGGAATTCGAGAGTCTCTGCTTCTCTCCCACTCTTCCCAATCTTTTCCTCTTCCTCGCCCACTACAATTATCAATCTAAATACCCCAATACCCCTAATAACTAAAATATTACCCCTCCCTAAAATATTCCTAACAATACCGACCGCCTAAAGTTCCATCTGGTCCCCAAGGTGGGATTAAAAATCTTAAATCCACAGCTGCGTCTGCAGTGAGGGCCGAATTCGGGCTGTGGTTCGCTGGATGAGTTTGAGCTGCCCATTGAAATGGTGATTGGGCTTCACCAACTGGGAAGGGGGCTGGGCTGTCAAGCCCAATTTGGATAGCCCATCTTCCTTTAAACCAGGACTTGGTCCAGTTGGTTGAAGGAGGGAAAATTTCTGATTTACCCTCGGAGTTTCTTCCCTCTCTGTCTCGTTGTACCTCGGCCGATTCGTGGGCCGACTTTTCTTTGCTCTCCTTTGCGCCTGCCTCTCTCTCTTCGACAGAAACTCTGCATCTGGTAACCAGCGAAACACCGACGCCGAGCGGAATGGTGGGCTAACGAAGGTGGGTTTCGGCGATGGTAGCGCTGTGTACGCATCTGAAGATGAAGACGTTGACCGCGTGGGCTCGCGGGAAGGCTGCGGTCGGGGCTGGCTGAGTGACCACTGGGGTCACTGGGCTGGGTCGTCGATTGTCTCGCTCGCTCTGGCTCCCCTTGACAGCTCTGTTCGTCGCCGATTTTCTGATTTCTGGTGCTCCTCTGCCTCAGAGGTGCTGCATTCCAAGCTTTTGCTAGTAAGTCTAGCTTCACCATGATCATCGCCAATCATTCGCTTCATCTCTGGCAGCAGAGCGAGATTTTCCTTGATGGAATCCATCGCCTGCCTCCATTCACCGTGAGCCATCCGTTTGATGCTCACGCCTGAATTCTCCCTTCCTGCCTCAGCTGGGTTCTGCTTCTTCCCTAGGCAACATTGCTCTGATACTATTGATAGGAACCCTGTAGTTTTCCAATTCCAGAACACACGCCACAGTAAGCAAAAGAAATAAACAACCTACTTATCAATAAAACTCCGAACAATGAAGGGTATTCCAGAGCCCTTCTCTCTCCCACGCAGAGGAATCGAGAGCCTCTGCTTCCCTCCCACTCTTTCCCAATCTTTTCCTCTTCCTCGCTCACTCACTCTTCCTCACTTATATAATCAACTAGATAACCAACTCATACCCAATCCTAACAAATTATCAATCTAAATACCCCAAATACCCCTAAATAACTAAAATATTACCCCTCCCTAAAATCTTCCTAACAATACCGACCGCCTAAAGTTCCATCTGGTCCCCAAGGTGGATTAAAAATCTTAAATCCACAGCGTGCGTCTGCAGTGAGGGCGAATTCGGGCTGGGTTCGCTGGATGAGTTTGAGCTGCCCATTGAAATGGTGATTGGGCTGTCACCAACTGGGAAGGGGGCTGGGCTGTCAAGCCCAATTTGGATAGCCCATCTTCCTTTAAACCAGGACTTGGTCCGGTTGGTTGAAGGAGGGCAAATTTCTGATTTACCCTCGGAGTTTCTTCCTCTCTGTCTCGTTGTACCTCGGCCGATTCGTGGGCCGACTTTTCTTTGCTCTCCTTTGCGCCTTGCCTCTCTCTCTTCGACAAAAACTCTGCATCTGGTAACCAGCGAAACACCGACGCCGAGCGGAATGGTGGGCTAACGAAGGTGGGTTTTGGCGATGGTAGCGCTGTGTACGCATCTGAAGATGAAGACGTTGACCGCGCTGGGCTCGCGGGAAGGCTGCGGTCGGGGCTGGCTGAGTGACCACTGGGGTCACTGGGCTGGGTCGTCGATTGTCCGCTCGCTCTGGCTCCCCTTGACAGCTCTGTTCGTCGCCGATTTTCTGATTTCTGGTGCTCCTCTGCCTCAGAGGTGCTGCATTCCAAGCTTTTGCTAGTAAGTCTAGCTTCACCATGATCATCGCCATCATTCGCTTCATCTCTGGCAGCAGAGCAAGATTTTCCTTGATGGAATCCATCGCCTGCCTCCATTCACCGTGAGCCATCCGTTTGATGCTCACGCCTGAATTCTCCCTTCCTGCCTCAGCTGGGTTCTGCTTCTTCCCTAGGCAACATTGCTCTGATACTATTGATAGGAACCCTGTAGTTTTCCAATTCCAGAACACACGCACAGTAAGCAAAAGAAATAAACAAACCTACTTATCAATAAAACTCCGAACAATGAAGGGTATTCGAGAGTCCTTCTCTCTTCCACGCAGAGGAATTCGAGAGTCTCTGCTTCTCTCCCACTCTTTCCCAATCTTTTCCTCTTCCTCGCCCACTAACAAATTATCAATCTAAATACCCCAAATACCCCTAAATAACTAAAATATTACCCCTCCCTAAAATATTCCTAACAATACCGACCGCCTAAAGTTCCATCTGGTCCCCAAGGTGGGATTAAAAATCTTAAATCCACAGCGTGCGTCTGCAGTGAGGGCCGAATTCGGGCTGGGTTCGCTGGATGAGTTTGAGCTGCCCATTGAAATGGTGATTGGGCTGTCACCAACTGGGAAGGGGGCTGGGCTGTCAAGCCCAATTTGGATAGCCCATCTTCCTTTAAACCAGGACTTGGTCCAGTTGGTTGAAGGAGGGAAAATTTCTGATTTACCCTCGGAGTTTCTTCCTCTCTGTCTCGTTGTACCTCGGCCGATTCGTGGGCCGACTTTTCTTTGCTCTCCTTTGCGCCTTGCCTCTCTCTCTTCGACAGAAACTCTGCATCTGGTAACCAGCGAAACACCGACGCCGAGCGGAATGGTGGGCTAACGAAGGTGGGTTTCGGCGATGGTAGCGCTGTGTACGCATCTGAAGATGAAGACGTTGACCGCGTTGGGCTCGCGGGAAGGCTGCGGTCGGGGCTGGCTGAGTGACCACTGGGGTCACTGGGCTGGGTCGTCGATTGTCTGCTCGCTCTGGCTCCCCTTGACAGCTCTGTTCGTCGCCGATTTTCTGATTTCTGGTGCTCCTCTGCCTCAGAGGTGCTGCATTCCAAGCTTTTGCTAGTAAGTCTAGCTTCACCATGATCATCGCCATCATTCGCTTCATCTCTGGCAGCAGAGCGAGATTTTCCTTGATGGAATCCATCGCCTGCCTCCATTCACCGTGAGCCATCCGTTTGATGCTCACGCCTGAATTCTCCCTTCCTGCCTCAGCTGGGTTCTGCTTCTTCCCCAAGCAACATTGCTCTGATACTATTGATAGGAACCCTGTAGTTTTCCAATTCCAGAACACACGCACAGTAAGCAAAAGAAATAAACCAACCTACTTATCAATAAAACTCCGAACAATGAAGGGTATTCGAGAGCCCTTCTCTCTTCCATGCAGAGGAATTCGAGAGTCTCTGCTTCTCTCCCACTCTTTCCCAATCTTTTCCTCCTCCTCGCCCACTCACTCTTCCTCACTTATATAATCAACTAGATAACCAACTCATACCCAATCCTAACAAATTATCAATCTAAATACCCCAAATACCCCTAAATAACTAAAATATTACCCCTCCCTAAAATATTCCTAACATATTAACATAGTTTAAACTAAAATTTCCCAACAGGCATAGCATAATGTAAACCAAAGGCATCAGACCCTTTCATGATTTTCAACCTCCTGCATGAACCTATGAACATCCTGCAACAAAAAATGCTAACTTAGAACGAATTGGAAACAACTACAAAACATTCCATCTTGTTTCTGTTGCTTATGACTGGTGGTTTGTGAAGTAAAGTGATAACAAAATGTGGCAAAACAAGGATAGTGTATCAAACTTACTCCCATGGGACATCCCCGACAAGCATCCAATCACCATTTTTATCCTCGTATGTAAGCACATATTCTGATCCATGAAGAAGATCCTTCGGCCTACTTTCACAAAGTGTCTCCCTTCCGATGTCTCCGCCAGATCCCTGCCTGCACGGACTTGAAATCAAAACATAAGATCACGAATTACGTCATTGGAATACAGGAAGCTGGATAGTTTTCAAAATTGGTTTCGGCTATTTCATAGAAACGTTCAAGTTTCAGTAAAAGCTCACCTATGCTAAAGCAGCTTAACATCTTTTCAAAAGCAGCTAAACATCTTTTCAAAAGTAGCAGATAGTTGCTGATATGATTTGCAGGTTCTAAGATCTACCTTCCTCAAAAAGGGAGCTCCATCCAACGCTAACCTTTACGAACAGAGCAAAAGATCCAGGTTTTCCATCAACTTCATCGTCATTTTTGGAGCTGGTCGCCAATGAACTCTTCCTAAATGACCTTACAGGAGGCCAACCCACAACTTGAGCCCTGTCAAAGAGGAAATTTGAGACAATTATATACAAAAATTAAAAAATTTTGCTTTGTTCACGATACTTTGATCACAATAGCGCTAGAAATTTTACTCACTTTGAAGCTGGTGCAGAGCCATGGTCATTAGTTGCAGGTGGATGTTCCTGCAACGCCTTTAGCGGAAGATCTTTCAGTGAAGTTTTGAGATTTGCATCTGAAGTATCAGAAAACTTTCCTTTATCAACAGACTGAGGAGACTCGAGTCCAGCACCAGCCGAATGAAAAGTCCAATTTCCTTCAACATAACCTCTATTTTTCACCTCTGAAGACCCATTCATGGTGTCGGAGAAGACACTTTTGTTGCAACACAGGCTATCTTTACCTGGAAGCAGTTGAAAGAAAGGTTTTTCATCGAGTTTGTAAATGCAAAATATTTGCATATGTTGGCAATTGTGTTTTTGGCAAAATATATTCATTTTTATGGAGTAAATATATCAATTTCACTATTTCTTAATTTGATGATTTTATTCTTGGTGAGCAAACAATAGCCGATTCTGTTTATTGGATTGCATCTGGTCAACATTCATAAAGATTCTGTGGAAGAGAAAAATAAGGAAACATTGATATTTGGAAAGTTATTGAAAAAGAGATATGCACTTGTTTTTTGGAAAAATTTTATTTGGAAAGCCGATTTGCTGTAGATTTGGCACGATTTACTGGGCTCTGTGTTCCCATGATTAATGGGATGCTTTCCTGAATTTTTGGGCGAATATCCGAGTAGATATAGAAACTTTCCTTAAGTGTCGCATGTGGTGTCACACAACAGATTCGGTTTCCTTATTCTATGCGATTTGAATTTTGATTTGGTAACTGATCTGGTTCGATATTATGGAAGTTACCAATAGTATTTAAGGCTCTCGGTTCTGAGAGAGCAGATTGACGACGGAGTTTTGTTTTACGCGTGAGGAGGTTTTCTTCCTTTTTCCGAGCCGTCGGTTTTCTTTCACGCCCTACGTTTTTGCGTATGGGTTTGTGATTGTTTTGTACACTCGACCTAATCTGTGGATTTCATTGTTTTATTGAGTGTGCTGTGTGTTGCATCCGAAGACTTTGATCTGGTGTTCCAGGAGGTGTCACAGGAGGCAATATTCATTGTTCTTCATTGAAGTTCTGTCTCGGGAGGAGACAGCATCCGAACTCGTGAGGAGTTCTGTTTCTTAGACAAGGGGAGCTTGTCGTTCTTGATCGTGGGCAAGGGGATCTTGCCATAACACGGGTTTCGGGAGGAACCAACAACGAGGGGATCTTGTTGTTATCTAGATCTCGGGAGAGGTCGATCTAAAGTCGAGGGGATCTCGCAAAAACTGTTTCGTTGGGGAAGTTATCTAGAGGCGGCGACAAAGATAAGAGGGAGTCTTTATTTGTATAAGTCCGAGTGTCTTGTAACTTTGTGAACTCAAAGAAAAGTTTTTATATCTGGGCGTGGCCCCGCAGACGTAGGCTGGTTGCCGAATTGCGTTACCAACCTCTTGTGTCATTTATTTCTGCACTTTTTATATCGTTCATCGTTACTTTAAAATCGGTGTCACACAAGGATCCTTGTGTGACATCACTGAACTGATCTTAAACTTTCAATTGGTATCAGAGCGGATCGCTTTTGTTTCTTAAGCAGGATCCGAGGGACAAGATCTCAGTTCGTGTGCGATGGACTCTATGAAAGAAGGAGGTTCTACAATGCGTCCGCCATTATTGGATGAGAGTAATTATGCGTATTGGAAGGCAAGGATGAGAGCTTTCATCAAAGCCATTGATGAGAAGGCTTGGAGATCTATTCTTACAGGTTGGAATCCGCCTACACTTACTGATAAAGATGGTATTATTTCTCCTAAGCCGGAAGTAGATTGGACGATAAATGAGGATGCCTTGGCAAATAATAATTCAAAAGCTCTTAATGCTATTTTCAATGGCGTTGATCCCGTGCAATTCAGACTTATCTCAACATGCGAATCCGCAAAGAGAGCATGGGAAATTCTTCAAACTACCTATGAAGGGACATCTACGGTAAAGTTGTCTAAAATGCAAATGCTAACCACTCGTTTTGAGAATCTGAAAATGCAGGAAGATGAGACCATTGGGGAGTTCAACGCAAAATTATGTGACATAGCTAATGAGGCTTTTGCTCTCGGTGAGGTGATTTCCGAAGAAAAGCTTGTACGAAAAATACTACGATCTTTACCACAAAGATTTTCCTATAAAGTCACTGCCATAGAAGAAGCCAAAGATGTGTCAAAAATGAAGTTAGAGGAGTTAATGGGATCTCTCAGAACTTTCGAAATGAATATTGGAGGAGAGACCGAAAATAAAAAGGCAAAGGGAGTTGCTTTAAAATCAGAGGTACAAAATTACAGCAAGCATGATGAAGATGACTTGGAGGAATCTCTAGCCCTGCTCTCGAAGAATTTCAACAGAGTTATGAAGCGATTTTGAAGGAATACACGCGGTGTCAAGCAGGGTGTCACACACTTCAAAAATGGTTCTTCAAGCAACAAGAAGCACAGAGAAGAAAATTATGTATCTGATCAACCTGTCAAGCACAAAGGCATTCAATGCAGAGAGTGTGAAGGATTTGGGCATATACAGGCAGAATGTGCTAACACTTTGAAGAAAAAAAGGATTCTCTGAATGCAACATGGAGTGAGGATGAGTCAGAAAACGAAGATGAATTTCAGAGCAATCATGTGGCGCTTGCTGGAAAGATAGAATGTGAAGAAAATAGCAGTGTTATATAGGGTGTCACAGACGGATTTTCTAGTAATAGTGATGAAGACGAAGAACCAGTGACAGAAGAAGATCTTATTGGAGAATATAAGTTTCTGCATGAGAAATGGACCGAGCTTGTTCAAGTAAATCAGCTTCTACACTCACAGATTAGAAATTTGAAGGATGAGAAGAACAATCTTAAAAATGTTATTGATGATTTGGAGACAAAGCTGAAAGCAAGTCAGGATGAAGCTAATGATTTAACCAATGAGATAAGCCTCATGAAGAAGAATGTCAAAATACTGAATTCGGGCTCTTCTAAACTCGATGATATTTTAAATGTTGGCAAAACAAGCGAAAATCGTTTTGGATTGGGATTCAAAGGTGAAAGTTCAGGTTCAAAGGCTGTTGCAGTAAAAGAAAATCGTTTTGTGATGAAGTTCGTAAAGGGAAGCTCATTGTCACAACCAGTGTCACAGCGGGTGTCAGACAAGGGAGTTGATCACAAAGGAAAGCAAGTTGCAAATAGAATGCCAAGAACTAACAGAAAATCAAATTCCTATAGTCTCTATCGTGCCTCAAGCAGTAAAGGTAACAAGTATGTTTATGTATGTCATTATTGCCAACGCCGTGGTCATATTCGTTCTACATGCTTCAACTATCTTGCGGATCTAAGACTTGGTACTGTTAGAAATACTTTTTCCTACAGATTCCCTTATCAGAAATGTGTGAAGAAAAGCAATGCTTCCTCCTACAGATTCCCTTATCAGAAATGGGTGAAGAAATCAAATTTGAAGTGTAATGTTACACATCTTTCACTAAAGGCGATCAGAAGCAATGCATGGTATTTTGATAGTGGATGTTCTAGACATATGACAGGTGAAGAGAAATATTTGAAGGACATTATACCTGAATCCGTGGGAAAAGTAACATTCGGCAACGGTGTCACATCGGATGTCATTGGCAGGGGAACGTTGAATGTTCCTGGTTTACCAAAGTTGAGTAATGTTTTATTGGTAAATGGTTTGAAGTCCAACCTAATCAGTATAAGCCAGCTTTGTGATCAAGATCTGAATGTGAAATTTACGAGAGAAAGATGTGTTGTATCCGATCAAAGCAACAATTGTTTTATTGAAGGAGTTAGATCATCGGACAATTGTTATCTTATTTATTCCTCGTCTACATGCCTTCGGTCGAGTATGGAAGACACTATCTTATGGCATAGAAAGTTGGGACATGTTAATTTCAGAATGCTGGAGAAGCTTATTTCGAAAGGTGCTGTTCGAGGAATTCCTGAATTAAAATTTGATGAAGACAAATTATGCAGACCATGTCAAATCGGAAAGCAAACGAAGGTGTCTCACCCGGTGTCACAGGGTTCCACAACTACCCGGGTTCTTGAATTACTTCACATGGATCTAATGGGGCCGATGCCTGTCGAAAGTATTGGAGGAAAACGTTACGTATTCGTTACAGTTGATGATTTTTCACGCTATACATGGGTGAAGTTTCTAAGAGAAAAGTCG
>CM039504.1:17402473-17457262 GCA_022432975.1 Begonia masoniana
TTGGTTAAACCGCATAGTTGCCGATAACGAAACGAAGTACGAAACGAACTAAAACAGGAAGGGCGAAATATTTACACAGTTTATATTTTTTAAAACCACTTAACCCTGTTTCCTTTCTTCTGCAAATTCTTTCTCTGGCTGTCACGAAAGTTACAGAAGCTCTCCTCTCCCTCACGGTTACCTCTCAACTTCCTCCGACCTCCGGTTCTCCACTCCATTCGATCCGTTTTTTTCGCTTTCTCCTGCCATCGACCTCTATTTATGGATCTATAGTTTTAGACGTTATTTCAGTTTTACGTAGTTTGACAATTAGGGTTCCGTTTTTTTTATTAAATGCTCTAACCACCCCTTCATTTCCAGTGCTTCATATTTTTATAATAATATTATAACTTAATAACAATATGAGCAATGTGCACATCAATATAACCTTCTTCAATCAAATCCCTTTTCAATCTCCACCCTCCTTAGTTTCAGCTCTGAAATGCTTAAAGATCTCTATTTTTCTCGGCTGATTCTTTGAGTCAGATTTTACGGAAGCAGAGCAAGAAGAAAGTTGTGGTTCAAAAAATTCTTTCTGAAAGATTAAGATCAGTTATGCGATGTCACACAAAGTGTTTCGTATAACACCGATAATTAATGCAATGATGGACAATTATAAATATGCAGAAATTAAAGAGACAGGAAGTTGGTAACGCAGTTCGGCAATTCACCTACGTCTGCGGGGCCACGCCCAGATATAAAAATATTTCACGAGTTCAGAAAGTTACAAGACAAACAGGCTTAAACAAATAAATACTCTATCTTATCTTTGTCGCCGCTACTTCTTAACTTCCCCGATGACACTGTTTTTGCAAGCTCCCCTCGACTTAAGATCGATCTCTCCCGAGATCTAAAAGTAACAAGATCCCCATGTTGTTAATGACTCCTCCCAAAATCCGTGTATGGCAAGATCCCCTTGCCCACTTTCAAAATGACAAGTTCCCATTGTCGATAAACAGAACTCCTCCCGAGTTCCAATGCAGCCTTCTTCCGAGACTGAGCTTCAATGAAAAATATAGAAGATTGCTTCCTGTGACACCGTCTGTAACACCAGGTCGTTGTCTTCGGACACAATAAATCAACACACTCCAACAATCTATAAATTCCAAAGCATAAATAGAGTGTGTAAAATAATCATTTAAGAACTAAATGAACAATCACAAACCCATACGCAGAAGCGTTAGGGAGAGAAAGAACGGCGACGGCTCACCAATGAAGAAATCTCCTTCTGAGAATAATAAAAAATTCGTCAGTCGCTTCCTTTGAAACGAAAGCTTAAATATTATTGGTAACTGGCTTGTGACGACCCCGACCCGGTCAGGCTGCCACGGCTTAGCCATGACTTAATCTTAACTTATCCCCTGTAAGTTCACGCAGAAAATATATGTACTATTATTTTTTTATTATTATTATTCTAAGACCAAACAAATAAAAGGGGGCAAAAACGTCAAAGGAAAACGACATAGGGGGCAATCGATCGGCCCACAAGAAAAACAAGGGGGCGATCAATCGGCTGCTTGACAGCCGATCGATCAGCCCTTGATTAGCCGATCGATAGCCCCTAATGGTGATCAATCGGCTAACTCTCTGGAAAACCAGAGAATTGCCGATCCACTAGCCGATCGATCGCCCCCCCTTTTGGCGATCGATCGGCAACCGCTTTGGAATCTGAATTCCAGAGCGTCGCCTTCTTCCTTCTCCATCCCCTGCACACCACACTTCTCATTTTCTTTCATTCCACAATACACCATCAAATTTTACATAATAACTCATCCACCTAAACATATTTCTTAATTTCATCAATCACCTAAAACACGACACGAAACGTAGCCTATACGCAATCAAAATTCATGAAAAACAAACTGCATAGATCGCTCTAAAAACCGAGCGTATCCTTACAGATTTAAAATACCTAAAATCACCAAATACGACCCAACCTAATCCACTACACAACATCGAACATAAACACCATTTTCACCTCAAAACCATACCCAAAAATCATCAAACCCATCGATAACAGACATACACAGCGGAAACTCCTAACATCATCCAAAAACGACCCATATAAATACAACTATAAAAAATCACATTTTCTCCAAGCTAACCACTATACAATCAAACCATAACCAATAAATTCTATATCAACACACACATCTACTTTTACCAAAAGAGCTCGGAGCCACCCACGGGTCGGTAAGCCTTGCCAAAACACTTGTCGTCGCCACGAGTCTCCATCCACCGACCACCTATACTTGATCATCGAGAGGAGGCTCCTCACCTCCGATCTCTTCACCTACATCATGCAACATAAACATGAAGCCTAATGCTTAGTAAGAGAATGCATTATAAATGACGTATGCATGAATGCATGACTTTCATAAAACATGTTCATTTACTTGTTCGTGTTCTTTTTACTTGACATGAATTATGCTGGGGAGTAGGCAAGTGCGTGTACATGGTCCTTACGGACAGTATTCATGGTCCAGTGCGTGGACAGTGATTCATGGTCCCTCGAGATGGACGGTTTTGTTGTCATGGCCATACCGCCCCAACCAATTTAATAATTACTTATATTTCAATTCCATGCATGTAAAGCATTTCGTATGTCATTTGAGCAAACATGATGCATGAGGAATTTACGCATAACATACCATCAAAACAATTCACGAACGTACATGACATACTTTACTCGCAACGAACTTAACAAACAACTAATAACTAACATCCTAGGCTACCCGACTCATTAAATCCCACAATCAGAAAATTATCATCAAAACATGAAAGCCTAGCATTGACACGATGTAGGACCTTAAGGGCCGGAAACCTAGCACCGTCCGAAAAGTCGTCTCCACCTAAGGCATTTCACAAGTAGTGGCATTAAAACCGATCCTAAATAAACAGATTCCAAACTTAAATTAAGCTCCTAGCCTAAGCTAATTTCTCTAAAATTTGTATTTTCTCCATTCGGGCATTACTTCGAGCACATTGCGCTCACAAATTATCTAACCTCTATGAATGGATTTCTCCATTCACCAACAACCCCAAAATTAATCTAACAATCACCCAAACACCATTAATCTATTTAATTTACCTAAATAACAACAAATGCATCGTCAATTGGCATTAATATCCTTAAACTATCGATTTCTAACAAAACCTACGATTTCTCAACCCTAATCGAATAAACCCAAACCGAAATCAACCCTAAAATGACAACTAAACGTTCCTAGAGCTTAGAGCTTACTGAGGGTGTCGAGTGGGGAAGAGAAAAAGGAAGAAAAACGAAGTGTTGGATGGACGATTGATGAAATGCTGTGAGAGGGAGGAAAGAATCGCCAAAAAAAAAAAACAAGGGAGAAGCTCCCTAGAGCTTTGGCGTGAAATGGAGAAGAGGAGAAGAGAGGAGAGGAGGGAGTTGTGTTTTTATTAAATTTTTAACCTATCAAATTACCTTTTTGCCCATCCCTCAATCCTTTAGCTTAATTCGTTATTTTTGTCTATCAATTTGGTTTTTCTGAAATTTTCTTATTTCTCCAAATATTCCAACTTATTCCTAGGGTTCTAACGAAACTCTCCGTTCACAAAACAGACTTAATTTACTATTTTTACAACTTAAAACTCTATAGGCGGAAAATCGAAACTCGGCGTTACGCTATCAATTTGGATTTCTAAAAATTTACTTATTCCACTAAAAATCCTCATAAATTCCTAGGGCCCTAATAAAACCTTCCGCTCACAAAACGGGCCTATATTTCTTATTTATGAAAATACCCTAGGAGTGGAAACCCCAAAAACTTGGGCGTTACATGGCTTATCTGAGATTTAATCAAATACCAAAACAAAATTCAAAGCTACAAAGAATAAGGAAACCAAATCTCATTAAATCGGTTGAGTGACACCTCGTGTGATATTTTAGGAAAATACCGTCAACTACTTAGATATGGATCCTAAAGACTTAGGAAAGTATCCCATAATTAATGAGATCTGAAGGCTTGATATAAATAAACAAATCTTTTTCAAATCGGCCTTCCAAAACAAAGTTTTTCAAAAAGCTAATGTCTTTAGATTTTTCAACAACTTTCCTTAATCTTCAAGTTTTCTTATTTACTTTCACCAATATCTTCATGATTGCCAATATCCATCAATTCAATAATTTGAATAGATTATTTCTTGATTACCAAGAAATAAACTACCAACTTGGAAAACAATGGAATAAATTATTATTTCCATAAATGTAATTTGCCAAAAAATTAATTCCAACATATTTGCAATATATTTGTATTTACAATCTCCTCATTTAGTATTTTTTGGCAAAATCAATAAAATCAATAACTCCTCCTGGATAGTGGCTTCAAAACATCATCAAAAAAACTTCAATCATTATCAAAATACTCCTCTTTTTTGTCATAAAAAGACAAAAATATATACAAGGGAAGAGCAATCACCATATAATCACCATAATTACCATATAAGCATCATAATCACCAGATAAGCACCATAATCCCACATGAGTACCAGAGAGATAGTCAAACCATGGAAAATGTAATATCCCATATGTAAACAGATTATCCATAGAGGAAATATCCAGAAATCAGACAAATTATCCATAGAAGAAATATCCAGAAATCAAAAATAAAAAGAGTTCAACAATATTCAATTAATAGGATCATTTGAAGAAACCAACCCAATTGTAGAGTTCGGATTTGGAACATCAACATTTTTTGGAACATTTTCTGGGACACCTTCTGTGACATAAGGTGGAACACCAGATGTACCTGTTGTTTCGGCCATCTTGTCATTTCGATCACCAGAGTCTTCCATTTGAGGATTTTTCTTGTAGATGTCATTCAGTAGTTCAGCAATTACAGAATTTTGTTTCTCAATAACAGAAATTTGAATGTTAATAGATTTAGACATATCTACTAAAAATTTAACAGATCAAGCTAAAAGAGCAGAATCGGTTCTTGATTCAAAGATAGGCAGACCTTCTACAAATCCTTCTAAATCATTTATATACTCCCTCATCCGAAGTTTGTAGCTAATATGGATTTTTTCTTTGTCCACATACAAAACTTCACTCTATCGTATAATATATTGTTGAGAAGACAGAATACCATATATAAGACAAGGAAACGGAAGAGCTAACCTTTCATTTTTGCCATTTTCATGCTTCATAATTTGACCAAAAAAATGTTTTCCAAAGTCGAAAACAATTGAATTTTTAATTTTAAACAACAAAGCAGTCATTGCTTTATTCACCCCAGTCTCATGGGATGTAAGCATCCAGTTCCTCATGGCAATCTTATGAAGAATTCTATATTTCACTGTGAGCTGTGAAGCCGGAAAGTTTTTTCCATGGGGCCAGATTCGTCTGACACCCCAGTGACATCGGAAATAATTTTGTTATATTTGACACAAATTCTTCAGAATCAGACATATTGATGCACAAATATTCATTAATAACAGAAGGAGAAAAATTAAAGATATATCCTCTGACATATACTTGACCATAGCTTGGATGAGCAAGATTTTTCACATTGGAATCCAGATTGCAATAGAATTCCTGAATAACTTTCCATACAAATGGCTTTATATCCCTAAAAGTTTTTTCCAGTCCTAAACTTATAAAATGATATATTATAGTCTCACACTGAGTAAAATCTCCTTCATGCATTTTTTTTTTGGGCCATATATTTCTTTTTGAAAAACTTGTCCAACGGTTAGCATGTAGTTTGGATTTAAACCTTCAACAGGACATTGATCAGAAGACTTACTTGTATTGGTGCTTGACTCACCTCGGGTTGTCGATTTTGAGCGAGTAGAGCTTTTTAGAGTTAGAATTTTGTTTGACTTCTGTCTTTTGGATTTAGGAGTTTTGGAGGAACTTGTCTTTGGCGTCTTAACAGCAACAGGTTTTTGAGTCTTTGAAACAGAGGGCTTTGAAGATTTGAGAGCAGAGTGCTTTGAGGATTTTGGAGCAGAGGACTTTGAAGACTCTCTCTTGGAATACGACTGAAGGTTTCTGGTCGATTTATTTAATAGTGCCTTAACGATTTCGTCCTCATTAACAGTATCAAGTTCGATGATTTCTTCTTGTATCCAGGGGCTATAAGAAGGAGTTTCCTTTTCGATTCTCGACTTTTTTCCTTTTGATCCCCAATTGATTCTAGTGCGGTTAAGAGCCTTAGGAGGCACTGCACTTGTTTTAAATTCATCCCCACTTGATTTTCGAAACTTCCTTTTGATGCCCAAAGAGTCTACCTGTCGAATGCGAACAGCATCCTCTGTGATTTTTGAAGTTTTCCCTTCAAAAGCAAAAGGATTTGTCGACGGTGAAAGTAAAGAGTATATCACCATTGCCGTTTCTAAACTCGGCAAATTTTCTGAAACAGGCAATGGGTCATTGCCTGTGAAGTAGTCTTCGGAAACCTCTTCAAGAATAACCATTGCGAAGAAAAAACACGAGAAAACCCTAGGTTGTCGAATGTAGAAAAAGAAGAAGAATAGTACTCTGAAAATCCCTTGATTTACATTTGAAACAACTCTCACAAAAATATATTAAATCCCAAGTTAATACAAAACCCAGTTTCGTAGGTTATTTTCGAAAAATAAATTTGAAAATCCTCATAATTTCCATAAATCCCAAAATATACTTTATTTCTCATGACTCTTTTGAAAATAAATTCAGAGCACTGTAAAATGGGAAATAAACCCAATAAAATAGTATAATGATGCATCAATTTTCATTGAATATAAACTTCCAATTTTCATAAGGATAACAGAATTCCTCATGTCACACATGGTGTTGTTCCATAGAACAACATAGTATCAAGACAGATTGCTTTCTGCATAAGGTGAGCAAAACACAGTAGATTACCCAAATAAAACAAATGCCTAAAGCAAGTGGCGATTATTTTTTATTTTAAATTAAATGAAAACAGTAAACAACTTACATAACACAAAGGCCTAGGGCAGATATCAGCTATTCAAACCTTACACCATTTAATGTCTTGGTGAAAATATCAGCAATTTGTTTTTCGGTCACCATATGCTCCAAATTAATAATGTTGTCCTCCACAAGAGATCGAATAAAGTGATGTCATATATCAATATTATTGGTTCGAAAATGCTGAACAGGATTTTTAGAAATGTTGATAGCACTCAAGTTATCACAACAGAGTGTCATGACATCCTGTGTGACACCGTAGTCTTTCATCATTTGTTTCATCCAAATAATCTGAGTACAGCTACTATCTGTTGCAATATATTTTGTCTCGGCAGTAGACAGAGAAATAGAATCTTGTTTCCTACTGAACCATGACACCAAGTTCTGTCCCACGTAAAAACATCCACCATAAGTGTTTTTTCGATCATCAGAACTACCGGCCCAGTCAACATCACAATAACCAACTAGATTTGCATTAGAGTCAAATGAATACCATGTACCATAGTCGGTTGTTTCGCTAACATATTTGAGAATCCGCTTTACTGACACTAGGTGTGACTCTCGCAGATTGGCTTGAAATCGAGCGCATAAACCCACGCTATAACAAATATCCAGTCGGCTAGCAGTTAGATATAAGAGACTTCCAATCATACTTCTATATAAACGTGGATCAACAACAATTCTTTTTTCATCTTTGGAAAGTTTCTCATGTGTCTCAATCAGTGTTCTACTAGGTCATGCATTATCTAGCGTAAACCTTTTCAATAAATTCTTGGGATATTTGGCTTGAGAAATAAAAATACTATTTTTTTCTTACTGAATTTGGAGTCCAAAAAAGTAATTGAGTTCCCCTACCATACTCATCTCGAATTCTCCATTCATTTGAGCTACAAATTCATCCACCATCACCTGTGACACCGAGTCAAGCACTATGTTATCAACATAAATTCCAGCAAGTAAAAACTGACATTTGTCACGGCAAACGAAAAAAGTTTTATTTACTCCCCCTCGCTCATATCACTTGGTTAATAAGTATTGCGTGAGTCGTTCATACCATGCATGAGTTGCTTGTTTAAGCCCATATAACGACTTCTTCAATTTATAGACATACTCAGGATGATGAGGGTCTTCAAAACCTTCGATTGAGCAACATATACTTCCTCATTGAGAAAATTGTTCAAAAATGCACTCTTCACATCCATTTGATACAACTTGAACCGCATAACACAAGCAATAGCCAATAAAAGACGAATGGATTCAAGACGAGCAACCAGTGCAAATGTTTCATCAAAATCAATTCCTTCAATCTGTGAGTACCCTTGAGCAACTAACCGAGCTTTGTTGCGAGTGATATTTCCATGCTCATCGCTACTATTTTTGTATATCCACTTAGTACCAATAACATTCACATCGGGAGGACACAGTTTTAAGTCTCAAAATTGACTGAGTTCTTCTTGCATAGCTCCTATCCAGTATTCATCTAGCAATACTTCTTTCACATTTTTGGGCTCGATAGTTGACGTAAAACAATCCATTTGAATCATTTCACGATAATTTACTCTCAGCTTGTCTCTGGTTCGTATACCATCATTTAGACCTCCAAAAACTTCATTTGCAGGATGATTCTTCTGAACATGGGTAGATGGCTGCCTGTTATGTGAGGTAGTCACCTCCACTTCATCAATTGTCTCAGTCTTATCAGTGACACCACCTGAGACACCATCTATGACACCGGTTGGAACACTAGTGCCTTCATTATTTGAAATCTGATTCGTATCTTCTTTTGGATTATATGCTGTGTCCACAGAGTCGTCTACTTGAACATTTGCAGATTCGATGACAGTTCGAGTTCTTTTGTTGTAAACTCGATAAGCACGGCTATTTGTAGCATAACTTAGAAAGATTGTCTCATCACTCTTGGGATCAAGTTTCCCCCTGTGTTCCTTATCATTCAACATATAGGAAATGCTACCAAACGGATGAAAATAATTAAGATTCGGAGTCTTACCATTTCATATCTCATAGGGTGTCATAGAAGGTTTTTTCTCTGAGATACACTCGATTTATGGTATAATAAGCAGTGTTCATAATTTCAGGCCATAATTTTTTAGGGACATTCCTTTCGTGTAACATTACGCGAGTCATCTCTGCCAATGTACGATTTTTTCTTTCAACATCTCTATTTTGTTGAGGAGTCTTAGGTGCCGAGAATTCGTGAGCAATCCCTAGTTGTTTACAGAAATTCGAGAATTTAGAATTTTCAAACTCTCTCCCATAGTCACTGCGGATGCGAATAATTTTCATGATAACACAATCTTTTTCACGTTGGAGTCGAGTACACATTGATTTGAAAACTTTGAAAGTGTTGGACTTTTCTCTAAGAAACTCCACCCATGTGTAGCGTGAGAAATCATCAACAGTAACGAAGACATACCGTTTTCCTCCAATACTTTCAACAGGCATTGGCCCCATTAGATCCATGTAGAGCAATTCAAGCACACGGGTAGTTGTAGATGACTGTGACATTGGGTGTGACACCTTGGTTTGTTTTTCAATTTGACATGGTCCACATAAGTTTTCTTAATCAAACTTCAATATGGGAATTCCCCGAACAGCACCTTTTGAAACAATATTTTTCAGCATTCTGAAATTAACATGTCCCAACTTTCTATACCATAGAATAGTGTCTTCCATACTCGATCAAAAGCAGGTAGATGAGGAAGAAATAAGATAGCAATTGTCTGAAGATCTACCACCTTCTATAACACACTTGTTATTTTGATAAGGCACCACACATTTTTCATGTGTGAATTGCACATTCAGATCTTAATCACACAGCTGACTAATACTGATTAGATTAGATTTCAGACCATCCACCAGAAGAACATTACTCAACTTTGATAGAGCAGGAACATTTAGCGTTCCCCTCCCAATGACATAAGTTGAGACACCATTGCCGAATGTTACTTTTCCCACGCTTTTGGGTATGATGTTCTTCAAATATTTCTCTTCACCTGTCATGTGCCTAGAACATCTGCTATCACAATATCATGCATTCGTTGCAATTGCCTTTAGTGAAAGATGTGTAACATTACACTTCAAAACTTGATTTTTTCACCTATTTTTTATAAGGAAATCTGTAAGAGGAAGCATTTCTAACAGTACCTAGTCTTAAGTCAACAAGATAGGTGAAGCATCTAGGGTGAATATGACCACGATGATTGCAATAATGACACACAAAAACATATTTGTTACCTTCACTGCTAGAAATATGACAGGAGTCATAAGAGTTAGATTTTATGTCGGTTCTTGGAGTTCTTATTGCTACTTGCTTCCCCTTGTAATCAAATCTCTTGGCTAACACTGGCTGTGACACGGAGTTTTCCCTTACGAATTCCAGTATAGAGTGATTGTTCTTCACTATTACAGTTTGTAAAACTGAGCTTTCTCTTTTGAACCCCAGTCTAGACCGATTGACACTTGATTTGCTGATGTTTAGAATATCATTCAATTTAGAAGAACCCGAATTCAATATTTTAACATTTTTTTCATGAGACTTATCTCATTGGTCAGATCATTAACTTCATCCTAACTCATTCTCAATTTGGTCTCCAAATCAGCAATAACATTTTGAAAATTGTTCTTCTCACCTCTCAAATTTCTAATTTGGATGTGTAGATGCTGATTTACTTTAACAAGTTCAGTCCATTTCTCATGAAGAAACTTGTATTCTCCAATAAGGTCTTCTTTTGTGACTGTTTCTTCGTCTTCATCACTACTATTTGATAAGTTGTCTATAACACCGTGCATGACACCACCATTCTCTTTATATTCTGTCTTAACAACAAATGTCACATGGTTACTCTGAAATTCGTCTTTCTTCTCTCACTCATCCTCACTCCAAGTTACATTCAGAGAGTTCTTCTTTTTCTTTAAAGTATTAGCACATTCTGTTTGTATATGCTCAAAACTTTCACATTCTCTGCACTGGATGCCTTTGTTTTTGAATGGTTGATCAGACACATGAGTTTCTTCCATGTGCTTCTTGTTGCTTGAAGAACCATTTTTGAAGTTAGTGACACTGTGCTTGACACCACGAGTACTTCTTCCAAATCTCTTCATAACTCTGCTAAAATTCTTTGATAGTAGGGCTAGAGATTTCTCAAAGTCATCTTCATTATGTTCTTTGAAGTTCTGTATCTCAATTTTTAGACCCACTTTTTGCCTTCTTTGTTTCTTTGTTTCTGTGTTTCCTCCAAGATTCGTCTCGAAATTTCTAAGCGATCCCTCAATTCTTCTAACTTCATTTTGGAGACATCTTTTGCTTCTTCTATAGCAGTGACTTTATAGGCAAATCGTTGTGGCAAAGACCGTAGAGTCTTTCTTACAAGTTTTTCTTCAGAAAACATCTCATCGAGAGCAAACACTTAATTTGCTATGTCACATAGTTTGGCATTGAACTCACCAATACTCTCATCTTTATGCATCTTCAGATTCTCAAATCTAGTAGTTAACGTATGCATTTTGGACAGTTTTACAGTTGATGTTCCTTCATAGGTGGTTTAAAGAATCTCTCGTGCCCTTTTAGCTGATTCACAAATGGAGATGAGTCTGAACTGAATAGGATCAACGCCATTGAAGATAGCATTGTATATGGTCAAAACTTTCACATTCTCTGCACTGAATGCCTTTGTTTTTGAATGGTTGATCAGACACATGAGTTTCTTCCCTGTGCTTCTTGTTGCTTGAAGAACCATTTTTGAAGTTAGTGACATTGTGCTTGACACCGCGAGTATTTCTTCCAAATCTCTTCATAACTCTGCTAAAATTCTTTGATAGTAGGGCTAGAGATTTCTCAAAGTCATCTTCATTATGTTCTTTGAAGTTCTGTATCTCAATTTTTAGACCCACTTTTTGCCTTCTTTGTTTCTGTGTTTCCTCCAAGATTCATCTCGAAAGTTCTAAGCGATCCCCATTTTAGAAACATCTTTTGCTTCTTCTATAGCAGTGACTATATAGGCAAATCGGTGTGGCAAAGACCGTAGAGTCTTTCTTACAAGTTTTTTTTTCAGAAAACATCTCATCGAGAGAAAACGCTTAATTTGCTATGTCACATAGTTTGGCATTGAACTCACCAATACTCTCATCTTCATGCATCTTCAGATTCTCAAATCTAGTAGTTAACATATGCATTTTGGACAGCTTTACAGTTGATGTTCCTTCATAGGTGGTTTAAAGAATTTTTCGTGCCCTTTTAGCTGATTCGCAAATGGAGATGAGTCTGAACTGAATAGGATCAACGCCATTGAAGATAGCATTGAAAGCTTTTGAATTGCTGTGTGCCAAAGCATCTTCATTTAATGACCAATTTTCTTCAGGTTTTGCAGATGTGATACCTTCTGCATCAGTATCCATAGAGTGATTTCATCCTGTAAAAATATATCTCCAGACCTTCTCGTTAATAGCTTTAATGAATGTTCTCATCCTTGCCTTCCAATAAGCATAGTTACTTCTGTCCAATAGAGGTGGACGCATTATAGAGCCTTGAGCCTTCTTCCTTCATAGAGTCCATCACATACGAACTATGATCTTGTCCCACGGATCCTGCTTAAGAAACATAACGACCTGCTCTGATATCAATTGAAAAATTAAGATCAATTATGCGATGTCACACAGAGTGTTTCGTGTGACACCGATAATTAATGCAATTGTAATATCTGGCTCGTACGGATTTTTAGAATATTATTATTTTATTATATAATGGCATTTTTGGTAAATATGTCAAATCAGGTCCGTTTCACAAAAAGAAAGCGTCATTACGATCCTAACGATTAATAGGAATTTTAAGAAAATTATGGGAATTTTTGGAGATTAGACGTTATATTCCGAGTAAATACGTTTCTCGTAATGTATAAGACGTTCTCGTAAAAATAGCAAACGAGGTCCAATTTGCGAACGGACAGTTTTGTTAAATCCCAAATAATAAGTTGGACTTATTGGCAAAATGTGGAAAGTTGGAAAAGTCAAATCGTTGGACGATTAACGAACCGAATGACGAAGATTATATAAAATCAAAGAGAAGGGCATTTTAGTAATTTGCCGAATCAAATTTTATAAAATAACCTAAATCTATCTCTTTTCTTCATTCTCCTTCCTTCTGCGATTTCCAGAGAGCAAACCCTCTCGGCCTCTCCTCTGCCCGCGACAAATCTCTCCGATTCGACCTCCGTTCGCTTCATTTTCTTCACGCTTTCTCCTCCAATCGACATTCTAGGTATGGATCTATAGTTTTAGAACGTTTATTTCGATGATTTCGGAGTTTTAAACCATTATGTTCGTTTAGGGTTTCGATTTAAAACGCGAATTAGGGTTCGTAATTAATAGGTTAGCCGTGATTAAGTATATATTGCACGTATTCAACGTTATTGGACGAAGTTGAATCAATTTGTGAAAATGTTAAAATTAGGGATTTTCGAGATTTTAGGAATAACTCGTAAATTGGAATTTGAGGTGCCGAGCGTGAATTGCTCGAATAAATAGCCCAATGAATTGGATTAGAACTTTAGAAAGTCTCCTTATTTAAGATTTTGTAATTTGGACGATCGATAGCTTAAACTCGTTTTAACTTTGATATTGTGTTTTGCTTCAGACAAACAACGCTCGTGGACGGAGCTTGAGCTGCTTTGGACACGAGGTAAGTTCTCGTGATCTTCTTTGGCCGATTGGCCTACACCGTACGTTGAATGTCGTCTCGAGGAGTTTTGGAGATGCGTTTGTTTAATTGTATTTGGCTTGGGTAGCTAGGTTTTAGAAGTTTATAGTTTACGCTTTACAGTCTTGATGGTACATATTATTGCTTGTTTATTGTATGATATTGAACTGTTCACGCATCACTTGTTTTAAAGAAAAGCATGAAAATGAACTTCCGCACAGAGTTTTAAAGATAACGTAAAGCATAGCACTGGCCGAAAGGGGTATTGAGCATAGCATTGGCCGAAAGGCGTATTGGCCGAAAGGCGTATTGGTCACGCGAGGTGGGGCTCAGGCACGGCTGTACGTGTTGTAAGCGTGCACCCCCCGCCTCTAGCTGGAAAGAGTAGTCCGCCCGCTGGATGAGCTCTCTCTGGTTAGAGGGATAAGATCTCGGTGACACCTATTGAGCGTTGCATAGTAAGATAAAATAAAGCATGATTTACCGAACTCATACGCACAGCATGCATTGCATTTACGTAGAGCTTACTGGGATTTCATCTCATAGTGTATTGTATGGTGTAGGTGACCTAGATATCGAGGAACCAGGTGAGGATGGGATTCCTCCTCCTGAGGCTTGAGTCCAGTTGACGGAGAATGGCTGCGGTGGTGTGCTAGCGCAGTCGAGGCTTATTTGACCCGTGTGACAGTATGTATAGATTTTGAGGGTTTTAAGTTATTTTGGATAGAATAAGAAAATTGTATAGAAATTATAGGATGTTTGGTACTGGTAGTTGATAGGTTTTATGTTTAGTGTTACAAATGTTTTGGTTTAAACTGTTGATTAAATGTCATTGAAATGTTTTGAACGGTTTTAGGAACGTTACGGATATGCTCGGTTTTTAGAGCTATCCATGTAGCTGGATTTCGCAAAGTCCGCTGCGAGTGGGTTGATTTTCGAATATGTTTTGGTTGATTGAGTTAAGCTATAAGTGCATCGTGTTTATGGGCGAAAAGTATGAAAATAACATGAAGTGTTACTCTCTGGAATCGGATTCTAGAGAGCAGATAGTTGGTTTTGTTCTCTGGAATTCCAGAGAGCATGTTATTAAATTTACAGGTTGAAAGAAGGAAGGGGGAATCGCGGAGCTGAGCGATCGCTGCACTCAGTGTGCAGCGATCAACTGATCGCTGCAGCAATGCAGCGACTGGTCGCTGCACGCTGCAGCGAATGCAGCGATCAGTCGCTGCATGCAGCAGTGACTGGTCGCTGCTCACCTTCATCGGGCAGAATGCCCATTTTGCCCTCCCAAGTTTATTAATAGTTTTAAAGTGTTTATTAAATAGTTTTAATATTTGTTTTAAATGGTTTTTAAACTTAGATTTTAATTCCGATTTCGATTCTGGTTTCGATTTCGGTTTAGGTTCCGCCTAGAGTTTAATTAAAGATATTAGGTTAAAAAAAATATATGGTACGGATATTGGGTACAGTATTAGGGTCGCTACAGCAATGATAGACAATTATAAATATGCAGAAATTAAAGAGAAAGGAGGTTGGTAACGCAGTTCGGCAATTCGCCTACGTCTGCGGGGCCACGCTCAGATATAAAAATATTTCACGAGTTCACAAAGTTACAAGACAAACGGACTTAAACAAATAAAGACTTCATTTTATCTTTGTCGCCGCCACTTCCTAACTTCCTCAATAAAAATGTTTTTGCGAGCTCTCCTCGACTTGAGATGGATCTCTCCTGAGAACTAAAAGCAACAAGATCCCCTTGTTGCTGATGACTCCTCTAGGAATTCGTGTATGACAAGATCCCCTTGCCCATGATCAAAATGACAAGCTCCCCTTGTTGATAAACAGAACTCCTTCCGAGTTCCAATACAGCCTTCTCCCAAGACTGAGCTTCAATGAAGAATATAGAAGATTGCTTCTTGTGACACCGTCTGTAACACCAGGTCGTTGTCTTCGACGCAATAAATCAACACACTCCAACAATCGATGAATTCCAAAGCATAAACAGAGTGTGTAAAATAATCATTCAAGACTAAATGAACAATGACAAACCCATACGCAGAAGCGTTAGGGAGAGAAAGAACGGCGACGGCTCACCAATGTAGAAATCTCCTTTCGAGAATAATAAAAAATCCGTCAATCGCTTCCTTTAAAACGAAAGCTTAAATATCATTGGTAACTGACTTATCTGACGTTTAATCAAATACCAAAACGAAATTCAAAACTGCAAAGCATAAGGAAACCAAATCTCATTAAATCGGTTGAGTGACACCTCGTGTGATATTTTAGGAAAGTACTGCCAACTACTTGGATATGGATCCCAAAGACTTAGGAAAGTATCCTATAATTAATGAGATCTGAAGTCTTGATATAAATCAACAAATCTTTTTCAAATCGGCCTTTCAAAACAAAGTTTTCTAAAAAGCTAATGCTTTTAGATTTTTCAACAACTTTCTTTAATCCTCAAGTTTTCTTATTTTTACTTTCACCAATATCTTCATGATTTCCAATATCCGTCAATTCAATAATTTGAATAGATTATTTCTTGATTACCAAGAAATAAACTACCAACTTGAAAAACAATGGAATAAAATATTATTTCCATAAATGTAATTTGTCAAAAAATTAATGCCAACATATTTGCATTTATATTTTCTATTCAATATGCATTTTCGCTAGTTTGCATCACAGTTCTTATAAACCCTTTTATAGGGACTTATGGATTATTATTCTAGAAGAAGGAAAATACAAAGAAATAATAAGGAATTTCTGTAACAACCATCTACACCTATTATCTGGTGCGTGGGTCGGAAGGAGAAGGAAGCGAGAGAGACCAATAGGGAATTAGCTTTAACACTATGAAAATAGAAAGATGGTAGGAAAATCCATTTGAATTTATGAGTAATTTCGAGGTTTTCTGCAATGGAAAAAGAAAGAACTTGCGAGTTCGATCAAAACGACGAGCAAATAGAATTACCCCTAGACTTATGATTTCATCCCACTGATGAAGAGCTCATTACCCACTATATTTCCCCTAAACTTCTGAACGATGTCTTCTATGCAGTAGCCATTGGAGAAATTGATTTGAACCAGTGTGAGCCTTGGGCTTTGCCCAGTAATGATTCAATGACTGTTTTTGAGATCTGTTTATGAAGTTGTTCTTATGTTTTTTGTTTTTTTTTTTGTTTTTTTTTTGTAATTATCGATTTGAACCCTGTATTATGCACTGTATTTCAGTTAGCCCCATGTACTAAAAAAATCGGCAAACCAAATCCTGTACTTTGATTCTGTTTATCAGTTTTGACCTTCTATCAACAATTTCGTTAAATTCTCATTTAAAAAATTACCAAAAAATATTGGATTCATCTGAAATTTTTACCACATGTTCACTACTTAATGAGAAGATAATCTGAAAATTTTCGTTATTTTTTAACATATGTGCAATTTATTGTAATTTTATTTTAGTATTTTATAAACATATTATAATAAATAATACAAGTTTTAAAAAATTACTAAAAGTTTTCTATTATCTACCCATAATGTGATGAACATGTGAAAAAAGTTTCAAATAAATCCAATATCTTTTGATATTTTTTAAAATTAATCTCAGTTTCTTCTTTACTTTAAAAATTAATTTTTTAAAAACTACCAAACGATATTTGATTTATTTGAAAAAAATTTCACATATTCAACCTATCATAGGTAGATAATAGAATTGTTTTTGTGATTTTCTAAAATTTGTATTATTTATTATAATATTTTTATAAAATACTAAAATAAAATTACAATAAATCGTACATATGTTAAAAAATCACAGCAATTTCTAGATTATTTTTTCATTAAGTAGTGAACATGTGGTAAAAATTTCAATTGAATCCAATATCGTTTGGTAATTTTTTAAATGAGGGTTTAATGAAATTGTTGATAGAAGATCAAAACTGATAACAGAATAAAAGTACAAGGTTCAGTTTGTCAATTTTTTTAGTATAGAGAATTAACTGAAATACAGTAAAAAGTACAGGGTTCAAATTGATAATTACCTTTTTTTTTTTTTTTTTTTTAGTAAAGAGAACGAAAATAGGTGAGAAAGAATGGTATTTTTTCTGAAGATAGAAAATACCCAACTGGATTAAGAACGAACAGGGTGAATGAAGCTGGATATTAGAAAGCTACTGGAAAAGATAAGGAGATTTCCAGGGGAAAAACCCGAATTGGGATGAAGAAGATGCTGTTCTTTTTAGCGGAAGAGCGTTGAAAAGAGAGAAATCTAGCTAGGTGATTGGGTTATGCATCAATATAGTTTACAAGAAAAAATTTCGGTTATAATCTTCTAAAATTTCTTGTAGTGGGGAAAAGCAGGAGCATACAAGAGTCTAATTAAACATACCCTAAAGGTAAGAGTTGGCGAACGAGCCGGTCGAGCCAAATCTGAAAAAATTCGACTCACGGAGCCTATATTGAGCCTAACGAGCCAAACCTAATGATCTTGGCGAGGCTAACGAGATCATTCAAAAACAAAATTCAACCCGAATCGATTCACAAGTTACGTGTCTAACGAATCGAACCGAGCCCAGCGAAACGAGTCAAACATAAATAAATGTTTCCAATAATGTGAATAAAGGTGAGGGTGTTTGTTAATAACAACACAAATTTAAAGTATCAACTGATTAAATTAAAAATTTAAGGTATCATTTAAAAAATACTGTTAACTTCATGGTCCATTTTGATATTCATTAAAAAAAAATGAAAGCATTTAATTAACGTCAACCAACAGATTGTGTAGGCTTGGGCCACAACAATTTTAATTGATCTGGAGTCCTACTTCCTCACAATTACTTAAAATATTGAACTTCTTTATCTTCGTAAAATTTTTCGCTTTTGAACCTCTTACTCTTACAGAATAACTAAAGCAATTCACAAAATGGGTAGATCTTGGGCTAAACAAGTCAAGACTTCTTAGTGCAGGTTGTTAAGCTAAACAATAAGCCTCGAATAGTAAAGTTCCACTGCTTTCATAAAATTGCACTAAAATGACTCAACTCACTAACGAAAAAGACAAACCATGTTCAAAGCCTCTCCTGAGTGAGCTTGTCCATAAAATATTACGAACACGTTACTTGCACATCGACGTCTCTAATCTAAACCGTGCTAAGATGAAAAGGAGAGAATATAGGAATTATCTTTACAATGCCAATCTTTTTTTGACACAAAGAAAGCCAAACAATGAGGAAAACCACTTCCAATTTCTAGTGGGACCGCTCAACTTTGGAGTGAATGTTTTTTTGTTTGAATAGATTAATGATGATTGATGCCTTGTAGGAATGCAATAGACTTTGAGCTCATCACGGAGCCTTGTCGTAGTATTATAGGTCCTTTTAATTAAACTAATGTTTGAATAAATTGATTTATATAAAAAAATAATAATTCAAATATTTGTTATATTGTAATATTTAACTAGTATTGAAACGTTAGATTACATAGAAGTACACAATGATAAATAAGATAAAATACAAAAAATAAATAATTTAAATGTATCAAGGAAAAATATAATACTTATAATTGTAATTATTCGAAATATGTTCAGATTCAACGAATCTAATCCAATTCAAATCGTACAATTTTTCTTCAAAGTTTGAAACAAGTTTTTGTCTACAGATACGGTGACTAAAGATATTTGAACCATATTACATGTAAGTTCAAAATGCGTTAGGTCACGACGTAAAATATACAAATGTTTCCAAAAAAAAAAAAAAAGAATATATTACAAAGGCAGTCAATGGAAAAAGAAAGAATTGAGGTGTTATCTTTACAATGCCAATCTTTTTTGGACACAAAGAAAGCCAAAACAATGAGGAATATTACTTCCAATTTCAAGAGGGGACCACTCAATTTTGGATTAAATGTCTTTTTGTTTAGGAAACCTTAATGTATATTATAGGAAGGCAATAGACTTTCACCTCATCACAAAGGCTTATCCTATTATTGTAGACTTAAATAACTAAATGTGACAGAAATTAAGTGACTGTTTGATATAATAAAATTATTTAAATAATTGTTAAATTGTAGTCTTTAACTACTATTGAAATGTCAAATTAAATAGAAGTGTACAATGATAAATAAAATAAAATATATTAAAAAAATAAAAATTTTAAAATATATAAAGATAAAATATAATATTCATAATTATAATCATCTTATAAAAGAATTTTGTGCTTTTCAAATAACAATAAAATAAATCAATTATGGAAAACAAATTTAGAGAATTCTCCGTTTAAATGTACATGTGCCCTCTATTTTATAAGGGTCCAGTACACGTTAAATTTTGAATTTTGAAAATCTGTTCAACTTAAATCTTAAATTTTTTTTCGAACAAAATAAATCTTGAATTTTGAAATTTATTCAGTTTAAACATTGATTTTTTTTAATAAGATGAATCTCGATTTTTGCACTATGAACTAATTTGACTCTACTATTAAAATTAGATCATGTTCGATTTTGCTCTAATTGAAATAAAATTAATATTATATATTTTCACCAAAAATCAAATCAAACTTATCAAAACCAGCAAAACAAGAGCCTAAACTGAAACCGAACCGGAACCAAACTTAGCAAAAAAAAAAATAAATTCAAGGTTCATTTTGTTAAAAAATTCAAATTTCATTTTGTTGCAAAAAAAAGTTAAAGCTTTTAGTTGAACAGATGTCAAAGTCCGAGATTCATTTTGTTTCATTAGAGTTTAAGTTGAACGAATACTTAAAGTTCAACGTTAAATTTATACTTCATCTTTTTCATAACACGACGTACTTTATTAGTGTCATTGAATTTATTCATGTACATTATTTTAACTATTTAGTATGTATTATAATTACTACACAAGTAAATTAGCAACATAATTCAATCTCAATAGTAAAATTAGATCATAGATCTAAGATTAGTCAACTATCTTGATGTCCGTGGACCATGTCCATTTGGCCAAGTTTAATAGGGTGGGGATTGAAAAGAGAAATGAAGTGGGAAGATCTAATTGGAAAGCTCAGATCAGTCGTTGTAATGGGGGTGGAGATGACAGCTACAAGGCATTTTCTGACCAAACTTTCTTCCTTTTTTGGAATTTCCATGCAAGAAACCCAAAGTTTTAGTTGAAGAATCACTGCAGACAAACATGGCCGCCCCGCCCCTTCTCTTTCTTCCGTACTCTCTCCGCTGTACATTTAGCTTTAGCTTTACTTCTGTACAAATCTCTGCTTTGCTCTCTTTCTCTCTCTGTTTTATATATATCTTATCTTGCCATGCCCATGTTCAGAATCGTACTTCCTCGACATCTTTGCTTAGAACTGGCTTCTCTCTCTAGCTTCTTCTCTGTCATCGTCTTCTCGTCACATGAGAGGAGGGAGAGGAAGTTGTGGAAATTATGAGCAGTCAGGATTTTTCACCGGTGGTCCCGGACGTATCTCGCCCCTCCTTAGGCTTTCCTCTCGGCACTGGGCTTCTCTTGATCGCCATTTTCAGCTTGAGTGGGATCTTCTCTTGCTGCTACCACTGGGAAAAGCTTAGATCTCTTCGTCGATCTTACTCGCACAACGATGATCTCGAGGCAGGATCGTCCAAATCTAAGCTCCTCCATTCGGTAATTTCCTCCACCCACCTGAAACTTTCGGCGATTTTCTGTTTAATTACCGATACCCATTATTTGAATTGAATCAAAATTGATTATTTTTGGGCAGAATATGACGCAGAAGCAGCAGAGCTTGCCAGTGTTAATGCCAGGAGACAACATACCGAAGTTCATAGCTTTACCTTGTCCCTGTGAACCTCTGCACCAGGAAAAGAAGGTGGCGGAAGTGAAAACTCCTCCAAAGCCGCCACTCCAGACGGCGACTCTGTTTTAGCAAATTCACCATTTTTAGAAATTCAGTGATGGAATAAATTGATTTAATATTAAAGCTTCATCTCTGTTTCTGCCTCTCTTTTTTTAATTCTCTGATTCGATTCACAATGTAAAGTCTGCAATTCTTAAGCTATTTTTACCCTTGTCAGTGTGGGTTTTCTTCACAACTTCTTGCCAACACGCCAGGATTAAACCTTTCATTTTGTTCCGTTTTGAAGCAATAATCAACTCACAGATTGATAGTTGAATTAGGTTGTATATAAAGAAATGACAGATGACTATATATACCTATCAATCAAACTTCAAACTCATTCCCAATCAGGGTGCTCCCATGATTGTTCGACCGCAGAATCGCAGAAAATCTGCGTGGGAAACGAGATGGGATGAGAATCAAGGGTGGAGTGCGGCCGCATTCGCATAACATCATCGCATGGGGGATTCACCAGAGCCTTTTCCTCGACAGTTGATGGTGGGTTTCTTCGTCATCCCAACACCAACAACAGTAGGGTTGGGATGTTAAGCTGCGAAAGTTGTTTGGTTTGTTAGATTGCAGAAAGCGTTCTCCTCTTGAATTAAGTTTATGTTTTCGTCTTGGTTTTGGGGAACCATTTTAGACTTGGCTTAGCCAAAGATAAATTTTGTAAACATCAAATTTTAGGGAGGCCCTCTCCTTTTGGCAAACAGATAGAGAGAGTGGGAAGGCCGAGGGCAACCCTCCGTTTTGGTGTCCGATTCTTGTAACCGAGGTGTCGATATTCAAGTTTTGTGAAGATTCTTCAAGGGTAAGTCGATTTCTAGACACCGATTCTTTAAGATTTTTCGTTGAGTTTTGTAGTTATTGTTTGATTCAGATTTCGAGCTTAGGAACTCGAAATCTCTTGTTCTTTTCATGTTATTTTGGCGGATCTATAGTTTGTGTGGATTGATTGGGAACGAAAATTGCCAAGAATGATGGATTTTTTGCGAAGTCCGTCACTGGAGCGACGTCTACCGACGCCTGGAGGGATGCAGGTCAGACTTCCACAACGGCCCCAGTTGTCTGCGGCAGGCTTCCGCAAATGACGCCGAGCGTCTGCGGTTGGCTTCTGCAGATGCATTTCAGACTCCCTCTGTGGATGCCACGTGATAAATTTTATGAAAATTTTGACGCAATGGCGAAGTTCGCGGCCATTTATGTTTTCTTCGTACAAATTGATTACAATTTGGGACTCTAAACAACATGGACTAAAATTAGGTCCAACGTTGGCATCAGAAAGTGCATTAATATAGTTTCAATAACTGTACGAATTAAAGTAAAGTAAAAAATAAATCAATATTCCAACTTTACTAAAATACATTAATAACCTCTCACGACTAATAAACTTATAATGACATCAAAAATACTCTATGAATCATTTGATTAAGTCTTGAAAAAAGTAATCGTTTAAGGTGAGTCGACTAGATTCAATTGGAAAATAATTTCATATCTAGTTGTCATTTAGAAATGATGAGTGAGCATATTTTTAATAAACAAATCATAAACTTGATTGAAAGAAATTATACAAAACGAAAATGGTAAATCAATTCACTGTAACGTGATGCAAAATAAAAATAGATTTCTTATGTACAAAATATTAAATTCAGTTAAAATGGAGTCACTCACGAACTTCAGGCACACGAAGCATATAAAATTAAAAATAATAACGATACTCAGGCGATCACAATAACCAAAATGACCCTTATCATATTTAGGGTTTTCGACCCAAGGACACGACTTTCAACTGTTCTATTACTTCTCGTTAACAATATACAAACATAATTAAATAAATGTGCATGATTAATTTAAAGATGTTCGATGAAGAAAAATACATAATATAAAATTTTAGAAAACTATGCAATATTGCTTATAAAAATAAATCTCTACCTCAAAAATGAGCTAACAAATAACAAAAGCCCAAAAGAAAAAAAT
Organism: Begonia masoniana; assembly: GCA_022432975.1. NCBI lineage: Eukaryota > Viridiplantae > Streptophyta > Magnoliopsida > Cucurbitales > Begoniaceae > Begonia > Begonia masoniana. Next base: position 17,426,004 of record CM039504.1, read on the forward strand.
CCAAGGAAGCCCAATAATGTATAAGTCCAAATAAGTTACTTAGTTCGGTTAGTATATCAAAATATAACTATCGAAATTAGGATGGGAGTTCCATACTACAAATCTTAAATTCTAAGCTTAAAAATAACTCAAGAACGATTGCATCGATAACCTAATTCGGACCAAAACAGACCCTGAAATGACTCAAGAACGTTAAAAATCCAATTTGGGCTTAAAAGACAAGCCTCGACTGCAATCCAAGTGCTATTTCCCCCCACCCAAAATAAATCTCCATATTTTACGGTCAGATTTTCACTCCACTAGCAACGGTTTTTAGGTTGGTAAGAAAGCATAAAATTCACCTGGAATTCCAAATCTTATGCCCAAAATCCAATCCTTACTTTATAATCGTCCAACCCATTTAAACAATTTGGAAGTTAATTAATTGTAGAGTCGACTTACCTCTTCCAATCATATTACAACGCCCTAAAGATGATACACTCGACCAAGAATTTGAACCCAAACGTTATTCAGGGTTTGCTGTAATCACATTATTCTCAATAAATAAATGAAAATCCAAGCTTTCACTTGTAACAAATTCTAGTTCTATCAAGCTTCAAAAATCAACCAGAATTGTAAGGGTCAACTGAAATTGTAATACCTCCTTATTTTTTTAAGCAGATTCTCATCCAAACTAAACTGCTTTAGGTCCTGATAGTCCAAAACTGAGATTAAGAAGGATTCTCAATCAAAAATCCTTAATGTCTACCATAGAAAGCATAAGCCGACATCGAAGAAAACTCACCAACAATTAACTTTGAATCTCCATAACGATTCACAGAAAGAAGAAGAAGAGCAATTACATTCTTGGTATCCTGGATCTCCCTTCTAGTGTTGTTAAGTGAGCGGGTAGGCTCAAATATATATTTCGTTTCGTACTGAATTAATTAGATCTATAATTTTTTATATTATTGAATCTAATTCGAGACAACAAAAATATAAAGTATTTCATAGAAATGCCCAAATTAAGTCAAGAAAATTAAAAAATAATGTAAATAATATGTGAAATTCGACTTATTTAATGTTGTAAAATGTTAGATCATATTGACAAGTCATTTGTGCTTTTACTAATGATAATATACTAAGTATTTTTCTTGATAAATCTAGTTGTGATGTTACTAATATATTTCTTGATTTTTAAAAATCTTTTTATGATGCTATAAATAAATGCTCAAGAATTTATTATCTCACTTCTCATCTTGTTTTGGGGTAGGCGGAATTGAATCGACTCGCGGGTCCTGATCCAAACCGAGCTATTAGGGTCGCTTCGGTTTTAATTTTTTTAGAATTTTCAGCCATCAAGTCGGGTTTGTAATATAGAGATCAAGTTCGTTTCGGTTTCGAGTTTGGAGGGAAACCCAAACCTCTGACCCGAAACGCGAACCTCCCTTAAGGGGGTTCAGAGGGAAAACATATGAAACCCTAGCCTCTGAGTTTGCGATTCAGACTTCAGAGCATTCCTTTTAGGGGTGGACAGGACCGGACCATGGATCGAGAACCGGACCGGACCACCGGTTTCGGTCCCACCTCCAAGAACCACGGTCTGGTTCGGTCCTCGATCCTCACCTCCCAAGACAACCGGTTCTCGGTCCATGGCCCAAATTTTTGAAATACCCGAACCAGACCGATGTTAAAAAAACACTCTGGTTTTTTAAGGAAAAAATCTCTCTCCACTCTTCAGTCCTACTCCTACCTGTACCCTACCCAATTTCTAGAATCCTAGGTCCCCAACGCCAGTTGCGAAGTGCAAACTGCAAACACCCGAGATGTTCATGCTCAGCTGCTGCTCCCGACCCGACCTCGAAGGCGAACGCTCAACCCCGACCCCTTGCCTCGCTTGTCTTCGGCTGCTGCTGCTTCGCACTCGCCTCGCGGTCGCCTTGCCTCGCTGCTGCTTTTCTTGTATTTGAGCTTCCTCAGTCCTCTGTCTTTGCCTCGCCTCACCTAACGGCTCGGCCTCGCCTCGCCTGACGGCTTGCCTGACTCTTGCCTCGCTTGTCTTCGGCCAGTCCCTCTCTGTAAGTGTAATTTTTGTGATAGAAATTGGATAGTTCCAGACACGAGCTTCGTTCTTCACGAGGTTGAATTGGATTTTGGGCGTTGAAAAAAAAAGGGATAGGAGGAACCGGGACCAGACCAAAATTTTTTGTCCAGTCCCGGTTCGGTCTTGGTCCCTCCTAGGGCCAGTTTCGGGTTTCGAAAAAAATTTCCCAAAACCTATGTCCGGGCTCGGGACCGGACCGAATCGAACTGTGCCCACTCCTAGTTCCTTCCAAGTCCAATGAGTCAACAACAGCGAGCCTCTGGTGCCCAACTCGTTGCCAATCTCGCAAACATCCTGCTCCATCTAGACTTGTGATTGCAACTCGCCTCGCGAACCTCCGGCTCCGTCTAGCTTCGTGAGTCACTCTAGATTTCTTCACATCTTTTAAATTTCTGGTAGTTGAGTTTGCAGTAGCAACTGAAGCTTTAATTTCTAAGCTTTATTTTCGTTCGATTTTATAGTGTTTACAACTCAGTTCAATTGTTATGTAGTTTTTGCATTGTTTCTATGATTTTATATGATTCGATTTTTCTTTACATGCTTACTGTTGTCAAGAAAATCATCGTAGATGGACGGATTGCGGTAAAATACATGGTCTAGTTTTCATTTTTTAAAAAAAAAAATTGATTTGGACCTGAACCTAAACCGACCCAAACCGAACCGAAAAAATTTAATTCTCATTTCGGTTCGGATCGGTCCCACTCCCTTTGTGGGTTAGTTTCTGTTTTGCACTCAGAACCGAAACCCCAAACGACTGGGTTCCATTCGGGCCCAAACCCGAACTGAACCTTGCCCAAGCCTAATTTTGTTCTTCTAATTTTTGTAAATTTACATACACAACATTGACGAATAGATGAATTTAATGATAAATTTAATAAAATGAAAACAAAATTTAAAAAAAAAATTGCTTGAGATTTCTTTTATTTTTTGTTATACATGCATCATGAATGCTAGGTACAAATTAAAAGAACTTTGTCTTATGATTGCTAGAATTTATAATAATTTATAGAGAAATTCCTAATTAAAACCCTAAAGTATACGTTTTTTTTTTTATTTCAAACCCTAAACTATCATTTCTATCATCCTTAACTTTAAACTATGAAAAACTTAACAAATCCAACCCTAACGGACATCCTTTTACCGTAGAACGGATGGATTCTTAAAAACAAAGTATGTCCGTTACCGAGAACGGATGGACTATTTCAAAACACGTTTATATTTTTTGCTGCATATAGTGTGCACTCTCGAAAAACAACGTTCGTCCATTCTTCTCTGGCGACGTGGTACTTGAAAACATTGCATCAGATGCACTCTAGGGGGGTTCACCTGAACCTCCATTCTATACCGTCTGTCTGTTCTGTTTTCAGTATATTATATAAACGGACGCACGTTATATCAACATGATAGACAACAAAATGACTCTCTCTTTGAGAGTCCGTCCGTTATCCTCAGCGGACGCACTCGTATGTAGAGAGTGCGTCCGTTTGTAAAACTAGGGTGACAGCGGAGGGTCACAACCCTTGCCGAGTGCGTCAATTTTTTAAAATCTAACAAGATCAGAAGGTCACCACCCTTGCCGAGTGCGTCTGATTTAGTGATTATATCAGAACAGAGAGCTTCCTGAAGCTCATTCGCGCGTTTTCCTTTGCAAAAACTACGTTTCTCTCGAAACTCGTGTAATTTTTTTTTTGCAGAAAATTGACCGAAAAATGCTCCACGTTATTGCTTTCTCAATTCTGAATTGTTTCGTTTGATTTTTATCTAACAAACCTCACAAATCCGAGCCCCAGCTCTCAAAATTTGAAATTTCCCAAATCACAAATTCGTCATAAATGGCTGAGAGATTGGTTGATGCAGATGAGCCTGCGAATATAGAGTGGTATCCGGAGAAGGACGCTCCAATATACAGTGATATTCAAGCATTCGATCACTTAAAGGTGGTTGGAGAAATAGAGGTGCATTCAACCTCGCAAACCATAGACGATAAGTTACGAGCACCGTTCATGTCGGATGATGAGGAGGTAGAAAACATAAAAGTAAGGGAAGAAAATTCGGATGATTTTTGTTTAGGTAGACAATATAGTTCTTTAACGACCATTAGAGAGGAAGTTCAAAATTATGCTTTGAAAAATAGATTTGATATCAAATTCGTTAAAAGTGAACGTACGCGACTCACGACAGAGTGTCAAGGATGATGTAAGTGGCGACTGTATGCTTCGGCCATGCAAAATAAATTGACATTCCAAATAAAGAGTTACTTTAAAACTGACAGTTGTGCAATGATAATTGATAATCGACACGCTTCGGCAGAATGGTTGGCAAAACGTTATTTGGATAGATTCAAAAGTCAACTAGACTAGGAAATTTCTTCTACTATCGATACGCAGAGGAAAGAACATAATGTGAACATTACGTCTAGTCTTGCCCGAAGAGCAAGAAGCAAAGCTAAAGAACTTAATGACGGGAGTGACGAAAAACAATTCAAGCTACTCCGTTCATACACAGAAGAAATTAGGAGATCAAATCTGGGTAGCACAGAGAAAATACATGGTTACGTGGTGGGCGATTGACAAAATGAGAAGATGATATTTGAAAAAATGTACATATGTATGGCTGCTTGCAAGACAGGTTTGCTGCAACGAGGCAGACCTATTATCTGTTTAGATGGATGTCATCTGAAGATAATATGTGATACATTACGTCCAGTTTGTCCATTCTCGGTAACAAACAGACTCTGTTTTTAAGAGCCCATCTGTTCTACAATAAAATTCGAGAACGGACAGTAAAAGGACGTCTGCCAGGGTTGGATTTGTTAGGTTTTTCATAGTTTAATAGTTTAGGGTTTGAAATAAAAAAAAACGTATACTTTAAGATTTTAATTGGTAATTTTCCTAATTTATATACCACTTTAATTTCTATGGATTAAATATCACAAGAAATTGTTAATTTATATATTTTTTAAGAAATTAAATATTATAATGTTAGTAGTTCACATTTTTCTTCTTACAAAGATAGTTATGCTAGTTGTATTGGTGGTGAATGTATCGTAGCACCACAATTTAATATGAAATGAATTAGATACAAATTGTTATTCTAATTCTATGCGAAATGAGCTATATATTTATTTTAAAACTCAATATCAATTTTCTCGTGAAGAAAATTTTGATATTTTAGATTGGTGGAGAAAGTACTCCACTAGATATCCTATTCTTCTATAATGATTATGATCTACTAACACCTTCGATCTCTACCGTAGCATTGGAGTCAGCTTTTAGTACAGGTGAAAGTGTGTACAATAAATGAAGAGAAAAACTTGCACTCAACCTCGTGAAAGCACTCATTTGCATCAAATATTAGAACGACGTTATGATGAGAGATCAAGTTTTGATATGAGAGAAAGAGAGTGCATGAGATAAAATTTAAATAAAGATTTTATCCTATTTTTTACTCCGGTCATCACACAACATGACCATTTTTGTACTTTATTTAAGCCAGTTTTGTAGGTCTATTTTATGCACGAATCCTCAATATCCCCTTCATTGAAAGAGAAGTTTTGGTCTGAGAGAGAGAGAGATTATAGGTGATGGAGAGATAATGTGCTAATGGCCTTCTACGTTGTGCATATATGAAAAAAATGTCCCACTAATTTGCAACAACTCCTTCAAAAATGTGGGGGGATCAAATTTAAATAAAAAAAATAAAAATTTGATCCAGTTTTTGATTGCGGTCATCACACAGCATGACTGTTTTCATTCTTTATGTATGTCAGTTTTGCATGTCTATTTTATGCTCGCATGATATTTAGATAGATATATGTGTTGAAAGATTTTTGGTTATTTTTGAGTAATATTGGGACCTTTGTTCATTAAATCTCTGATTGTTTTGGCTTGCATTGGATAATGTTCGTACCAAATAACCAAAGCCACCAGAGGCTGTTTCTCTTGCATCTTCTAGAGCGGAAATGTGTTTGTTTGTATGCGCGATGTCGGATTTGAACAATGAAGACATTTCATTGGTTCGAATATCGGCCAAGTGTTTTGTTGTTATGTTCAATACATGATTGACTGATATTCAGATAGTTCTTTTTATCTTATGTGGTGGAATGGATCTATGGTTCATTGCCATTTTCTATGCCTTTGTGGGCAATCGACGTGTAAAGTTTCGTGAGTGACCTTGTTTTCACTTGAATTGTTTCATACAAAAAACATTTGAGACTTATTTTGTGACAGCCCGAAACCGGACCCGATCGGGATCCGAGAACCGAGCCGTCACTCCGGGACATTTACAGAAAACGGGGACAACTATTTTTTTTTCGACTTTTTAAAACTCACGGACATTTAAAGAGGATGACATAAAATAAAATAAAAGTAAAATAAATAAACATAAACTGGAAATCATACAGTGGAAGACTTACAGTAGATGACAAGGGTGGATGACAGGGGTGGATGACAGAATTAACTGGGGCGGATGACTGGGGTGGATGACTGGGGGTGGATGACAGAATTGACTTTGACTGGGGCGGATGACTGGGGCATATAACTGGGCGGATGACTAAGGCATATAACTGGGCGGATGACTGAATTGACTTTGACTGGGGCGGATGACAGAATTGAGTGGGGCGGATGACTAAGGCATATAACTGGGCGGATGACTAAGGCATATAACTGGGCGGATGACTGAATTGACTTTGACTGGGGCAGATGACAGAATTGACTGGGGCGGATGACTAAGGCACATAACTGGGCGGATGACTAAGGCATATAACTGGGCGGATGACTAAATTGACTTTGACTGGGGCGGATGACAGAATTGACTGGGGCGGATGACTAAGGCATATAACTGGGCGGATGACTGAATTTAACAGGATGACATATAAACAGAAAACATAAGAACAGAAGGCATGAAACTTCAAATTTTACTAAACAAAATTTACTAAAAACCTGATTCAAAACATAGTTTTAAAACAACATACTTGACAACATGACAGACAACATGACAGAGATTCGAGAAAACAAACTGCATGGATAGCTCTAAAACTCGAGACAATCCATGCACACACTAACAAAGAAAACTCAAGGCAGTTACAGAATATTTCAAAATATACATTCAACTGTCAGACAGAAGTTTTAAAGAAAAACATCAACACAGATTTTATACCTCGTTTTGAAGATCCCAAAAGTTTTACAGAACTTGACGTACAGTTCAAACGTTTTAAAACCCCAAAACAACTTGTATAAAACTTGACATAACTTTACATAAAACACATTCTCACAGGAATGACATTTGTCTGACTGCAGCAACCATCCTGTGAGCTCCTCCCGCCAACTACATCAACTCATCAGTTTGAGGCTCAAGCTCCTCATCTGGAGGATCCGTACCTACAACAGGGAGTTCAACTATGAGCCTAGAGCTCAGCAAGAACATACAATGCAAAGTGATGAACGTGCTATGCATGAATCTTTTTCAAATACATGAACATTACATTACATTACATTACACTGGACATGAAGGTATAAGTGGGAAGAAGAGCTGGCGCAACAGGAGTACATGCCACAACAGGACATAACAGGAGTACATGACAGGATGCCAGTCTTCATCCACACTTAACCATACATTTCATTACAGGTTTTATCTTACTTAACTTCAAACAGTGTACAGAAAACATTTTCATGACTTTCAGAGAAAACGTGTATGCATGAACATTCATAGACAGACAACAGAATAATAAGCAGAATAAGCAGAATATAAAACAGAATACACTTAACCTAAAACATAACCTATGGTTTAACTACCCAACAGAAATCCCGACAACATAAAACCTAGTACCTCCGTATTGTAGGGCCTTAAGGGCCAAACCTATACGTATGAACTTACATGTGGTCCGAAATGCAGCAAGCTTGAACGCACGAGCACTGTGGTTCACGAACCTATAGCATGCGTAAACGGACATTAACCATAAACATCACGAAACTAGCAAATGAATAAACTAAAAAAAATCGTTTTCTATCTAAGATGATTACCTTAGACCGAAAAGCAGGAGGAAAATCAGAGAAGGAAGAAACTCCTTGCGTTGGTTTTCTTTAACCGAAAGAGGGAAGCAGAGAGGAAAATGAGAAAGAGCAGAGAGGGAAATGTCTCACGTAGGAGGAAGAGAAGGAAATGGGATACATGGCTTGTCTTCTTCCACAAGTTTGCCAAGTGTCAATCATCCATTTGATTTCTCCCACCAACCTTAATTTCTTCCTAATTTGCCCTTCCATTGGTTTTTAACTAAAACATTATTTAGTTAATCGATTCGGTCTCACGAATCACCCTTGTTCGATTAAACACATCGACAATTTTATTAAAAACAATCATTGCATTAATATCGGAGAATTCCGCTATCATTGTTTTTAAATAAATTGATTAAACTAGTTTTCTCTTGCATTGTGTGTAATATAGAATTTTCTATTGAGTTAGCAGCATACTTCAAAAAAATTGTCTTTTTTTCCAGGTAAAAATCGTGAGCACTAGGAGTAAGGAGTTTGTTGTATATCTTCCCTTAGTTTCCTTCATTGCCTTGTTGAGACTTATTTCTTGCCTTGGTAAGGACTCCTCTATTTAATCCAGGAATGTATAATTGTTGTTTGATACTTTATTTCCTATATAACATTCTCCTGATTTATTTGTTGCTTTATTTTATTATTTCATTATCATTACGTGGACTTGACTCATCTTGTGTAGGGTTGTTTTTATTTTTAGTTAAGTCTTCTGGTGCAAATCGGATCTTGGGTCAGGTGATCATATCCTATTCGAGAATCATTTTGTTAAATCTACCGTGTCTGTTCTGGCCAGCCTCTAGTACGTGACATTCACAATGCGATAAAAGTGATGAAAATAATTATGAATATTTTGCAAGAAAATGTGGTGGAAGTGAAGAAATTAAGGCAACAGGTTGAGACTATGTATTAACCGTTGTGGTACTTTTGTAGTAGTACTGTTTATTTTATATTTTTCATTTAAGTTTTCAAAGTTTCATTATTATTAATTTATTATCACAGAAAAATTCATCCCTTATTTTTTCGAGTAATATTCATTTTAAACTTCGAAGTAAGTATGATATTTAACAAAAGGTAAGTAAAGTAATTTCTTAAACAATTTTAACCTCAAAGTATAAAAAACGTTTAATTTAAGGGGTCGATCTCCAACATCGAAGGGTGGGCACCCCTGTTGCAAAGTGAAAAAATGCACTCTTTTGAGAACAGGGGGTGGGGTCCCCCAACAGTGGGGGGTGGACATCCCTTGATCTCTATTTTATAGTAGAGATCGGGAGACGATCTCCCTGAGTATAAAAAAATCAGTCCCCAATTTTGCGGTTTCCATCCCTCGTTCCACGAACCCTAGCTGTCAAAAAGTCAATTTCGGTGACAATTGACTAAATTGATTCGTATTACTCTTATACCTTTGATGTATGCTAGTTCTAGTAGCTCTTTAGAGTTAGACAGTGTAACAGTTTGTGACCCACAAATGGAAATGGGAAGTGTATTTTACACCTATTTATGGCGAGCTATGTGCATACGATCACGGAGAAATAGAGGTGCATTCTTAGTTAGAAACAATAGACGAGGAGGAGCTTTGTTCATTATGTGATTTGAAGGATGGTAAATGTGAAAGTACCAACACGTGAAATCAGTGCCGTGTTGGGAGAGAAATATAGTTCGTTGAAGAAAATTAGTAGAATATGCGCTGAAAAATGGTTATGAGATTAAATTTAGTAAAAGCAAAGCTTGAGGACTAACGACAGTGTGTGAAGACGGATGCGAAGGACGATTGCATGCATCGAAGATGCAATATGAGTTTACATTTCAAATAAAAAGGTTCAATAAAATCCACAGCTGTTCGCGAAAAATTGAAAGTCGACATGCTTCAGCAAAATGGGTGGCAATTCAATAATTGGAAAAGGTTTAAAAGTCATCGTACATGAGACGTTCCTTCCAATATTGAGATAGCGAAGAAAGATTTCAATGCCAACATTACACCAAATATAGCCAGCAAGGCAATAAGGGAAGCCAAAAATCTGAATGAAGGGAAGAGCGACGGACAATACAAGTTATTGTGGGCGTATGCAGAAGAAATTTATAGATCTAATCATGGTAGCACTTTATTCCTTAGCGCTGAACCAATGTCTAGGTCTAACTCACAAGTTGTATTTCAAAGAATGTACATGTGTATAACTGTATGCAATAGTGGTTTGCTTCAGTGTGGTAAACTGATCATATGTTTAGATGATTGTCATCTTAATAGCTCGTGTCGAGGCCAATTACTGACAGCCTTTAGCATTGATGGTAATGATAGAATCTAGCCCGCTGCTATTGCAGTTATGGAAATAGAATGCAAAGAATTGTGGAAGTGGTTTGTGGAAGTACTAAAGATCAGCGTAGACACTGAGACGAGATACGACTGGACATTTATTTTGGATGGACAAAAGATATAATGCATTTGCAGTTATTTATGATGTGTGTTTGTACGTGCTTTATTTACTTGTTCGTGCAAATGTTAGGGGTTATTTCCTGCTGTGGAGGATTTATTACACTCATCCGAACACCAATACTGTCTAAGACATCTTTATGCAATTTTCAAAAAGTACTATGGGGGGAAAATATACAACTATGTGATGTGGAATACAGCTAGAACAACCACTTCCTCTCACTTTGATAGGGCAATGAGACACTTACACTTTATTGGCCAAACTGCCCACGCATCTCTCCGTCACATTAATCCGAGACATTGGGCGACACATGCATTTACTTTGATCCCCAAGTGCGACATATGATTGAACAATTTGAGTGACTCTTTCAATGCACTTCTAATACTTGCGAGGGACAAATTGATATTGACCATGTTCAAGATGATCAAAAAGTGTTTGATGTCTCGAATTGTAAAAAAGAATGAAAAGATAACTCAGTCAATAGATTTACTGGGTCATCAGATTAGGAAGAAGCTTGCAAAGTGAGAACTAGCAGCACGAAATTAGAGTCCAATTTTTGGAGAAGCTGCTCGATTTGAGATCAGCAACATATACAAGCAATATGTGGTCAATTTGAATAGACGTGACTGCAACTGTTACTGGTGGGAGCTTATTGGGATTTCTTCATGTGATTCCGTGCATACATTTCATGAGGGTTACACCAGAAGATTATGTTCATCATCGCTATCACCAAAAAACTTATCTTAGGATATACGAAAACTTCATTCATCCACTTAGTAGTCCTTATATGTGGGTTGAAGTAAATATGCGTGAAATTTTTCCACCTGCCAGAAAAAATCAACCCAGGAGGCAGAAGAAAAATAGAATGCGAGATGTTGATGTGCCAATTAGCTCTACAATGTCTAGGAAGAACTCATGAATGACAAGTGGAAGATATCAGCGTGCTGGGCATAATAGTCACACTTGTAGAGAGTTTCCTTCTACTTCAGCATCTGTTTCGGCTTCAGCGTCGCATGACACATTCATGGGTTTTCATACCGTCATGACACAAGTAAGTGCAATGGGTTTCCATACATGAATGTGTACTTTCTCATATTCTAATGTGTTTTTATTCTTATGTAGAAGTCGGCTATGCATGGCCAATGTAGTAACTACAGACCGTGATTGGAAGATTGTAAAAATTGTGAAGATTGTAATGTTGTTTAGATTGTGAAGATTGCTTAGATTGGACACATTCATGAATTATAACGTTGGGCAGAGTTTATTTTATTTTTTGACTCCCCCATCGTTATTTTTAACAGTTTCTACGTATCCAAAGCAGATCTAACAAATATATTCTAACCATGATCATACAGAAAGTAGAATACAACCATACACAATAGTCTACGTGAAAATAAATTACAACCATTACAAACTAGGAAGTATATAATCGACGTGAAAGTAAATTACAACATTACAAACAATGAAATACAACCACTACAAAGCTCCCATCATCTTCATCTTCATCATTTCGTGGGTCCATCATCACCTCTCATCGTCCAGTCCTCGACTATAGCATCCAAAGCTCTATATGACTTTCAGAACTCCTCAACCGTAGCTTCCACATCTCTTTGGGCTACCGGTAGCTGCTCTACTCTGTCAATGAGGATATTTAACTTCTGCTCAACTTTATCTCATTCATTGAAATGTTGATGGGGATGCACAGTCGGATCCTTCGTAGGAACATTGTGTGAGGTGAATAAGGGTATAGTATCCGTCGAGGCGGAGACCTCTTGATCGACCTTGAACACCCACTTACTTCCGACTTTCAACTAGGCTCATCCTCACTAAATGCAACATGTCAAAGACATCACTCGATTGTGAAATTATAATCTGCTCATCAGGCGGCGTTTGAATGTTACATTGGTCAAGTATCTTTTGAATCAATAAGTTATACGACATATTTTTGTTGCACGTTCGGTTAATCTCTAACATGTGACTCAAACATCTTCTCATTGTACAGATTCTTCATTACGTAGAGATTCATGCAGCTTGCCAGATCTCTGTGGCCATATCGTGGTAGCATAGTGTGGGTTATCACATTGTGAATAACCCAAACTTCTACATTGAAGTTCTTCGATTTCAGTTTGCTATGTAACGACCCCAACCCCGTCAGGGCCGCCACGGCCTGTGTCGTGACGTGCATTCATTTTACCCTCGCCCGTTCCCATAAAATTCTTTCATTTCATTTCCTTTTTCATCATCATGCGTTAAGGAACGGGCTTAGGCATTCAATCCACTGCGCGGCATGCGAGGATGGCACGTAAGGGGAGTGCGTGCCGAATGCTGGGTGCGTCCCATGCATGTCACTCTTTATGTTTTGAAGCCCTAAGCCTCTTTAGATGTTTTTTGACCTTAGACGAGTCGTTTTAGATACGTTTAAGTTAGACCCTAAGTGTCGATAGATTTGGATTGAATGCTGAATGCCTAAGTCCGTTCTCTAATGAATGATGAATGAAAAAAGGAAATGAATTTCCTTTTTCATCATCATGCGTTAAGGAACGGGCTTAGGCATTCAATCCACTGCGCGGCATGCGAGGATGGCACGTAAGGGGAGTGCGTGCCGAATGCTGGGTGCGTCCCATGCATGTCACTCTTTATGTTTTGAAGCCCTAAGCCTCTTTAGATGTTTTTTGACCTTAGACGAGTCGTTTTAGATACGTTTTAAGTTAGACCCTAAGTGTCGATAGATTTGGATTGAATGCCTAAGTCCGTTCTCTAATGAATGATGAATGAAAAAGGAAATGAAATGAAATGAAAAATTTTAGGAGAACGGGCGAGGGTTCTATGAATGTATGTCACGGTATAGGCCGTGGTGGCCCTGACAGGGTCGGGGTCGGGGTTGTCACATGCTAAACACTCGAATCTCATAATTTCGATGAATTTTTCTAAGGAGCTCAAGTTTTCGCCTGCTCTGATAAACTCGCAATCCCGACAAGCATGGTAGTATTACTCAAAGTCCTCGTCATCGTTCTCTAAAAAACCAATCAATTGATTTACGTTCGATAGGGATATCAGGATTGTGGAACCATATATACGTCTTCACCTTCCATGCTTCCTTACCAGAGCCAAATTCACATAAAACAGCTGAATGAGCCACTCATAATAGTCACTCTGCAACTCACACGAGCTTTGTAGTCCAACTCGATCAAATAAATTGAGAACTTTCAACGATTCAAAACTTGAAAATTGAATAATCTTTTGAGAAAATAATCGACCGATTTATCATGTCATCCTTCCACTTAAAGTTCACAAAGTCAAGTTCTAAACTCATGAGAGCGATACTCAATACCTTGAGCCAGAAGCTGGTTAGAAGGACTATCGTGTGGCCGAGGCCAGTTTGTCAGACGACCTAGTGACAATGCACGTTGTGACAGACCTCCTTCTGATGGTCCAACTTGTGTCGATGGAGCATTGTGTTTAAACAACAATTTTGGACCCATTTTGAGCAAAATTTGGGTGATTTCCCGCAGTGAGTGCAGTTTGCACGTTTTCTAGGTGATTTTAGGTCGATTTGGAGAGGGGGCTAGATGATGATCGATTTGTAATGGCGGTTTGATTGGTATTGCGCAGTTAGGGTAGCCGAGTGTCGCCAGATCAGAAAATTCGAGGGGTGGGCGACGACTAGGGCAGAGATCGAAGGGTGAAAATGCAAAATGGGGGCCAATCCATTTACATTCACGGGAGATTGGCCCCCGATCTCTGCCCTAATTTGAGATCGGGAGGTGCCCATCCCCCGGTGTGGGGGGTCCCCATCCCCTGTTCAAGCCCCCACACTGGGGGTGGCAACCCCCGATCTCACTTGATTTGGTCAAGTGAGATCGGAGGTTGTTTTTAGAGAACCTCCTCCCAATGTCGGAGATCGTCCCTTCGATCTTCGAGAATGGAGGCCACAGAGTTTAAATTAAACATTTTTCGTAATTTGGGGTTGACATTGTTTAAAAAATTAATTGAAAGTACATTTTGTTAAATACATCATACTTCGAGGTTTAAAATGAATATTATCTTTTTTTTTTTTGTAGATTTTTTCTCTGGTCTACTCATGATAAAATAAAATCATAAATTTTTTGTGAGGGATAAACTTTTCTCTTTCAATTCATTGCAAACTTTATTCTCCGAACAGACTAAACCCTTCACAAATACTTTTGAGCTAAATTAAGCAATTTTATTTTTTAACTTTTATCCTAATTTTTTTTAATAATTTGAATTGATATTGTACCACATTAGATCGACTGCCGTCACAATTACTACTATTTTGAGGTCCGACTTCATAGCCCACGGTTTAGGATTCAAAATGAATCTCAAAAGAAAACTGAGATCTCATGCTTGATATCAATCGAACTTCTCTCTACCGTGAATTTGGTTTCAGCTTCCAACAAGAACTAATTGTTATAGTCCGTTCTAATTTGACTTTGAAACCGAATCGGACCGAACTAAATCATTGAAACTCATGCTCGCTTCCATTTATCAAATGAACGGTTATCACTAAAATTCAAGCATATAGGGATTACCGTAGCTAAAAAGGAAGCAAGAAAGAATTGGTGCGCCGAAATGGATGAGATGGGCCGAAATAAAGCCCATTACAATTGAGCTGAAGCTTACAAACTTCACTCTGGTCTCTGGCTTCATATTTTCCGCCTGTTTTTGAAAAGCCTTCAGTTTTCAAAAGAGGTTCATCAGGTGTTTGCGAAAATGCCCGGCAGAAATTCCATTCGTTACACTGAAAAACCAATCGTTCTTCGTCGATCTCCGAGACTCAGGATCTCTACTAGGCTACCAGAACCAGAGAAAACTATCACTACAGTGATATCTTCGAGTTTCAGCTCCTCGTCGGCACCCGTGAAGCCCATTTCTGAAAGAAAGTCTCCGAGATTTAGCTCTCACTCTGGACTGGCCGAATCGGTAAAAACAATCGATTTGCGGAGATCCCCTAGATTTATTCGTCGGTGCGACTTTTCCTGTCCAGAACCACACCAGAGGAAGTCAGCAAAAATTGGTGTCCGTTCTTCAGTTGCTTCTATGTCTGCGCAAGATTGTCCAAGATATTCGCTTAAAGAATGTCGAGAAAAGACTAAAGGGGAATTAAGTTACTCCAATAGGGGTTATGGAAAATCCGAAGATTTAAGTACTGGGTTGAGAAAATCTCCGAGGTTAAATAATGGAGATGAGAGCTTTGTGGGTCCAAGGCGGTCTTCAAGGTTGACTAATCTTCGAAATGCTGATGGTTGTGGAAATCGATTGCGGGAAGTTCCGAAAGAAGCAATGTTGTTCAATGGCGTGCCGAGAAACTCGATGAACAAGCATAGCAGGTCCGGAAATGATCTAAAAAAATCAGAAAGTTGCGAAGGAAAGTCACAGAGTCTTAGAAAGTGCCAAAGATTTCGTAGACAGTGCAACACAGTTGATGCATGTAGGGGCGCCATTTCTGATAAGTATGATGACGCGAAAGGCTCACAAGACGTTCTGAAAGCTCAAGTCAATGAGAGTCCAACCCACAATTCGTGTGCAAAAAGTGGAAGGAGGACAGATGATATTAATTGTAAGGTAGCTCCTGTGAGGAGGAAGAGAAATCGGGATAATAATGGAATAAGGTTAAATCAAGGGTGGACTACAGAACAAGAAGCAGCATTGCAGAGAGCTTACTATGCTGCAAAGCCTACTCCCCATTTCTGGAAGATGGTTTCCAAGCTGGTAACTTAACATTCTTTCTGTCATACTTTTTCATTCATATGGTTTTCCTTTTCAGCTAATTTAATGATCTTGAACTGTGGAATGCTTTGGTCTCTTGTTCTTTTATGTCATCATCTTTGTTACATACTTCAATTATTGGAATTTACCCTCTTGGATGAGAGTTTGTTTCCTGGAAAACTATTTGTCTAGTATAGGGAAATTTCGATTCTTCAACCACGATGGATAATGAGTTTATTTTAAGGTTAAGTTTTTCAAAGGTCGGTCCTTAATCTTTTGAAATTTCAATTTATATATTGGTGGGTGATGCAAGATGGGTGAAGAGTTTGACAAAGGAGGGGGGGAGTTTTGTGGGGCAGAGACAAGTAGGGTTATATGTAGTTTGCTGCATCATTGTATCCTTTGCTTCCTTTGAAACAAGCATGATGGAATTATTTTTTATGATGAAAAATCAGATGTATCAAGGTACGAACCCCATAGGATTCCTACCAAAAGAAACCGAACAATAACATAACTGAACTTGCAAAGATAGGAGTAGAAGTTTGAGAGGTATTATTCTCCAAAATTATCGATATCTCTAATCTCACAATCTTCCCTTTAAATAAACAACAACTAGACAATATTATCTTAGAACTCTAAAAGACAACTAGAATAAATGACTTCAGTAGAACTCTACGAGTATCTTAGAAATTCTTTACTTCTTATTGTTTTGGTAGGTTAAATCGATAGGATATAGCGCGAACATTTTAGAACGATAGATGAGTTTGTGTAAATACTCCTTAGTTTTTCTAAACTCCCTTTGTTATTGATGGATAAGTTTGTAAATATTCTTTGTTTTTTTTTTGTCTTCTACACAGCATATAGATGGTGGATACTTGGGATTTTTACTTGGTTATCATTTGACATGAACTTATATTATGTTTCAAAAATATATTATAGGTTCCTGGAAAGTCTGCACAAGAATGCTTTGATAAAGTCCACTCCAACCATTTAACACCCCAACCGCGGCCTCGATCAAGGGCAAAGAAGATGAAGATATCACCACTTACTATTTCTGAAAATGAACTTTTGAGACTTGACCCAAATGATAGAGTATTGAGTCACACAAAGCGAAAAAATCATCGTTTTGAGCAGAAAACTGTCCGACGTTTATTACAGAAAAATTGTCAGGTGGACCGAGATTGTGAGATTGATCTATTTTCAATACTTGAGCCTGACTTGGATACAGAAGAATTGCAGCCAAATGTTATGTTCTCCACCCCCGATAATTTGAAGAAGAAAACATTACTTCCTCAGAAGTGCCACGGTAGATCTTCAGTTGGGAAGAAGCCTCTTTCGAGATTCAGCGTTTCACATTCATCAGAATCGGTTCTCGTCAGTCCTCCGGTGTTGAAGCAGGTCAAAAATAGGGTTCTGCATGAGAAATATATTGACCAATTACATTGCAGAGAAGCTAAGAGAAAAGCAGTGACTGCCAGGTTAAAAAAATCCACCATTGGAGAGGACACGAAGGAGGTCCAAGCTCTGAAAGTTGATGTGATTAGAGCTGCAAAACATGCCTTGGTTTCTGATGCAAGAGATGCTATCGACCATTTTAAACACTCGCGGGAAAACGAAAGAAGCTCTTCTGAAGATGAGGAAGATTACTACTCTCATAATGAAGATGATGAAGACTATGAAGAAGAGCATCCACATTGACGTTTTAGCTGCCTAAAAGGTACATGTATTTTCCAGATAGCTGGTTAGATTTTAGGCTGTGCAAGCCCTGTTAACTGCTGACTTTACGTAGAATCTGTTGCACTGAAAATGACAAATAACAGTGGCATTAGAGATTATTTGCTGCAATTCCAAGATTCGTTCACAGTAAATATAGATAGACGTGTACATATAACATAGTCATGGAATACAACACAACGCAAGCTTTCAAAGTTTTATTTTTTCAATATTTGAAGATTTATCAGCCACTGCATCCGCCGCAGCCACTGCTCTTTATCATATTGCCACATCCGCCACCACTGCAGCTGCCACTGCATCCGCCGCAGCCACTGCTCTTTATCATATTGCCACATCCGCCACCGCAGCCACCTCCACACCCACCACAGCCACCGCCATTCTCTGTGTTTTCGTTTCCGCATCCACCACCACATCCGCCGCATCCACCAGTCTTCACCATGCTTCCACATCCACCACTGCCGCAACCACCTCCACAACCACCACCACAGCCACTGCTGAAAGATATCCCTTTTACTTCATTTTTATTCGCTCCACCACTCTTTGCCATGTTTCCACAGTCACTTCCACAACCACCACAGCCAGCACTGGAAACCATAACTTCAACTGGCATCACCGAATTTCTGGTATCCACTTTTACTTTCACTTCATCTTTACTTGCAAAGGAGGAAACAATTGCATTAATTCTTTTGGCTTCCACCTGAGAGAAAGCTCCTCCTTGTATAAAATTATCAACCTCCATTATAGCTTCTCCAACCAGGCCATTGTATCCTTTCTTCTTCAATACGTTAGATAAAATGAAAGCCACTGTGATACCAGGCACCACCATCCATTCCTCCTTGACCTGTTCATTTTTTTTTTGAGGTGTTAAAGTATGAACAGTGCTGTGATTATTGCCACAAAATTAATTAAAGAAACAACATTATACCTTGATAAATCCATATTTGAAGTTAAACAAGGCCACTGCTCTACCATAAGGATGAAGATCGGAGAATTCAATTGCCGTCATGAAGTCTTTTTCACTAGTACCCTTCTCACAGCTCGATTTAGGTTCGTATTCCAGTTTCCGGCCTAAGAAAAACTTCACCTGTTTTTGCAAAAAATAAGTTTATTAGGAAAATTTCTTAAACATATTAATGTCCATAAAATGCATTTTTTATATATTTTCTTAAAATCTACATCATGATAACTAAATCAAACTTGGCAAAAGTTTCTAACAGGGAAAATCAGATAAAGAATATGAGAAACACCAAGCACCTTTTACATGATTTGTAATATGTTGATCACGCACTATTATCAAGTAGAGAACAATTAAAGCAGCAACTTTATGGTTTCATTTACTAGTGAAATTCAGATAGTATAGTATAGCCACTGAAGCAGCAACTTAATAATTTCTTGTCTCTATTGCCCATGAAAAAAGGCATTCAACAAATTGCAATACATTAATGATTAGAGATCTAAAAATGACGGAAAGTATGAACTTGGGAAGATGGAACCTACCAGCCTATTGCCCACAATCTCGAAGAGATAGTCATTTTCACTAGTCTTTTTCGAAAGATTAAGCAACCACTGAGAGTTCATGAGAGACCACCTACTCTCCACAAACTCTGCAAGAGTGTGTAAATCACCAGACTTTGTGATGCCGATCACGTCCTTACTAATCATGTTGTTCGTTTTTCCACATTCTTTCTTAAGCTTCCTGAAAAACAAATGCCAACAAGCACAAAATCGCAGTTTTCATAAATTGCAGTGTAGTATGATATCATAAGTGAAGTGACACTCTCAATCAAATCCAAATATATATTCTCATAAATCTTTACATGTCGGCATCGGAACCCCCTAATGATAGATGAACTTTGTATACACTAGTATAAACCAAGAATCCATGTTAAATAAAAAAAAGAAAAATCATATTTCAATAAATAAATAGAATACTTGTTCCTCCTAGGCAGAAAAAGTTTGACTTGAACAAAATAAGTTAACTCCTACCTCATTTGGAGGCTGATGATCTCGTTGCCAACTTCATCAATTATACGAGTCCTGTTGTCATGTTGCATTTCGCCAGAAAGTGAGTGCAAAGAAGAACAATTAAGTGATTGTCGTGAACTAACAATACTAAATTCTCGTGGAGCAGAGCTTGGAACGGTAAATGAGATTGCAACTCGAAGGTTTATAGGTTTTGTGCAGATATTGCTGGAAGTTGGCTTTAATTCTAACCATTTTTCTGTGTAAAGTTTCGACAGTGGAGATAGAAAAGTTTTTAGAGGGAGTGAAGTGGAGCCCAATGTGATAGAAGTTTTCCCTGTCGTCAAGTTGGAAGATGTTTGACACTTAAGTTCAAAAATCAGCTCCCCTGTAGGTTCACTCTGAAATGAAGCTACTTGTTTCTCCCTAGATTCGGATAATACGGTAAGATTCCGTTTGGTTTTAAACAAAATATCGGGCTGTGTTTTACTGAATGTGACAAAAAGATCTCCTTTATGTCCCGCTGGTAAGTTTTTCACGGCCACAAACTCCAGTAAAACCTGCAATAGAATATATGAAAAACTTAAACTTGTACAATTGAGGTGGCTGGCAACTTCATGAGTGGAAAACACAAATCGGCAACATTTCTAGGATAAGTCTATTTCAAGATGCAAATACGGGAAGCAAAATTTACCTCAACAACCTTCACTTCTGGAATTTGAAACACTTTCTGAAACTCATTGGAAGTGACCATGTCCTTGTCAATCATGCTCGATGAATACGGAACAGTTGTAAGAGGTGCCGGTGAGCTACCCTTATACATGGCCCCTGCCCTCCAATACCTGGTGCCAAATGTATGTTCCCAGTGTTTGGTTGTTCCAGAGAATCCAACATTGAGCTTCTTCCCTTTTGTTCTGTCTGAGTCCATGTCATCATGCTCTAATATACTACCAAGTAATTTGCTCAAGTTTTCACAGTAAGCAACAGGGTGCAGCTGGTGCGAGTGCCAGATTAGATCAATGTCATAAGTTGGGACAGAAAAGCTTTTTATAGATCTCTCTCTGTTTCTCTTGATAATATACAAAAATCCTCTATATCTAGCCACAGCTTCTTCAAGAAAGAGATCATTGTCCATATGAGGACGGGAGACCTACAAATGCACATATATAAAAGTTTTGAGAGCCTAGGAGGAAGGAAATTAATTTTCACTCATTCATTCCATTCAAGAACGAGATAGATTTTAGAATATTTCCAGCTAATAAAGTGGTAATAGCTCTTTCAGTCGCAACAACTAACTTGTATTCACCAATATTTTTAGCCGCATTTTCCTGAGAAACAACCATCCTTCAATTACCTGGTAAAAGAAAGGACTCTGTCTTTTCACGGCAGAAATGAGATCATATTTGGTGTGCTTTTCAATTTGAAGACTTTTTCCTGACATATTCTCCATGAATACTTCAGTGAAGCTGAACGGTTCTTTCGGATACAGTTTAGTCCAAATTTCTTCACTTTCTGTGGTACTGATCCCTTGTACAGAAGATTCTACATTAGAATTGTCCAGTATCCGTCCATAAAGTTGCTCGCAATCAGATTTATATTGCACCTAAAACAAAGAAAAATGGCTCAGATATGCTATCCCCATAGTGTGTGCTCTAGATTTACAGAAATTGAAGACTAATAACGCACTGGATTCAGTCTGTGACAATGCCAAATCCATTCACAATCAAGAGGAACAACAAAAGGCCCCGAGGACAAAGGGGACTCTGAATGTTTCGCCAGCAGTGGAAGCCAACAAGCATTGTACCTGAAGTTAGAAAAATCATGAATCACATGAGAATTCATCAAAAAAACTCCCAATAAAATGCACTTATATCACGCAATCCTTCCATTGATATTAGGCATGCTCTTGCTGCGTCACTTTTACTACAATAATGCTCTCTTCAATTTCTATCCATTTATAACCTATCAAACTGCTCGAAATAACTTAGCCAAAAAATTCAGCTCCATAATACTGAATAATTGGATCACAAATCAACAAACATAGGACTAGAACCATAAAAACCATGTAATGGTAAATATAAACTAAATACGAGCAACAGATCTGCATAAACAGTTAGTCGAAAAGAATTTCGTAGATTTGCTTACCTGTAAATAGCCCTTTCAAGGGTAGGACCTTCATAAAGGAATCGATTCCTATCGACAGCTGAAAGGAACTTAAGCTGACGCTTAGCAGCGTTTACAAGATCCACACTAATCTCAATCTTCTGCGCTTGGCTCCACTCAAACTCGTGATCCATCTCCACCTTTCAGAAAACACCGCAATACTAGAAACTCAGTTCCAATTTTCTTTTCGTAGTTGAAAAGCAAGTAATCGATGAGAACAGTGATAAAAGCAAAGATTAAACACCAAAAATCAAATTTCTCGACTTACAATCCAGCTCAAAGACCGTAGAAGATTGTGGTACAATAATAATAAGAAGAAAAACAATAAAAAGGGAAAATCAACGATTCTTGAAGTTACTACTGTTAACATTTCTACTTACCTTACTCCGATTATCTCAGCAATCAAACCAGAAAAACGTAAGAAAAACCAACAATCGGAGATCCTCGTGAAGGTCTGTTATGAATATGATCAACCAATATAATATCAGCTGAATTTCTGTGCTCACGAATCATGCGCTTGATCAGATATTTATGTACTTGTTGAGCAAAACAACAAATATCCAGTACATCGGTTTCAGTATTCTGTCAATACATGGAAGTACACATGTTTACGAAGTTACCAAATTACCCTTCCCCAGAAATAATTTCTATTATTTTGTATTAATGTCTTTATCCTTCACCAAGAAAAAACATATTTAGTTGAGTAAAATATATTATAATTAAGGATTTATTTTAATTTTTTAATTAAATGTTTATAATTTTAATTTTCTCAATTTAATTTAATTTTTAAATAATCATTCAATTTATTAATAAACTCAACAAAAATATTATTTATTTTTATTTATGTAAGCATGTTTATTCTATCAAAACATCAATTGTTTTTATTTGGTCGATCATCGGGGTTTGTCTATAATTAATAAGAATCAAGTCGAGTATTTAATTTTTTTTTTGGTAGAAAGATCTCATGACATATATAATTAATTTATTAATGAAATTGAAAAAATAAAATTGAAACTACAAAGACTCCGTTAAAAAAATAAAACCATAAATGCCGAATTGAAATAAAACTAGTAATATATTTATCCAATTTATTTTGATTGAGTAATTGAATTAATAAATAAATTGGCTAGAGTAATATTAAATGCATAATTATGATACGTACTCGTATCATCCAATTTTGGCCCTTTGCTTGGTACCAAACCAATCATGGTGGCTAACATGTTAGTACAATTTGGATGAAGTACTACCTCTCTCTCTCTCTCTCTCTCTCTCTCTCTCTCTCTCTCTCTCTCTCTCTCTCACTACCTATTTTGTTTTTGTTTTTGTTTCAATTAAGTTATTCATGTAGATCAAAAGGGTTCTAGTTCTACTACATTTACCACTAGTTTGGTAATGTTCTACTATTCCCGCACTCGACTTTTAATAAACTCCAAAATAAATAATATGTGGACTGTGTTCTTGAAATAAGCATAAATTATGCAGTAGAAAAGAATTTCTCGTTATTTGTTTCTTCGTCTAATCTTTAAAAAGATCATCGAGACTTTTTAAGAGTGATCGAGCATAGTCTTGCTTTTTTGAAGCCTCTTCGTCTTTGTTTGATGTCTCTTTATTACTGTGTTTTGTAAAATAAAAATTGTGATCAATACATACAAGTTACGCCAAAATGAACCTCAAGTTGGCTCAAACAACTGTTTCAATAAGTCTTCCTTTAAATTGATCAATCATAATTCTCATTTTGTTCAATCCTAACTTAGAGAATTTACATTTTTATCTCTATACACTCCCACATGTGAGACAATTTATATCATCTTATATATTCTAAGGTCAATAACATTATTTGTGTTGGGCACTTTTAATGAAATTTGTCTTGATAACTGTTATCTAATTTAAATAAGGAAACTACTACAATTAAAAAACTAACATAATTGGAATAAGAAAATAATAATAACAAGGAAACCAACTTGATTTTTAATAAGAAATTAAGAATTAGTTAACTATTATAATTAAGAATGCATTAAATAATAATAATAATAATATTGTTATTTATTTTCTTTATTGGATTCCTTGTAAGATGAATTGGTTATGTAAAAGTTCGAAGCCAACTTGTGGAAGTAGTTTATTGAAAGCAAGGGAACTAGCAATTTGAATGTTGAACTTTGGAGATATCAATACCTAATATCTTAAACTTTAATTGTTGACAATTCAAATTCTAAACTATACTCAATTAACAACTTAATTTCGGTGTTAAAAGAAACTTTAATTTTAACCTCTCTCTTGGACCTTTGAAAATCACCATCGACGCTCTCGCCCTTCCCTGTCTTTGTTCTTCTCTTATCTTTCACAATCGACGCTCACAACATCACTCGCACTCTATGCCGATCTTTATGTACCTCTATTGGCATCTGACATTTGATTTACAGAGGAAGACAAGCTCAATTTTACTGTTTCTTTTTACTCAAAACTAAGGACATTGTCATCATTTTAAAAATAAAGTGAGATTTTTCTAAGCTAAAAAAGGAAATTTTTAGTCAAATACACACTGAACATGTTGGGAGAACTACTGACAAGAAGATTCAATTCTACTTGTCAAACAACTTAGTGTTAGTCGATCAAACCCTAGAGGCTAAGAAGGTCTGAGTTGAAATTAACTATGATAATCACAATTATAATAATTAAATATGATTAAAACGACATGAAATATTTTACATGTTAAAAATTAAAACTATTTTATTTGAACATGTGAGAGTGTAACTTCTATAAAATTTGTTGTAGTAAGTGGATCACTCTAAATTTGTATTATGTTAAAATAGACATATAAATGAATATAATTGATTTAGATTGAAAGAATTTGGATGTATGCAACAAAAATTATGCAAGTTTGAAATTAGTTGAATTTGATTTCATTTAAAACCACACTATAAGAATTTGAAGAATATTATACAAATAAAAACGTCCCTAACACCTTGGAGTATGTGACCATGTAATGAAATAAAACAATTACTGAGATGGTGTTGTGTGTCACTTTAGGATTGGTGACTAATCATGTGGTTAAGTTGCAATTATGTTATGTTAATTAAGTTAATGAATTTAGAATATGATTAATTATGTTAATCTTGATAATTGGCTCAAGACTAACTAAAATTAATTACTTTAAGTTAATCATTCTTAAATATAATTAAGTCGGTAATCGGTGATAAAAAACACATGCAAGGGCATATTAGCAATTTCATTTGGATTTTCAACGGCAAAATGGTAGCTTTCCTTAGGACTTATGTCTAAGTCATTACTTGTAACGCCCCGAGTTATCTGAACCCGGTTCGTTACTCAAACCCATACATGACTACAAAACCCTTTTTTTTAAAAAAAAAATTTGACACAAAACAATAATATTCGAAACTTGCAGCGGAAATCATTTGAACAATAATACAGTTAAGTAAAACTGTGAAAAACTTCGCTAGAATAATCATTCGGATTGTTATGAGATAATCGGCCAAAAAGAAATAGAGGTTTAAATCGTGAAATACTTAGGGGGTCGCAGAAGTCAAATTCATCTGCCAATGAATAAAGTCAACGGAAGAGAACGAAACCGGAAATAGAAGACTCCTTCCGGTGACTAAATGACAAAAATCATCATACATCTACCGATGACGTCAGCACGCATCTACCGATAAATTTACTGAGACATCATCCAATGGACTTAGACCTACATCTACCGATGACGTCAGCACGCATCTGCCGATGAGTTTACTAAGACGTTATCCGATAGACAACACAACTATAACCCGACATCTACCGATAGACTTCCTCTACCGATAGTGGGCAAAACAATAACCTTCCGATGAAACAAGCTACATATGCCGATTACTAGACGACAAATTTCTTGCTATATCATCCGATGGCTTCCACTGAAGTCATCTTCCGATAGGCGACAGAACGCCAACACAACATCTGCCGATAGAGGACAGAACCACATTTCATCTACTCCTTGGTATACACACACAATCCTAACTACAGGAAAGAATCTTACTCACTTCACTGAGACCATTCAAAAACATTTCAAACCATTACATTACTAAAAATCCAGTGAGCACCAACATTAATCCCAACAGAATACTATTTGTAACAACCCTAATTACCGTACTCGTATTTCCCGTACCATATTTATTATTATTTTTTTTTTATCCTCACATTTTATATCTTTAAAACCTAACGTTAAAGCGGAATTGAAATCGAAACCGAAACCGGAATCGAAGTTTGTTTGGTAAATCATTTAAAACATAAACTAAAACAATTTAAATAAAACTTAAAACATTTAAATATTTAATAAAAATTAAAGCAGGGGCAGAATCGGAACCATTCGCTGCCAAAAGGAGGCGGCGATCGATCTCTGCAAACTGCAGAGATCGATCGCTGCATGCTTGTATGCAGCAAGCGATCGATCTCTGCTTTTCAGCAGAGATCGATCGCTGCATGCTTGCATGCAGCAAGCGATCGATCTCTGCTTTTCAGCAGAGATCGATCGCTGCATACAAAGCAAGGGCGGCGATCGATCTCTGCTTTTTTAGCAGAGATCGATCGCTGCACACTATGCAGCGATCCCTCCCTTCCTTCATTCAATAACAGAGACTTAACACTTCATACTTCACAGCATCAAACACATCGATTTGTTCTCTGGAATCCGATTTCCAGGGAGCAAATCATCTTCTTCCTTTCACTAGTAATCACCATAACTCACAACCTGCACTCAACCGATTAAAACATAATCTAAACTCAATCGACTCGCGTCGGACTTTGCGAAGTCCAACTGCGTGGATAGCTCTAAAAACCGAGCCTATCCGTAACAACCTAAAAGCATTTCAAAACATTTTCTATAACATTCGAATAAAAAACTTAACAAAACGTTTTAAATACGATTACCAAAACATTTGAAACGTCAAAAGTAAACCTATCAACTACCAGACCAAGCATCCTAATATGTTCTATACAAATTAACATCAGCCCAAACATCACGAAAATCCCAAAATCTATACATACTTCCCCCACAGGTCATAACGCGCCTCGACTGCCCAGCGCACTCTCACGGGCCATCATCCATCAACTGCCTCAGACATCAGAAGGAAGAACGTCGTCCTCACCTGGATCTATGTCACCTAGAACGTCACCTACACCATACAGACATCTATGAGATAATGAAATCTCAGTAAGCTACGTAAATGCAGATGCATGCGTGCGTATGCCATTCAGAAATCATGCAGATTCAGATTCAGATACAGATTCATTACGTCGCAGACAGACAGATTGTCACCGAGATCACAACCCACTAACCGGAGAGAGCCCATCCTGCGGTCGGACTACTCTTTCCAGCTAGAGGAGGGGGGTACACGCTTGCAACACGTACAGCCGTGCCTGAGCCCCACCTCGCGTGACCAGATACAGACAGATTACATTCATTCATTGCAGAGGTTCGTTTTCTTTTCTTAAAACACGTGCGGAAATTCATTTTCATGACATTTGAAATACGTGATGCATGAACAGATATGAGCATAATATAAACATACAATAAACAAGCACATGTATACCATCAAGACTGAAATAGAATAACCTAAAACAATCATAAACCTATCTACCCAACCAAAGCAATTTTAAACAAATAACGCTTCAGGGATCCTCGATACGACAACGAAGTATGGTGTAGACCAATTGGTCAGAGTAAGTCACGGAAACTTACCTTGAGCGCGCAGAATCTCAAGCTTCGTCCACCAGAGTCGTTCACCTAAGCAATTCGAAGCGCTTATCGTTAAAACAAATTTAAACTTCTAAACGTCCAACTTCAACGAAACCTTAACTAAGGGATTCCTTAAAACTTCTAGCTCATCAAATCGAGATACTTAAACGACTAATTCATGCTCGATGGTTCGAAATTACAATTAACGAACTTTTCCAAAAATTCCTAATTTTTAACCTTTTTACGATTTGATTTAACTTCGTCCAATAACGTCAAATACGTCCAATATATACTTAATCATGGCTAACCTATTAATTACGAACCCTAAATCTCATTTTTAACGAAAATCGATCGAAACCCTAATTACCTAAAACGCCGTAAACGTCGAAATAAAATCTCTAAGAACGTAAATGCATACCTAGGATAGCGAGAGGAGGAGAAACCGTGAAGGTTCGAAGTCGATCGGAGGTCGGAACGATGAGAAATCGTCGCGGCCGAGAGAGAAGTCGCGAGGGAGAAAGAGAGAATTTTGCTCTCTGGAAATCGTGAGAAGCAGAGAAGAAAAGAGAAGTGAGGGAGAAGAGAGGTGATTTGTTATTTTATAAAATTTGGTTTGCAAATTACCATTTTGCCCTTAGCTCTTGTTTCGTTCTTCGTTTCGTTAATCGGCTAACGATTCGGATTCTCGAAAACTCCATATTTTGCCAATAATTTCCATTCATTACCAGGGCTCTATTACAACTGTCCGTTCGCAATTTGGACCTCGTTTACTATTTTTACGAAAACGTCCTTTGCATTACGAGAAATGTATTTACTCGGAATATAGCGTCTAAACTCCGAAAATTCTCATAATTTCCTTAAAATTCCTATTAATCGTTAGGATCATAATGACGCTTTCTTTTCGTGAAACGGACCCGATTTGACATATTTACCAAAAGTGTCATTATATAATAGAATAACAATAAAATATATTATATCTGAAATCCGTACAAGCCGGATATTACATTCTACCCTCCTTATTCAGAATTTTGTCCACAAAATTAAATCATACAAACAAATCAGGATACTTAGTCATCATATCCTGCTGTCGTTCCCACGTCGCCTCTTCCACCTCGTGATTCCGCCATAGAACTTTGACTAGCAGAATTTCTTTGTTGCGTAGAACCTTGATGGAATGCTCCAAAATACGTACCGGCCTCACCTCATAGCTCAAGGTAGGCTGTACCTCGATCTCTGTAGCCTCCACAATATGCGACGGATCGCGCAAGCACTTCCGAAGCATAGATACATGAAATACATCGTGGATACCCTCCATAGAAGCCGGAAGCTGCAATCTGTACGCCAACTTCCCGATCCTCTTCAGAATAGGAAAGGGCCCCACATAACGAGGGTTTAACTTACCCTTCCTTCCAAATCTCGCAACGCCTTTGAACGGAGAAACTTTAAGATAAACTTCGTCGCCTTCCTCAAACTCTAGCTCTCTCCGTCTAGTGTCAGCATAGCTCTTCTGCCGGCTCTGAGCTACCTCGATGCGCTGTCGGATAATGGCAATCTTCTCTGCCGTCTGCTGCAGAATCTCAGGTCCAACGATGCTGGCCTCGCCAACCTCGTCCCAATACAGCGGAGATCTACACTTTCGACCATATAAGGCTTCATACGGAGCCATACCGATAGTAGCCTGGAAGCTGTTATTATAAGAGAACTCGATCAGTGGCAAATACCTGCTCCACGATCCCTGAAACTCCAGCACATATGCTCTGAGCATATCCTCCAGAATCTGATTCGTCCTCTCTGTCTGACCATCAGTCTGAGGATGAAACGCTGTGCTGAAATTAAGCTGAGTCCCCATAGCTTTGTACAGACTCTTCCAGAACTTCGATGTAAACCTCGGATCTCGATCCGAGACAATAGAAACCGGCACTCCGTGCAACTTCACAATCTCCTGTACATAGAGCTCTGCGAGCTGATCCATAGAAGACTCCATCTTCACAGGCAAAAAGTGAGCCGACTTTGTCAATCGGTCCACAATAACCCAAATACCGTCATGGCCTCTCGTAGTCCTCGGGAGCCCCACAATGAAATCCATGGAGATCTGCTCCCACTTCCACTCCGGAATCGGCAGTGGTAATAGTGTTCCAGCGGGTCTCTGGTGCTCAGCCTTTACCTGCTGACATACTAGGAAGGTCTCAACGTACTTGGCAACCTCCCTCTTCATGTTCTGCCACCAGAAGTGCTGTTTCAAATCCCGGTACATCTTGGTACTCCCCGGGTGCATAGAATATGCCGAAGAATGTGCCTCGGCCAATATCTCCTTCTTTAGATCCTCGTCACTAGGCACGTACCACCTATGCCTGAACTTCAGAATACCATCCTCTGATAAATGGAAATCTGACGAGTCTCCCAATGTCATGCTCGATCGAAGCTCCATACACTCCGTATCACTCTGCTGAGCCTCGCGTATACGATCAAGAATAGTTGGCCTGAGAGAAATGTTGGCAAGCATATAGGACAACTCTGTCACTATCTCCACGTCGAATCTCTCAATCTCAGACCGCAGCGTATCTGACATCGCTGCTAATGATGGCTGACTCGCAGAAGGCATTCTACTCAATGCATCAGCTACCTTGTTCGCCTTTCCTGGGTGGTACTTGATATCAAAATCGTAATCATTGACGAACTCAAGCCATCGCCTCTGTCGCATATTCAGCTCTTTCTGTGTAAATAAGTACTTCAAGCTCTTGTGGTCGAAAAATATCTCGCACTGCTGCCCATATAAATAATGCCTCCATATCTTCAGTGCGAAGACCACAGCTGCTAACTCGAGGTCGTGCATGGGGTAGTTCTGCTCGTACGGCTTCAACTGCCGAGAAGCATAAGAAATAACTCTCCCCTCCTGCATCAATACACAACCGAGTCCCACTCCCGATGCATCACAATAAACACTGTATCTGACACCTTCATCAGGTAATGCCAGTACTGGAGCGGTGGTCAATCTCTGCTTTAACTCCATAAAACTATCATCACAAGCAGCCGACCATACAAACTTCTCGCTCTTTCGAGTCAATCGTGTAAGGGGAAGTGCGATCCTCGAGAATCCCTCTATAAACTTCCGATAATAACCGGCCAACCCGAGAAATCCACGCACCTCACGTACGTTCTTCGGCTGTGGCCAATCTCTGACCACCTGAATCTTGCTCGGATCCACAGAAACTCCGTCCTGTGATATAATATGGCCAAGGAAGCTCACTCTGTCAAGCCAGAACTCGCACTTCGAAAACTTTGGATACAGCTGGTGCTGACATAGGGTCCTCAGAACAATCCTCAGATGCTCCTCGTGTTCTTCCTTCGTCTTAGAGTAAATCAATATGTCATCGATGAAACTACCACGAACTTGTCAA
>CM039504.1:17457362-17488998 GCA_022432975.1 Begonia masoniana
ACCTTCAGCTTTGGAATCCAGACCTATGGGAGCATCATGATATTCTTTACTAAATTATGGGACAATTCTAAGATTTTCATCCAGGCCCCCGTCACACAGTTTATGGATGTCGACAGAAGATTGTACACCTGTGTTTCGTTTCTTTTTGTTTTAAACACTTAACTTATGGTTGGGAGTTGTTAGTTGTTGTGCTATGGGTCTTTCAACTGACTGTGAATTTCTCGTTCCCCTGAGATTGATGGCCATCAAAATTACATTTTTAATTATGTTTAGTGGGTAACATTAGAAGTATTAGCGTTTTCTTTTTCTAGTTGCATTAGTAGTCTACTTATATTATAGTTTTTAGTATTTTTAGGGTTTCTGTTATTTGTTTAATGGGTCATTTAAGTTCTTTGTCATTTTTCCATGAAGGTCTTATTCTCTATTTAAGGTTTCATTGTAATTTAGTTTGATAGATTTGAATATTATGATGATGAATATCAATTGATTGCAAGATGTTGCATTCCTTCCAATCCCTTTTTCTCTCTAGCTTTTTTCTCCTCTTCTTCTTGGCTATATTCTATCTCCCTTTCATTCTCTTTTCCCTCTCTAAAGCTATAATACTTTCTCTCTAGTTTTCCGCGGTATCACATTTCTATAAGCTATGGTACCTTGAGACGTTCTTGCATCATAATCTAGAGTAGCCCAGGATTTTCTTTGTCGCTTATTCCCTTTGGTCGCTTCAGGAGTAACATCTCTTGGACTGAATCCGTTCCACCTAGATTAGTACATTTTGTTTCACCGAAACAACCAAATCCAATCCAAATCCAAATCCACGTAAAGATACGTTCTCTACTTTGTCTCTAACAGTACTATCCAATTTTTTTTTTTTTTTTTTTTTTTTAAATCCTACCAAAGAAAAATAAACTCTTAGAAAGAAACAAACAAATCTCTCTAGAATGATATGCTAAGGAATTGGCTCAAAGTCGGCAAAATCCTACAATAATTTGACGTAAGAATCTCTTCTATAACTCTAGCTATAAATGTTTGTTTCCTATTCCTAGGATAAAAACAAAAGCATGAAAGACACTAGTTAACTTCACCAAGGCACATAGCAATGAGGAGACGAAGCAAACAACATCGACTAGAGCAAAGATATGCAGTCGACCCGAAACCAACAGCGGTCGTCCGAACATCGACACACAGTTGACCGATAATCAAATTCTAACCCCCAATCACGGTCGATCTGACTTCAGCACTCAATCAGCTAGTGACATAACATCGTCAACCAAATGATATCACACGATCTACCTCTTCAGTTATATGGATCGGTCTATCGAACACATGGGTCAATCTAGCCTTGGAGGTGTGGTTGACCTCGAAACTAGCCTAGATTAATGTCAGACGTTTTTGTGTGACTTTCGTTGATCAAACCATAACATCGTTTGACCAGAAACATGTCAGAACATCGATTTACACAACTTTTCAGCATCAATTCTGACGAAAAATCTAATATTCTCCCTGATTTTCCCTATCAATCGATATTAATCCCTGCATAAGACAGATCGACCAATATAAACAAAAAAGAACCAATGATTTTGAGTTTCCAAACTCAAATTCGATTCCATTGAAAACACCAAAAACTAAAAGGAAAAACTAACAAAAACAAAGTTAGATTCAAACTCACCCTTGAACTCCTTGCCTAAGCTCAAATATGGGAACGTCATGTACGGTGATCTAACGATGAAATCTCTTGGGCTCGCGGTGCTATCTTTTCCCCTGAATTCTCCTCTTCTTTGCCGAACAAAACAAGGCCAAAGGTATTTTCATAAAGTTTTTTATTTTAATTAAAATTTTATTATATATATATATATATAAAATATCTTAAAATTTAATTCGTCGAAAATACAAACATTATCCACAACCTTATGCGAGATAACTTAATTTACCTAACACTATTTCATATACTATTGAAGATCAGAACTTACACTCGAAGTCCTTGATGAAGCTCGAACATCATAACATTATGTACGCAGATCTAGTGACGAAATCTCTACGGCTCGTGGTGCTCTCTATTGCCCTTGGCTCTCCCCTTTTATGGAACTTTTTATTTTATTTTAACGTAATTTAATATATATAATATAAATAATATTATACCTATCAAAAAATTCTGCAATTATCATTAGTCAGAAATCCGAATGTAATCCACAACCTTATATGAAGAACTTGGATATACCTAACATATTTTGGAGTTTTATGTTAGAATTTTGGGACACTTATATAATTAAGTGAATATATATAGTCATCAAATATATTAAGTCAATGTTATGTGATCTATTTTGAAATAAAGAATTTGACTTAAGGACATAATTGTCATGAATATTATTATGGATACCATATGCAGAATTTTTAATTTGATGAGGGGCCAAATTAGAAATATGCGTAATGTTGTAACTGTTGAAGATCGCAACGGTTACAAAACAGTTGTTGGATTATGGTCCCTATTTGTAGAAAGAAGAATCTCTATTCTGTATCCCCATCAACAGAGAGAATAAGGAACTTAAAGAAATTCTACATTTGGAAGATCAAAGCCAAAGACCATGTCTAAAGATTCAGGTACGCTTCCGCATTCAATTTATGTTTAGATTAAGAACAAAATTTCAGATTCAGTTTCATAAGGATAATAAAAACAAAAGAAAAAAAATTTACAATTGGTATCCGAGCGGGTTCTTGTTCTTGATTTGAACACAAGGCTGATCTTCAGAATAATATTTCTTTTGATTCTGCCAAGAGTTAGAAAAGCATCAGAATCAAAATAAGAATCAGAATTAAAATTAAAATTCAGGGTCGTCTTTGGTGCCCAACGATTAAAGACGCGACGCATACGCGGATCGAAGCAAGCTTCTACTGGTGTACAGTACCGGTAGAAGCAGGCTTCAGTAGAAGCAGGCTTCTACCGGTGTACAGTACCGGTAGAAGCAGGCTTCTACCGATGTACAGTACCGGTGTACAGCGGTGGATATAATTTCAAGCTTCTATCGATGTACAGTAAGTTCGGTGGATATAATTTCAAGCTTCTACCGATGTACAGTAAGTTCGGTGGATATAATTTCAAGCTTCTACCGATGTACAGTAAGTTCGGTGGATATAATTTCGAGCTTCTACCGATGTACAGTAAGTTCAGTGGATATAATTTCAAACTTCTACCGATGTACAGTAAGTTCGGTTGATATAATTTCAAGCTTCTACTGATGTACAGTAAGTTCGGTGGATATAATTTTGGTCGATGTGCTCCAGAGAGTAACTCTCACCTAGACAGTTTTGGTTAATATTACCTCTTATATTTTCAGAAAACATATCGGCCGAAACTGTATCAATCGACATTACACAAACTGATATTTCAGTCCAATCTTTAAATTCTGATTTAATTCATTTAATTGGCATACTCTACAGTATTATATAGTCCAACATTCTGATTAGATCAATGAAATAAGATGTCGCCAAAGTGACCTCTCTTATGTAGATTATTCAGGACGAATTTTTTGAATGTTTGTAAGTGTGTATGTCCATGCGATTATTAATCAGCCCAAAGGAAGATTAATAGTTGGCTGAATTAAATAATTACTTGTGATAGTAAATATGTAACGATTATAAGAATTTTACATGAGAATGATAAATCAATCCAAAGAGGGGTTTATTATTTATCATCCATTATTGTTAGTGTTTGATTATTACAACAAGAGTATCACTTGCAGTTAATTTTACTGTTCAAAGACTTGAAATTAATGTTGCACTAGGTATCTTGAGATGAGATTTGCCAATTATTTTGAATTTTATTGATAATTATGTTTTGAGCATGTTATTTATAATTCTATTGTTCTTATTCAGCTAATGTTGCAAATATATCTGCCAACCTAAATTCAGTACCAGTCCTTACTGGTACTAACTTTAAAGACTGGAAGGAGAATATTCATATAGTTCTCGGGTGCATGGACATGGATCTTGCTATTCGGACGGAGAAACCTGTTACTCATATAGCAACTAGCTCATCCGAGGAGAGAGCTAGATTTGAGAAGTGGGATTGCTCTAACCGCATGAGTCTAATGATCATCAAGCGCGCCATTCCAGAGGTATTTAGGGGTGCAGTGTCCGAGGACACCACCAATGCTAAGGAGTACCTTGCAGAAATTGAGAAGCGCTTTGCCAAAAGCGATAAGGCTGAAACAAGCACTATTTTGAAGAGCTTGATTTCAATGAAGTATAAGGGCAAGGGAGTACATCATGGAAATGTCTCATCTTGCTTCGAAACTGAAGACATTAAAGCTTGATTTGCATGAGGATTTACTTGTGCATCTCATCTAGATTTCTCTCCCAGTTCAATTCAACCACTTTAAGGTCAATTTTAACTGTCAGAAGGAAACGTGAAATTTGAATGAACTAATTTCTCATTGTGTACAAGAGGAAGAGAGATTGAAGCAAGAGAAGACAGAAAGTGCTTTCTTAGCAAGCACCTCTAAAGAAAAGGGCAAAAAAAGAAAGAATATTAATGCTGCTGGTCCAAGTGCAAAGAAACAAACTAAGGATGGTAATCTTTGTTTCTTTTGCAATAAACCTGGACACATGAAGAAGGAATGTACAAAGTATCGTGCATGGCGCGAGAAGAAAGGTACATTTCTTAATTTGGTTTGTTCTGAAGTTAATTTGGTTTCAGTACCTAGAAATGCTTGGTGGTTAGACTCCGGTGCTACTACTAACATCAGTATTTCAATGCAGGGTTGCCTGAGCTACCGAAAGCCAAGTGATGCTAAAAAATGTATCTATGTAGGTGATGGCAAATCGGTAGAAGTGGAAGCAATTGGTCATTTTAGATTGTTGTTTTGTACTGGTTTCTATTTGGATTTAATGGATACTTATGTTGTACCGTCATTTAGACGGAATTTGGTTTCTATTTGTTTTTTGGACAAATTTGGTTACACTTGTTCTTCTGAAAACAATCAGTTTATATTGTCTATTAATTCAAATGTGGTTGGAACTGGTTCGCTTATGCAATATGACAATCTATATTTGCTTGATACAAATGCTACATATCATGAAACCCTGAATATTGAACAAAAGGTACAAAACGGAAGCTAAATAATGATAATTCTGGTGTATTGTGGCACAAGCGCTTAGGCTACATCTCTAGAAATAGAGTTGAACGACTTGTGTCAGATGGAATTCTAAATTCCATTGATTTTGCGGATTTTAACATCTGTATTGAATGCATTAAAGACAAACAAACCAAAGGCAAGAAATTAGGTGCATATAGAGCTACACAAGTCTTAGAGTTGATACATACGGATGTTTGTGGACCGTTTCCAACACCTTCTTGGAATGGTCAACGCTATTTCGTATCATTCATAGACGATTATTCACGATATGCATACATATTTCTTATTCATGAAAAGGCCCACATTGGACGTGTTCAAGTCATTCAAGGTTAAAGTTGAAAATCAACTCAACAACAAGATAAAGCAAATTAAGTCCGATCGTGGTGGTAAATACTACGGTCGGAATGATGGTTTAGGTGAGCAACGTCCAGGGCCTTTTGCCAAATACCTAGAGGAGTGTGGTATCGTCCCTCAATACACCATGCCGGGCTCTCCAAGCATGAATGATGTAGCTGAAAGACGAAATTGTACTTTACAGGATATGGTAAGGAGTATGATAAGTCATTCCTTCTTGCCGGAATCACTCTGGGGTGAGGCAATAAAAACAGCAGCATACATTCTGAATAGGGTGCCAACAAAAGCAGCTGCTAAAACACCTTTTGAGCTTTGGCTAGGGCGAAAGCCTAGTTTAAAGCATTTTCACGTTTGGGGATGTCCAGCTGAGGCACGGCCTTATAGGTCACATGAGAATAAATTGGACTCCAAAACTGTGAGCAGCTACTTTATTGGCTATTCTGAGCGATCAAAGAGCTATAAATTTTATGATCCCAAATTAAAGACTATTTTTGAGACGGGTACAACAGTATTTTTTGAGGATATTGAGTTTGGGGGGAAGAATAAAATAAAGGACTTTGTCTTTGAGGAAGAATCAACTTCTAATATGGTTAATGAGGAGTTGATTCATATTCCGATTTCTTTAGACAGTGATCAAGATTTCACTCTTGTCATTGATGATATCAGAATTCCAGAAAATCAAGACATTGTTGATCTCCTAGAATTACAAACTCAACAACCTCTTGAAGAAGCAATTGAAGTTCAAGTGCCATTACGTCAGTCCACGAGAGAAAGAAGAAATGCTATTTCGGATGTCTATGAAGTATTTCTTCAGGAACATGAAGAAGATGTTAGCATGATGGAAGATGATCCTATCAACTTCCGTCAAGCTATAGAAAGTTCCAATTTGGTAAAGTGGGTCAAAGCAATGAATGAAGAGTATAAGTCAATGCAAGACAATAAAGTATGGGAACTTGTCCCATTACCGGAAGGTACAAAACTTGTTGGTTGTAAATGAATTTTTAAGACCAAAATGGATTCAAAAGGTAATGTAGAAAAATATAAAGCTCGTCTTGTGGCAAAAGGATTTACTCAAAAATATGAGATTGACTATAAATAGACATTTTCTCCGGTTTCAACTAAGGACTTTTTTAGATCAATTATGGCACTTGTAGCACATTTTGATATGGAGCTATATCAGATGGATGTAAAGACATCGTTTCTCAATGGCGACATTGATGAAACAATTTATATGGTGCAACCAGAAAATTTTGTATTAGGAGACCCAAAGAATATGGTTTGCAAATTAAAAAAATCCATCTATGGGCTTAAACAAGCGTCTCGTTAGTGGTACCATGAATTTCATGAAATAATTCTCTCATTTGGTTTTGAAGATAATTTAATTGATGATTGTGTGTATCACAAGTTCAGTGGGAGTAAGCACATATTTCTGGTTTTATATGTGGATAACATTTTGCTTGCCACAAACGATATAGGCTTATTGCACCAAACCAAAAAGTTTTTATCGAAAAACTTTGAGATGAAAGATCTTGGTGAGGCTTCATTTGTATTAGAAATTCAGATACGTCGAGACCGTTCTCGAAGTATTCTTGGATTGTCACAAATGAGCTATATCGATAAAGTACTTAAGAGATATGGCATGCAAGATTGTAAACCAGGCAACACCCCGGTCGCTAAGGGAGATAAATTTAATCTCAAACAATGCCCTAAAGGAAGTCTTGAAATTCAAGAAATGTAAAAGATTCCTTATGCTTCGGCGATAGGAAGTCTTATGTATGCTCAAGTTTGTACGCGTTCGGATATTGCGTACATAGTAGGTGTATTAGGCAGATATTTAAGCAACCCAGGTATGAATCACTGGAAAGCAGCCAAAAGAGTTATGAGATACCTTAAGAGAACCAGAAATTACATGCTCACTTATAGGAGGTCAGATAGTCTTGAGATCATTGGATATTCTGACTCCGATTTTGCGGGATGCCAAAATAGTTTGAGATCCACTTCGCGCTACATTTTTCTGTTGGCTGGTGGAGCCATTTCATGGAGAAGTGCCAAACAGGGACTTACAGCTTCCTCCACCATGGCAGCAGAATTTGTTGCTTGTTATGAGGCATCAAATCATGGAATATGGCTGAAGAACTTTGTCACAGGGCTGCGTATTCTAGAAGGGATTGAAAGACCCCTTAAGTTATTTTGTGACAATAGATCAGCTGTATTATATTCTAACAACAATAGGAGCTCAACGAAGTCGAAGC
Source organism: Begonia masoniana (assembly GCA_022432975.1). Taxonomy (NCBI): domain Eukaryota; kingdom Viridiplantae; phylum Streptophyta; class Magnoliopsida; order Cucurbitales; family Begoniaceae; genus Begonia; species Begonia masoniana. Next base: position 17,465,098 of record CM039504.1, read on the forward strand.
ATATTGACATCAAGTTCATTGTTGTAAAAGAAAGGGTACAAAGTGGGCAAATTTCTATAGAACACTTAAGTACAAACTCCATGGTAGTTGATCCTTTGAAAAAGGGTTTGCCACCTAGTGTCTTTCATGAGCATATTGCTCGTATGGGTCTTGTAGAGATGGATGATCTCTAGGTTGAGTGGGAGTTTGTAATTGGTTGTTTATCCGGATGCTTATTTTATAGACATTGCTTATATATTTTTATCCTGATCAGAAATGAAGTATTATTCAATTATTACACTTTGTACAATTGAGGTTAAAGTCTGATCTCACTAAAGTTAAGCTGGACCAGTTGAAAATTGACATGAAAAATCACCTTGCATGTAATTTTCATGCCACTAATTCATGATTGATCTATGTTATTTAGTCATGTTGATGTACGTGACCATTGATAGGTTTAGTTGTGATTCATACAACGAATACCGCTTTGATCATATGTCAATATTACTAATGAACAAGATTGTTTGGAATGTCCTAAGACTTGATGACAATACATGTGCACACTAAGGATATAGCATTCATTATATTGTATATGTGTCCAGTAGGAGATTGTTAGAATTTTGGGACACTTATATAATTAAGTGAATATATATAGTCATCAAATATATTAAGTCAATGTTATGTGATCTATTTTGAAATAAAGAATTTGACTTAAGGACATAATTGTCATGAATATTATTGTGGATACCATATGCAGAATTTCTAATTTGATGAGGGGCTAAATTAGAAATATGCAAAAGGTTCTAACTGTTGAAGATCGCAACGGTTACAAAACAGTTGTTGGGTTATGATCCCCATTTGTAGAAAGAAGAATCTCTATTCTGTATCTCCATCAATAGAGAGAATAAGGAAATTAAAGAAATTCTACATTTGGAAGATCAAAGCCAAAGACCATGGCTAAAGATTCAGGTACGCTTCCACACTCAATTTATGTTTAAGTTAAGAACAAGATTTCAGATTCAGTTTCATAAGGATAATAGAAACAAAAGAAAAAATTTACATTTTAACCATGGAGTAACTTCAACTTTTTATTGGTTTGATTATTTCACTGAAATAACTCGTGTTTACTCTAAGATGAGTAAAGGAAAATATTATTGGGGAGAGAGAGAGAGAGAGAAAATAACATGCAAGGGATTATAATACATGCAAAATGTTTGCAAATAACACTTTCTCAATTTAACACTTTTGAAGTCAAGAATAAAATATTTATTATATTTATAATATTAGCGAAAAAGTGTTACAATTTAAATAGTTTAAAATTAACTTTTTTTTATACTTGGCATAATATTCATGATCAAGCACTTGTGGTTTCTCCTCTAATTATGGCTCAACAGCCTTTGCCTCCGCCTCTTGCTCCACAACAACATCTCCATGCTCAAGGATTTTCCTTCTTTCAAGAGTTTTATTTTTAGATTATAATATGTGGGTCGCGTCTCCCTTGCTTCCACTAGCTCAAATCAATAGAGTATATGTAAGTTTCATCATATATATTACTTATTTTATTTTTTGAAAACTAATCATTTTTAATACATTTGTAATCTAAATATGCCAGAGGTAATACCACCATTCAAGCCAGTCAGAACCAGTCACATCAACAAATAAAAACATCGCTAGTAGTAAAGGTTGCTGGAGAGGGAAGGGAACGAGACTATGATAGGGAGGGAGGGAGGGAGGGAGCTAACAAAATGAGGAAAAAAGGCAAATCATGTATATTCTCTCTATATCTCATCAATTAATTATAATTTATGTTTATAACCATCATATAGGGAAGGAATGTTCTACACTTTGTCATCCTCTCTACTGCATTGTGCTCTAACGTCCCTCACAAGCTGATCGACCGAGGAAAAGTAACTTGGTGATTGAAAACTAGAAATTGGAAGAGCTTTTGCGAAACATTCGGCAAGGTGATACGCTAAAGGAAGAAATTAAAAAACTAAAGATTTTTGAGCCTCAGCATAAATAATGAGAGTCGAAACTAAGAAGTTTATGTGTTAGTTAATTAAATACTCTAGGCATTTATTATTTATGTGCAATTATGTGTCATACATCTTCATGGAAGAAGTGCATAGTGCATATATATTAATGTTTATACATATTACTTAGATAATCATAAACTAACTATATTTTATTCTTACGTGCAATACATCATCAAGCACTCATTTTCTCCATGTCCAACTCATTTCATTTCTCACACTACTCCCACTTAAGTTGTGTTTATAAAACTATCTAGACATTTTTTTGTTAAAGTCTAATCCTAAATCATGTTTATCATTCTCTACATGTAAGAATGTATCATGCATATATGAATATGCTTAGACACGTGATATAAGAAATCATTGCCTAAATGTCATACCTCTCAAATGAATCAATACATGTACATATACCATAGTATTTGAATGGCCTCATTAGTATGAAGTACTATATTAACATGTTTTATTAATGCTTATATGCATGATCAATAAATCATCGTACGTAAAGTCGCACACATACTTACATCATACTGACAATCTTTTCTAATAGTGCCTTTGTGTCACAACATAGTAATTTTGGAGGGCCATTGATTTGCAATTCAAGGGAGACTCACTATCACTTCCCTTCTATTTTATGACTTTACACACGTCACACAATACATCAATGATATATTTATTGAGTTTGAATGTTACCAATAATCTCTGCTGCAATATCGTTTGTACACGAATAAATAATTCATGATATATGATTTAAGCACTCTTACTATGCACGCATTGAATGCATGAATATATGTAATAATGTATGTAATATGAATATGCAAATCTTGTTATATGACTATTCAAATGATGCATGAATGATAACCATAGATCTATGTAGACACCTTCTAATGATGTCCCAAATATCATAAAAACTCAATACTTAAATCACATTTTTAACTTTGTCCAAACACCTTTTCATCAATCGCGGCATCCGCATTAGTCACATTTTTACATTAAAATTTCATTTGTGGCAGACACCCAAATGCCCGCTCCCGAGAGTTTTTCACTTTCTCTTACTTACCGAGATGTTTGCCCTGGACCCAAAAGTCTAGTTTTGAGACACTTTTTTACTTATTTACTCTTTTGGGTGTCCTCCTCGAACTCGAGAAGTTCACTAGCAACACTTTTTTCACTCTCATTCTCTTCTTGACATCCTCCTCAGACTCTGAAAGTCCACTCCCAAGACAATTATCCTCAGTTATATTTTTGGGTGTCCACCTAAGACTCTTCTAGCCCAATCTCGTGCCATGTTTTCTATTTTTTATATATATGTCATACCAAAACTTCAAAGCTCAACCTAATATTATAATTTTTTGGGAAATGTTCATTTCAGACCCTAACGTATGTGGTCATTGGTCATTTGATCCTTAACATTTTTTTACCCAATCAGACCCTATCGTATACACCGTTTGCAATTCAAACCATCCCGTTAAATTTTCAGTTAAATTTTACACGTGCTCTGCACGTGCCCTGCGAAAACCCCCAAATATCTTTCTTTTCTTTTTCCTCTTGGATCTTCCCTCTTCCTCTCTTTTGTAGAAAGAGATTTTCGGTTCAAATCGGGATCGTGATCGAAAGTTCCGAAGCAATTCCCCATTTGTAAAACTTGGGTAGGGTTGATCGGAGGAGCTGAATATGAGTTAGCTAAAAGAGGTGAAAAATGAACATTTTATCAAGTATTATTTTCCATTAATGCTTTATCAATTATGCAATATATATGTATAATTAAACCATCATTAATCCAATGTTCTATTAACCAAAATAAACTATTTTCATGCCTTCAATTAATTATTAAATCCTCATCTGTGATACAATATAACTCAAGTCAATATTGAATATAATTTATCTAATTCAATACTTTAAGCTTTTTCATTTAAAGCATGTAATATTTCACTTATTTTAGGAATTCTATGCATTTGATCTTTAATCATAAAGCACATCAATTTTAAACTTATATTCAATCACTATAACCAAGCTTCAATCCATAACAAACTAATATCAACCATATGATCAATAATTGATATCAACACATGACCTAGTTTAGCAACACAAAGATTATAATTTCTTTCTCCAATCATCCTTCTCATAAACATCCAAATCCTACCAATATCATAAAAAATTATCAACATGCTACTTATGAATTCCAAGTATAGTCCCATAAGACAATTCATTTCACTTAAATCATGCAATAATCAACATAGTTTAGAGAAATCACAAAAAGTAGAATTCTAACCTCTTTGATCTTTTTCTTGGCTCACTTTCAAGATTTGATTCTTTGTTCAAATGAATCCTCTCAACGAGAGGAACAACTTCTCTTGAAGAATTGAAACTAAATTCACACTCCTTCCCCTTCATCTTTGCACTTTCCTTCTATTCTCTCTATTTGATCCTTTTCATTTTCTTCTCTCTTCTCTCACTCATTCTCTTCAACTAAGAATGTGATAAGTGGCAATTTCTTAGCTTTCCTTTTGTTTTAACACATGAGTAATGTAGCACCCGGTTCCATTGAATCAAAATTTAAATTATTATTAATGATATACTTTTATAGAAGGGTTGAGGGAGTTATTGATTAGGTTAATAAATGACTAGGCAAGGGCAGAAAAGTAATTGAAAATTTAAAAAAATGGATGATGTATTTAAGGTTAGTGATTTGGGGTTTAGTGCTCGGTAGCCGCCACTAATTCCCTCATTTCTCTCTCGGCCTTCAGCTCTTCAACAGAAAACCTTCGGGCAATTTCTTTCTTACTCGATTCTCCTTCAACCTAGGTAATCTCTCTTAGTTTGTCTGTGATTTTAACAATTAGATAGCTGAGGGAGTACAATGTGTGAAGTTTCGAGGAATATTGTGAGTGAGTTGAGTTCGGGTTTAGTGTTGAATCAGATATGCACAATGAACTAAACTTCCAAACTAGTTTCCCTAGATTCCTGAATAGATTAGAATGAGGCTTAGTAGAAATCTAATTGATATCCTTTCTATGACTTAGGTGAGCAAACTTCTGAAGTAGTTTGAAACCGAGCATTTTCAGGAGAGCCAGGTAAGTAAAGTATTGCTTGCGCCTTCGGGCCTACATCACAAGACAGTAGGGTTTGTGCGTGTTTGTGAACATTTATTTTCAGCATGATATGTGTTAGTGTTTTTACACACTTACACGCAAGTGCACGTGTCGCTAACGAAGTAATAGAGTAAGTAGAGTATCGATCCCACGAGGATATTCTAATTGTAATTAAATTGCTATAACGATTTTATAGAAATAATCAAATGATAAGTAAAATTAATTGAAAATAAATTCAGAATGACAATGAAACAAAGTAAATCAGAATAAAAGAGATAAAAATGATAAAAGAATGCCTTGGCTAGGATCGATTTCTTTGTTACGATTAATTTACTACTGATGCTGTGGTAATGCTCTGAGCATTATCTAAAGAACAGCAAGAATAAAAGTATTTTCTAGGATTCTTTCGAATTGCCTAGGTAAATTCAAATCAGAATTTCTTTCTACCTTGAAAGAATGCAACTAATATTGAATCTCATATATGTGCAATTCTTATCGCCAATCAAATTAGTGTTAACCACGTTGTAACAAAGTAATTCAATTAATTATTCATGCATCTCTAATTTATATCTATCCGTCGATACAATATAAATATGAATAGTTAACCTATCTATCGATATGGTTTAACATAGCAAATAAATTTCACGAATAATTGTTCAATAGATAATTCCAAAAGCAAACCAAGATCGTAGCAAAATAACGTAACAAATACTATCGTCCTAACCAAGATAAAAAGGGTTTAGCTACTAGACATAATTGAAATAAAAATAATTGTGTTCATCAAAAGAAAACGCAATAAAAATAATAAAAGGAGGAAAGAGTTCAGCAACGGCGCTGTGTGTTCTTCAGATTAGGGTTCTTCTTCTTTTCAGAGCCTCCAAAGTCTTCCTTTTTCTCCCCTCCAAACCTCTCTCTGCCAAGCTAGGGTGTTACGCCAGAATATCCCTCTTTTATGGAATTTTTGAATAATTAGTTCCAAAAAAATATGTGCAAAATCCAATTCTTCTTTTCTCTCTCCAATTTGTTTCTCTTTCCACGTGTCCTTCATTCTCTTTATTCTTTCCTTGCTTTTTGGCTTTTAGTGCTGCCCAAATTTTTATTGTTTATGCTGCCCAGCTTACTTTTCTTTCCTTCTCTCAGTGTCTTCCGATGCCCAACTGCCCAACTTTTCTTTTCTTCTGCCGATTGCTGCCCCATCTTTTTAAGTCATCCGATTGCTTTTATTTACTCCACAAAATCTTGTTAATTCTGCAATCAAATAATACCCAATTATTTTGTTACCATATTCAAAGCAACAAACTTCCCGATTTTTTTTTTAATTTGATTCCTCTCTCTCCATAATCTTCAGCTTATGAATTTGAATTTCCCACTATAAAAATAGCATTCAATTATGAAAATATAAAATTCAAAATAGAGAGACAAAATACGCTTTTAATAGGAATTCTGCATGAAATACATTAAATTCCATCAAAGCACTAATGCTGCAGCATTGTACAGCATTTATAATAAATCATATCAATTTATTATTGCAATCACTCAATTCATACAAGTTTTCTCATGCAAAATTAGTATAAAATAACTCTAAAATAAGAGTCATCAAATACCCCCAAACTTAAACCATTACTCGTCCTCGAGTGATGCAAGCAACAATGAATTTCCAAGGTAACATTGACAAAATCGATATAATTTCAAAATATCTACTAACTTGTAACTTATTGAAAAATTTCACTATCACAATTAAAAGTAATCAATAAAAATTCAATTCCCAATAAACTAGTCAAAATGTGTGTGTGCTCAAACTCCATTTGAATTGCTAAGTTCAACAATCAAAACTAGAATTCACAATACATATCATAAGATGTCAACTCTCTAATATCCTTCATAAATCCATTAGCATTCAAAAATTCTTCTTTTTTTTTTTTTTTTTTTAAATAAGTAAGGGGATTAAGTTTTTTTTTTTTTTTTTTTTTTTTTTTTTTTTTTTTTATATTGACTTTATCTATAAGTCACACTATCTTTTTACGCGAGTGACAACATTTGTGATGAAGTCCTCCGGTTACTCAATAGTGTCACCTTAAGATTTATACTCATATAAAATAGAGGAGTATAGCCAATAAATATGCAACGGAGTTCCTCCCAAAGTTCCTCTAATTTATTTCTACCCATCGAGTATCCAAAAGGCTCACTCGAAATTGAAAGTAGATTAGGAAATTGCATTTATTCTTCTCTTTTTTTTTTTTTTTTTTTATTTTATAACCCCCAAACTTATTATTTACTATATATTTTTCTAAGAAGAATTCTCTTACTGCTAATTTCTTTAATTCAAACACTAAATTATTGACGACTAGATAGAATTGTAATGCCTAGAAAGGATTATATTCCTAAGCAACCAAAAGGAGTTTGTGTGTTAGAAACGACTAAGTTAATGGGAATAAATCTTAATTGATTTCTACTAATATGTAACAATAACATTATTCAATAACCTATTAAATTAGAAGATATTAGGAAATTATATCAATTTTGTTTCTCAAATAATCTATATATCCAGCAGCACACTACTGACCAAACAAACAAATAACATGACTTAACAGAAAAGCAAATAACACCATTTAGCAGAAAAGCAAATGACACAAGTTAACAGAAAAAATTAGGCAATCATGCAGCACATTAACAATATTACGAATATAACTACATGTTCTAAGCAGTTTTCAAACATTCAAAATTAAACAGACACAAAACACCCACTTTAAACTTCAAGACATCCAAACAAGATCAAAGTTCATGCACCCCCAAACTTAAAATTGGCAGTGTCCCCACTGCCAACAAAATTAAGTTCAACAAAAAGAAATGAAAGCAAAATAAAACTAGGGGGTTTAGGACTTCCCTGGAATTCATGCTTCAGGTTCGGACTCATCATCCGAATCTCGGAAAATTGCTGCTGGGAACCGAGGGAAAACAGGGGCTGGATCTTCTGGACTTCTGGCAAAGCTAGCGGCCAATGCTGTATCACGCAGCTTGTTGTACTGCCAAAATGTTCTATTTTTTCGTTTTAAGCTGGTCAAGGTCCTTGTCACCTTGGATTGTAATTGCTTCTGAAGTTGAAGTTCCTCTTTCAAAGTCGAAAGATCATTTCTGTGCAAATCAAGCTTATTACGCACTGCCTCCAGACCATCAAGTATTTGCTGGTGGATATTGTTGGTGCTGGATGATGCTGCAGCTCCACTTGCAGCATTCTCCTCAGATTCTGGTGCTTCTGTTCCCAATCCCTCCGAAGAAATTCTCCTTATAATATTTGGTGTCATCACAGGGCCAGGAGAAAGTTCCTCTTCATCAGCTTCAGACATTACGCCAGCCATTTCACATAATCCAGAGATCAGAGAAGGAAACAACAGCTGCCCTTTCGGTTTAAGAGCATTTGCACATAAGTTCCGGTATATCACCAGTCCCACATTGATCTTTTTGTTTGTCAAAATGCAGTAGAGTAAAATGGCCCTTTCTCTTGTCAAGTGCTGACCGTGAGACGAAGGAAATAATCGGAGTTTTAAAAAATGATACCATACCTTTGCCTTCGGCAGTAAAGCTAGCCGTGGAAAAGAGACACAGCCAGTTTTTGAAATTACCCATTCTGTGTCGGGCATTGCTATTTCTTTCAATACTGATTTGAGAAATCCCTGTGATCCATAATCCTCGTATTTGTAAAACTCGTCTTCAACATCCTCCAGATTGTAAAAACTATTTATCGCTGAAGGTCCGAATCTTACATCGCATTTTCGAACTTTAATACACTCGGGCAAATCTCCCTCAAAATTTGCATAAAACTCTCTCACAACATTTTTTACTGCTGTCCCTGGAATTGCACAAAATGTTTCCCATTTACGCTCATGAATAACAGAGGTAACATAGTTCGGGTACCTCAATAGCTGCTCTTCTGCGACTAGGAAACCTTTTTCTTGAGCAAAGCTGCGTTGCTGCAATCCTTGCTCGTACCTCAACTTGGCTTTCTCCGAAATAAAAGTCATCCTATTCACTTTCTTAGCATTTTTCTGTCCTTTTTGCTTTGGCCTCATTGCTGCCGACAGAATAGTGCGTAATGTTGTAGGCGTTAGTAGCAGCGTCGTGGGGCAGAGGAAAAATTTGTCGAGACTGTATGGCGAAGATTCACTGAATGTCGGCGGCGGGTTGCGAGCAGAAATTAACCCTAAATCGCTTTGAGAGAGATTTGGTGAAGATGAGTAAGACTGACATTCAAAAATAACTTATTTAAACAAAACAAAAATAAAATTATATATAAAAGATAACAGGTAAAATTGCAACTTAAAAGTAACGCATAAAAGGATATATATTTAAGGGTTGCCTCCCTCACAGGGCTAAGTTTTTTATAAGTCTTCAGCCAGACTTCCATTGTTGCTCCCTATTCATCCAAATTTTGCAGAGAAATTGACATAAATTTTGTCAGCTCCTCTCCAAAATAATGTTTTATCCGTTGACCATTTACCTTAAAATTCTTTCCACTTTTCTCATCATGCAACTCGACTGTTCCGTAAGGAAATACCTCCATTATTTCAAATGGCCCAGACCACCGTGATTTTAGCTTGCCTGGGAAGAGCTTCATCCTTGAATTAAATAACAAGATTTTCTCACCCTTCTTAAATGTCCTGGCTTGCAGCTTTTTATCATGCCATTTTTTTACCTTTTCCTTGTATAGTTTAGCATTCTCATATGCGCTTAACCTTAACTCTTCCAGCTCCTGTAACTGCAAAAACCGATCCTTACCAGCTCTTTGTAAATCCAGGTTTAGGGTTTTTATTGCCCAGTATGCTTTATGTTCAAGTTCAACTGGTAGATGGCAAGCTTTCCCATAAATCAAATTATACGGTGTGGTGCCCAAAGGTGTTTTATATGCTGTTCTGTATGCCCATAACGCATCATCTAGTTTTAATGACCAATCTTTTCTGTTTGGATTCACCACCTTCTCCAGAATTCGTTTTACCTCCCTGTTAGATACTTCTGCTTGTCCATTACTCTGAGGATGGTAAGCTGTAGTTATTTTATGTCTGACTCCATATTTTCCCAGTAACCAGTGAACATCCTATTGCAGAAATGTGAACCTCCATCACTTATAATTGCTCGCGGTGTTCCAAACGTGTAAAAATATTTTTCTGCAAAAATTTCAGAACACTTTTCCCTTCATTATTTGGAAGTGTCACTGCTTCAACCCATTTAGATACGTAATCCACAGCCAATAAAATGTATTGGTTCCCAAAAGAAGGTGGAAAAGGTCCCATGAAGTCTATACCCCATACGTCGAATATTTCCACTTCCAAAATATTTGTAAGTGGCAGTTCGTGTTTCCTTGAGATGTTCCCTGTTCTTTGACACCTGTCACATTTTTGAACAAACTCATTAGCATCCTTAAAAAGGGAGGGCCAGTACAAACCTGACTGTAGAACTTTGGCAGCTGTTCTAGTTCCTCCATAATGACCGCCATATGATGCTGCATGGCATTGTTGCAGCACTGACTGCATTTCCTCTTCTGGAACACATCTCCTCAACAGCTGATCAGCACAGTGTTTGAAAAGAAATGGCTCGTCCCAGAAGTATTGCTTAACATCTTTCATGAACTTCCTTCTCTGTTGATAATCTAAATCGAAAGGAATTATATCACTCACAATAAAATGCACAAAATCAGCGTACCAGGGAGTTGAAGAAACTTCCAGTTTCAATATTTGTTCATCAGGGAAGGATTCTTTAATCATTCCTTCGGCTTGTTGCTCCCCCACATTCTCCAGACAAGATAAGTGATCCGCTACCTTATTTTCACATCCCTTTCTATCGCGAATCTCCATATCAAACTCTTGGAGTAACAACACCCATCGAATAAGCCTAGGTTTAGCATCCTTCTTGGCAACCAAATATTTTATTGCTGCATGGTCAGTATAGACGATAACCTTGGCGCCAATTAAATATGCTCTGAATTTGTCAAATGCAAAAACCACAGCTAGTAGCTCTTTCTCTGTTGTTGTGTAGTTCTTTTGAGCTTCATTCAATGTTTTGCTTGCGTAGTAAATAGAGTGAAAAATTTTCTCTTTCTTCTGCCCAAGAACCACTCCCACTGCATAGTCGCTAGCATCACACATTAAAATAAAAGGCGAGTTCCAGTTGGGTGCAGCTATTACAGGTGCCGTGATCAGCTTTTGTTTCAGCATGTTAAAAGCTTCCAGACAGTTTTCATCGAAGTTAAATGGTATATTCTGCTCCAGTAAATTGCATAAAGGCTTTGATATCTTAGAAAAATCTTTAATGAAGCGTCTGTAAAATCCTGCATGCCCCAAAAAGCTTCTGATTCCCTTTACTGTTTTTGGTGGAGGCAGTTTCTCAATAACTTCAATTTTTGCTTTGTCCACCTCTAAACCTTTTGCTGAAATTCTATGCCCCAAAACTATTCCTTCTGGAACCATGAATTGACACTTTTCCCAGTTTAAAACTAGGTTAGTTTCCATACATCTCTTCAGTACTTTCTCTAAATTTTCCAGACAACTCTTGAAAGAATCTCCAACAATGGAGAAATCATCCATAAAAATTTCCAATCCTTCTTCAATCATATCTGAAAATATCGCCATCATGCAACGCTGGAATGTGGCAGGAGCATTACATAACCCAAAAGGCATCCTTCTAAAAGCAAAAGTTCCATATGGACAGGTGAAAGTTGTTTTCTCCTGGTCCTCCGGGGCTATTGTAATCTGATTGTACCCCGAGTAACCATCTAAAAAGCAATAAAAATCTTTACCAGCTAATCTGTCCAGCATTTGGTCTATGAAGGGAAGAGGAAAATGGTCCTTTCGGGTAGCTTTATTCAGCTTCCTGTAGTCCATGCAAATCCGCCATCCGGTCACTGTCCTTGTTGGTATCAATTCATTTTTTTCATTCTCTATGACTGTTGTCCCTCCTTTCTTTGGAACACAATGAACTGGGCTAATCCAGGAGCTGTCAGAAATGGGGTAAATTATTCCTGCATCTAACCATTTGAGTATCTCTTTCTTTACAACTTCCTTCATAATGGGATTCAGTCTTCTCTGCTGATCTATAGTTGCTGTAGCTCCTTCTTCTAATCTGATCTTGTGCATGCAAATGCTTGGACTTATCCCTCTTATGTCTTTCACTGTCCATGCTAAAGCTAGCTTATATTTCTTTAGAACCTCCACTAATTCTTGCTCCTGCATGTTAGACAAAGTGGTAGAGATAATAGCAGGAAATGTTTCATTGAGTCCAAGAAATACATACTTCAAATGTGGAGGTAGCTGTTTGAGCTCCACTGTTGCTGCTTCCTTGCTGGAATGCTCTCCATCTTCTTTACCATCTTCTGCTCGAATTAATGCCTCGAACTGCCTTCTGTACCCGCCTGATAATTGTTTAATTTCTGCTGATTTGATTTCATCAGAAATATTGAAGCACTCTTCATCATCATAAGGGCACTTCATGGCTTTCAAAACATTGAAAGTAACTTGCTGGTCGTTTACTCTCATTGTCAGTTCCCCTCTCTGAACATCGATCAGTGTTCTGCCAGTAGCCAAAAATGGCCGCCCCAAAATTATAGGTACTTCTCGATCGGCTTCATAATCAAGTATAATGAAATCTGCCGGGAAAATGAATTTATCAACCTTTACCAACACATCTTCAATCTTTCCCTGAGGGTGGGTTAATGATCGGTCAGCAAGTTGCAAAGTTACTGTTGTTGGCCGAGCTTCTCCAATTCCTAGCTTCTTAAAAATTGACATGGGCATCAAATTTATGCTGGCTCCAAGATCGCAGAGAGCTTTTCCGAAATAATTATTTCCGATGGTGCAAGGTATGGTGAAGCTACCAGGATCCTTCAATTTTGGTGGAATCTTATTTTGCAAAATGTAGCTGGTTTCCTCAGTCATGGCCACCATTTCATATTCTCCCAACCTCCTCTTTTTGGATAAAATGTCCTTCATAAATTTAGTGTAATTCGGCATCTGTTCAAGGGCTTCCACAAGAGGTACATTTATATGGAGTTGCTTCAAAACATCCAAGAATTTTTTAACTTGTTTTTCCTGGTTGTGTTTTTGTAGCCTCTGTGGAAATGGTGGAGGTGGTCTCTGGAATTGCTCTTCTGCATGTCGCTGCTGTGGCGATGCTGCGGGCGAAACTGCAGCATGTGTATTAATTTCTCCAGAATTAGACTTATTTTCTTCGGCCTCTTGAGGTCTTTCTTTCTCAATCCCCTCTTCTCTTTCCTGCAAACCCTCAGTAATGGGTTGTTGTTTTGCTTCTCTTTCTTGATCATTCTTCTTTGCTTTCTCTGCCTTCGGTGGTTTCTCTGGGACCTCCACTTCTCTACCATTTCTTAATATTATTGCTTTACAGTGTTCTTTGCCTGATCTTTCCGGAATTTCTGTGTCGCTAGGTAATTGTCCATTGCTCCTCGAATTCGAAGATTGAGCTAGCTGCCCCATTTGGGTTTCAATATCCTTTATCGAAGCTGCCAAATTTTGCAAAATTATATCTGTTTTTGCAGCATACTCTCTTGCAAAGTTGTCTGGTTTCTCTTGAACTGCTGGCTTCTGGAGTTGCTGATTGTAGTTCTGGACATAGTTTTCAGCAGATCTTGCAGGTACAAGCGTTATTCTGTTGCTGTGAACTCCATTGGAAGTTTGGATGCTGTCTCCATCCAGGGTTATACGTCTGTGAGTATGGATTATTGTTTCGGTTATAACCCACGTAATTTGCTGACTAAGGATTCGTCGGGCATGAACTATCATCATGGTTCTCCCCACAGAAAATGCACGAAACCTCCCTTGCTTGTGGCTGCTGCTGTTTGTGCATGGCTTTAATGGTATTTTCCAGTGAGGCTATTTTTGCATTAAGAGCAGCCACTTCATCTATCTCATAACTTCCAGGTGCTCTCCTTGTAGATTGCATTCTATCTGAAGGCCACTGATAACTATTTACTGCCATTCTCTCCAGTAGATCGTAAGCTTCGTTGAAAGATTTAGAAAGCAATGTTCCATTCGCTGCTGCATCGATGATTGATCGAGTTTGCCCATTTAGCCCGTTGTAAATGTTTCCAGTTGAATCCAGTGAGGAATCCCGTGATTTGGACACTGTCTCAGCAACTCTTTAAATCTATCCCAGGCTTCATATAGTGATTCTCCATCCCGTTTGCTGGAAGCTTGTTATTTCATTTCTCATCCTCGCATTCTTCACTGGTGGGTGATATTTCATAATGAACTTTTTAGCTAGATCCCCCCATGTAGTTATGGTATCTGAAGGAATGCTATTCAACCAATCTCTGGCGCGATCTCTCAAGGAGTATGGGAAGAGCTTCAACCTCAAAGCTTCTGCAGATACACCAGGGAAATTAAATGAATCACTGACTTCTCCAAAAACCTTTAAATGGCGATGGGGATTGTCTGTAATAGCTCCAGTAAATTGTCCAACAGTTTGGAGCATTTGGAACATCACTGGTTTCAGCTCGAATCTTATGGCACGAAGGTCAGGTCTGACTATTCCAGGATTAAGATCATTAAGTGTAGGAATTGCAAAATCCTGAGTAGGTATATCTCTTTCATCAACAACTCTTTCAGCATTTTCTCTTTCATTTGCTGCATGCGCCATATTTTCTCCCTCAATTTGTTGTTGTTGCTGTTGTCTTCTCCTTTCTCTAAAAGTCCTTTCAATTTCTGGATCTAAGGGTACAAGATCCTGTGCGTCTTCGTCGTCCGGCATAAATCAATAATATCTGAAAATAGGAAAACAAAACAAAATAAAATAACGTAAAATAAATTAAAATAATTATAGCAAAATAATAACAACTAAACAATATCCCCGGCAACGGCGCCAAAAACTTGTTAGTGTTTTTACACACTTACACGCAAGTGCACGTGTCGCTAACGAAGTAATAGAGTAAGTAGAGTATCGATCCCACGAGGATATTCTAATTGTAATTAAATTGCTATAACGATTTTATAGAAATAATCAAATGATAAGTAAAATTAATTGAAAATAAATTCAGAATGACAATGAAACAAAGTAAATCAGAATAAAAGAGATAAAAATGATAAAAGAAGGCCTTGGCTAGGATCGATTTCTTTGTTACGATTAATTTACTACTGATGCTGTGGTAATGCTCTGAGCATTATCTAAAGAACAGCAAGAATAAAAGTATTTTCTAGGATTCTTTCGAATTGCCTAGGTAAATTCAAATCAGAATTTCTTTCTACCTTGAAAGAATGCAACTAATATTGAATCTCATATATGTGCAATTCTTATCGCCAATCAAATTAGTGTTAACCACGTTGTAACAAAGTAATTCAATTAATTATTCATGCATCTCTAATTTATATCTATCCGTCGATACAATATAAATATGAATAGTTAACCTATCTATCGATATGGTTTAACATAGCAAATAAATTTCACGAATAATTGTTCAATAGATAATTCCAAAAGCAAACCAAGATCGTAGCAAAATAACGTAACAAATACTATCGTCCTAACCAAGATAAAAAGGGTTTAGCTACTAGACATAATTGAAATAAAAATAACTGTGTTCATCAAACGCAATAAAAATAATAAAAGGAGGAAAGAGTTCAGCAACGGCGCTGTGTGTTCTTCAGATTAGGGTTCTTCTTCTTTTCAGAGCCTCCAAAGTCCTCCTTTTTTCTCCCCTCCAAACCTCTCTCTGCCAAGCTAGGGTGTTACGCCAGAATATCCCTCTTTTATGGAATTTTTGAATAATTAGTTCCAAAAAAATATGTGCAAAATCCAATTCTTCTTTTCTCCTCTCCAATTGTTTCTCTTTCCACGTGTCCTTCATTCTCTTTATTCTTTCCTTGCTTTTTGGCTTTTAGTGCTGCCCAAATTTTTATTGTTTATGCTGCCCAGCTTACTTTTCTTTCCTTCTCTCAGTGTCTTCCGATGCCCAACTGCCCAACTTTTCTTTTCTTCTGCCGATTGCTGCCCAGCTTTTTATCTACTGATTGCTCAGCTGCCCCAATTGCTTTTTATCTATTTTATTTCCTTCTCTCAGTATCTTCCGATGCCCAGCTGCCCAGCTTTCTTTACTTCTGCCGATTGCTGCCCCATCTTTTTAAGTCATCCTATTGCTTTTATTTACTCCACAAAATCTTGTTAATTCTGCAACCAAATAATACCCAATTATTTTGTTACCATATTCAAAGCAACAAACTTCCCGATTTTTTTTTTAATTTGATTCCTCTCTCTCCATAATCTTCAGCTTATGAATTTGAATTTCCCACTATAAAAATAGCATTCAATTATGAAAATATAAAATTCAAAATAGAGAGACAAAATACGCTTTTAATAGGAATTCTGCATGAAATACATTAAATTCCATCAAAGCACCAATGCTGCAGCATTGTACAGCATTTATAATAAATCATATCAATTTATTATTGCAATCACTCAATTCATACAAGTTTTCTCATGTAAAATTAGTATAAAGTAACTCTAAAATAAGAGTCATCAATATGCATCATATTTTAAAGGTACACGAAAATGAATTTGAATGCATATTGGTATGGTAAGGATTGAACATAATGAAACAGCTAAACGAATCAGCTTTACTGTTAAGGGAACTAATCCAACCCTTAATGAGACAGTGGATATTTATACTTTGGGAGAGTTGATCCAACTCCCAATTTCACAGGGGGATCTGAACAGTGAATCAGCTTTACTGTTAAGGGGACTAATCCAACCCTTAATGAGACAGTGGATATTTATACTTTGGGAGAGTTGATCCAACTCCTAATTTCACAAGGGGATCTGAACAGAAACGACGCATGAACAACTGAGAGGAGAAAGTAGAAATTGCATGTTTAGGAATTCATGTTTCAGCATTTCATTCCTTTTTCATTATTGCTTTGCTTACTTAGCATTAGGCTAATAGATGAGTTTTGTGATGTAGGTGAAGAAGTAACCGTAGGTGATTTCTCTGAGTTCATTGAGGAGTAGGCTGGTTGGAGGAGCACATCCATGTTTCGGCCTGGTAAATTGATGAGGCGGGTTAATTGGTGTCATTGGTCTGAAGGTTTAGTTGGAAATGTTTCAATTTGAGCATGTTGAGTTTTCATAATAGTAGTGATTTCAACAGTAGTGATTTCAATGTTCTGAATATTTTTTTCGAGATTTTCCAGTTAATAGTATTCTGTTGGTATTAATGTTGGTGCTCACTGGATTTTTAGTAATGTAATGGTTTGAAATGTTTTTGAATGGTCTCAGTGAAGTGAGTAAGATTCTTTCCTGTAGTTAGGATTGTGTGTGTATACCAAGGAGTAGATGAAATGTGGTTCTGTCCTCTATCGGCAGATGTTGTGTTGCTGTTCTGTCGCCTATCGGAAGATGACTTCAGTAGAAGCCATCGGATGATATAGCAAGAAATTTGTCGTCTAGTAATCGGCATATGTAGCTTGTTTCATCGGAAGGTTATTGTTTTGCCCACTATCGGTAGAGGAAGTCTATCGGTAGATGTCGGGTTATAGTTGTGTTGTCTATCGGATAACGTCTTAGTAAACTCATCGGCAGATGCGTGCTGACGTCATCGGTAGATGTAGGTCTAAGTCCATCGGATGATGTCTCAGTAAATTTATCGGTAGATGCGTGCTGACGTCATCGGTAGATGTAGGATGATTTTTGTCGTTTAGTCACCGGAAGGAGTCTTTTATTTCCGGTTTCGTTCTCTTCTGTTGACTTTATTCATCGGCAGATGAATTTGACTTCTGCGACCCCCTAAGTATTTCACAAATTAAACCTCTATTTCTTTTTGGCCGATTATCTCCTAACAATCCGAATGATTATTCTAGCGAAGTTTTTCACAGTTTTACTTAACTGTATTATTGTTCAAATGATTTCCGCTGCAAGTTTCGAATATTATTGTTTTGGAGATTTTGCTTATGTCAAATTTAAAAAAAAAAGGAGTTTTGTAGTCATGTATGGGTTTGAGTAACGAACCGGGTTCAGATAACTCGGGGCGTTACAGTGTGGTATCAGAGACATTCAGTTAAACCGTTCAAAAGATCACTCATCAGTGCCAATCGTTGCATGGAAGTACTCCAACAACTGTAAGTGTTTATGTTAGTTCAGTTATTAGATATTTATGAAAATAGTTAACCCTGTACAGGAATATAGCAAAAATGTCCAGACGACCGGGAAGGCCAAGAGTGTAGAGAGAGACACCAACTCCGGGAAGCGCAGAAGATTCTAGTGTAATCGGACAGTTGACAGATCTAGTGCGACAGCAGGCAGAATTAATGTGCCAGCAATCCGATCAACTAGGAGTACTGCTGAACCGAGAGGTACAAGGAAGTGCCAACTCGGGTTCTAGCAATGAGCATTCCGGGGATAGATTCCGGAGACTAAGACCACCCACGTTTGATGGTCAGTCATCTGATCTTGTTGTGGCTGAAGGGTGGCTTAGGAAGATAGAGAGTATGTTTAGGTGCGCCAGCATAGGAGAAGGAGATAAGGTCACGTTGGCAACATTTCACTTGGCTGGTGAAGCTCAACTCTGGTGGAAGACAATGGAGACCACCACCGACGTTTTAGCAATGCCCTGGTCACGATTCAAGGACATTTTCTATGAGAAGTATTTCAACAGCACAGTCCAGACCGCGAAGAAGTTAGAGTTTCTGAACCTGAAGCAGACCGGGTTTGTGGCCGAGTATAGTACGCAGTTCGAATCCCTGTCTAGGTTTGCTAGGCATTTTGCTCATAAGGACGAGGATAAGGTGTTCAAATTTATGCATGGACTGAAGCCAGAAATTTACTGAGGGGTTAAATTCTGTGGTATTAAGGGCTTGACCTTTAGTGAGGTTATGTCCACTGCCCTGGAAGTGGAAGAAGCTGAAGGAAAGTGTGCTAGACCAAAGGAGGTCCCACAAAGGTTTAACCAGCCACACCAACAAAGAGGAACGAAGAGGCCAAGTGAAGGCCAAAATAGCCAAGGAGTAGGGGGGAAGGTACAGAATGTCAGGAAATTTCCCCAGTGTTCTAAGTGTTTGAAGAACCATCCGGGGGAATGCAGACTGGGCCTTGGAAAGTGTTTCAACTGTGAGGAGGTTGGACACACGTTCAAGGAGTGCTCGAAGCCTAGAATCACCAGATGCTACAATTGTAACAAGGTCGGCCACATTAGCAGAGATTGTCCGGTTCCTAAGAGTGGCCCTACTATGATCAAACCAAGAATATTCTCCATGACGGAGTCGGGTGAGGAACAGCCTGCTGTGGTGTCAAGTACTATATTGATCAACTCTGTGCCTGCTTTTACTTTAATAGATTCTGGTGCCACACATTCATTTATAGCATCTGCTTTTGTTGTTAAGTTAGACGTACAGTTTACCCCTTCCATGCATGTGTTTAATGTTGCATTGCCTTCTGGTGAACGCATGCACTCTAACCAAGTGATGCTTGGCAGTGAAGTGTTAGTAGGAAATGTAAGTCTACCTGCTGATCTTATAATTATGGATATATTAGGATTTGATGTAATCCTAGGAATGGACTGGTTGTTTAAACATCATGCCACAATAGATTGTAGGACTGGAATAGTTAGCTTCCAACCCCCTGGTAGTTTGAAACACACCTTTCAAGCCTCAAAGAAAAGTAAGGAAATGTCTGTGATGACTTCTATTAATACAAGATCTTCCCTGTGTGGAGAGTATTTGTGCTTCTTAGCTAGCGTTTTAGACACACAACTGGTAGGAAAAGCAAATCCTCAGAGTATCCTAATTGTCCAAGACTTCCCCGAGGTATTCTTAGATGACTTTCCTGGTTTGCCGCCAGATAGAGAGATTGAATTTGTTGTAGATGTTTACCCCGGCGCCGAGCGTGTGTCAAAAAAATCCATATAGACTGGCACCTACAGAACTTAAGGAATTGAAGAAACAGTTGGAGGATTTATTGCGGAAAGGGTTCATACGTCCAAGTTTTTCACCATGGGGTGTACCTGTCCTTTTTGTCAAAAAGAAGTATGGATCAATGCGCATGTGCATTGATTATAGAGAAGTAAATAAGTTAACTGTTAAGAACAAGTATCCGTTGCCAAGGATTGATGACTTGTTCGATCAGCTTAATGGTGCAAGAGTTTTCTCTAAGATTGACCTTAGGTCCGGTTATTACCAGTTGAAGGTTAAATCTGAATATATCTCAAAGACTGCCTTTCGCACAAGGTATTGACATTATGAGTTTTTGGTTATTACCTTTGGGTTAACAAATGCACCAGCAGCATTTATGGATCTCATGAATAGGGTATTTCATGAATATTTAGACAAATTTGTCATAGTATTTATTAATGATATCCTAATCTATTCCCGTTCCAAGGATGAGCATGCCAGCCACCTGACCTTGGTGTTGGAAGTATTAAAACAGCACCAACTTTACGCCAAGTTTTCTAAGTGTGAATTTTGGTTGAACCAAGTTTACTTTTTAGGACATGCTATCTCTGGGGATGGGATATCTGTCGATCCAGCTAAGGTCCAAGCAGTTAGGGATTGGCCCCAACCGAGAAATGCTACTGATATCAGGAGTTTTCTTGGACTTGCAGGGTATTACAGAAAATTTATTGAAGGATTTTCAAAGATTGCAACACCCCTCACTCGGTTAACAAGGAAAAATATCATGTATGCTTGGACTGAGGAATGTGAATCCAGTTTCCAGACCTTGAAACATAAACTGACCAATGCTCCAATTTTGACACTTCTTGTAGGAGATGGTAAGTTTAGTATTTACTGTGATGCATCCAAGGTTGGACTTGGCTGTGTCTTGATGCAAGAGGGAAGAGTAATAGCTTATGCCTCAAGGCAGTTAAAAACACATGAGAAGAACTATCCTACACATGACTTAGAATTAGCTGCTGTAGTCTTTGCATTAAAGATTTGGAGGCACTACCTGTATGGACAAACTTGTGAGATATTTTCGGATCATAAAAGTCTGAAATACATTTTCACGCAAAAGGAACTGAATATGAGGCAACGTAGGTGGTTAGAGTTTGTCAAAGATTACGATTTTGAGATTAAGTACCACCTTGGCAAGGCGAATGTAGTGGCTGATGCCTTGAGTAGAGTGACTCCCTCAGTCTTTACGTTGATTTTGGACATACCGGTAGCTTTAGTGACAGAATTCCAAAGATTTAATCTGGAAGCTGTGTCTAATGTGTCAGCCATGCTTTCGGCCTTATCATTGAGGCCTACTGTTTTGGAGAGAATAAAGGAAGTTCAAATGAATGACACTGAATGCAATAAGTATAAGTTGTGCATGGATTCTACTGGCAAGTCAGATTTCAACTGCTCAGCTGATGGGATTCTCAAGTTTCGAAATAGATAGTTTGTTCCGGCTGATACTGAACTTAGAAAGGGAATCCTATCTGAGGCACATTCTTCGAGACTCTCTGTCCATCCTGGAGGTACGAAAATGTACAGAGATCTCAAGCAACATTATTGGTGGCCAGGTATGAAAAGAAGTGTGGCGGAGTATGTGGAGTCATGTCAGGTCTGCCAACAGGTCAAAGTTGAACATCAGAGGCCTGCTGGGACATTGCAACCTTTACCAGTTCCTGAGTGGAAATGGGAACATATAACAATGGACTTTGTTGTGGGATTGCCTAGGACAACGAAAGGACATGATGCAATCTGGGTGATAGTCGACTGTTTAACCAAATCAGCTCATTTCCTACCGATAAAGGTGACTTACTCGATGGATCAGCTTGCTGAGTTGTATGTGCATGAAGTTGTTAGACTGCATGGAGTTCCAAGCACTATAGTATCAGACCGAGACTCTAGATTTACATCTAAATTTTGGAAAAGTTTGCACAAGGCTATGGGAACACAGCTTAGTTTTAGCACAGCTTTCCACCCTCAAACCGATGGACAATCCGAAAGAACCATCCAAACATTGGAGGATATGCTCCGTGCATGTGTATTAGATTTTCAAGGTTCATGGAGCAAATACTTGTCTTTGGTAGAATTTTCTTATAACAACAGTTTTCAGGCAACAATAGACATGGCACCATACGAGGCACTGTATGGACGAAAGTGCAGATCTCCATTATATTGGGATGAAGTTGGAGAAGCACAATTGATTGGTCCTAATATTGTGCAGCAGACAGTGAAGAAAATTGCTCTTATCCGACAAAGAATCTTGACAACTCAAAGTCGGCAGAAAAGCTATGCGGACAAAAGACGAAGGGAACTGAAATTTGATGTTGGTAATGAAGTTTTTCTCAAGGTGTCACCATTCAAAGGAGTTGTGAGATTTGGGAAGAGGGGAAAGTTGAACCCCAGATTCATTGGACCGTTCCCAATCTTGAAAAGGATTGGGAAGACAGCCTACCAGTTACAGCTACCAGCCACTATGGAAGGAATCCATGATGTGTTTCATATCTCCATGCTTAAGAAATGTGTACGAGACCCTTCTCAAATTGTGCAACAGTAGTGTATTGAAGTTCATCCTACCCTTACATATGAGGAGAAACCAGTAAGAATACTAGACTATGCAGTGAAGGTGCTGCGCAACAAAGAAGTTCCGCTGGTGAAAGTCTTATGGCAAAACCAGAACATTGATGAGACAACTTGGGAGCGCCAGCAGGACATGATGGACCAATATCCAGAACTATTCAGGTACTGAATTTTGAGGACAAAATTCTTTTAAGGAGGGTAGATTGTAGCACCCGGTTCCATTGAATCAAAATTTTAAATTATATTAATGATATACTTTTATAGAAGGGTTGGGGGAGTTATTGATTAGGTTAATAAATGACTAGGCAAGGGCAGAAAAGTAATTGGAAATTTAAAAAAATGGATAATGTATTTAAGGTTAGTGATTTGGGGTTTAGTGCTCGGTAGCCGCCACTAATTCCCTCATTTCTCTCTCTGCCTTCAGCTCTTCAACAGAAAACCTTCGGGCAATTTCTTTCTTACTCGATTCTCCTTCAACCTAGGTAAGCTCTCTTAGTTTGTCTGTGATTTTAACAATTAGATAGCTGAGGGAGTACAATGTGTGAAGTTTCGAGGAATACTGTGGGTGAGTTTAGTTCGGGTTTAGTGTTGAATCGGAAATGCACAATGAACTAAGCTTCCAAACTAGTTTCCCTAGATTCCTGAATAGATTAGAATGAGGCTTAGTAGAAATCTAATTGATATCCTTTCTATGACTTAGGTGAGCAACTTCTGAAGTAGTTTGAAACCGAGCATTTCCAGGAGAGCCAGGTAAGTAAAGTATTGCTTGCGCCTTCGGGCCTACATCACAAGACAGTAGGGTTTGTGCGTGTTTGTGAACATTTATTTTCAGCATGATATGCATCATATTTTAAAGGTACACGAAAATGAATTTGAATGCATATTGGTATGGTAAGGAATTGAACATAATGAAACAGCTAAACGAATCAGCTTTACTGTTAAGGGAACTAATCCAACCCTTAATGAGACAGTGGATATTTATACTTTGGGAGAGTTGATCAAACTCCCAATTCAACGGGGATCTGAACAGTGAATCAGCTTTATTGTTAAGGGGACTAATCCAACCATTAATGAGACAGTGGATATTATCCTTTGGTGCGAGTGATCCACATCCAATTTCACAGGGGTATCTGAACAGAAACGGCTATCCTTTTCACTTCATGAACAACTGAGAAGGAGAAAGTAGAAATTGCATGTTTAGGAATTCATGTTCAGCATTTTCCATTCTTTTCAATTATTGCTTTTGATTAGCATTAGGCTAATAGATGAGTTTGTGATGTCGGTTGAAGAAGTAAAGTTAGGGATTTCTTG
>CM039504.1:17489098-17550776 GCA_022432975.1 Begonia masoniana
GTTCTATCTAAAACAGCACTGGATTTGAAAATGTTGTTCATCCTCACTTGCATTGAGTAAAGATTTAAGCTAAATTTTCTTTAAAATGGACTGACTTCCGAGAGTTGTCGATAATGAGCGGAGATACGATTTCTACATCATCCAACGATTGCAGCATGAGTCGACTGCGATAGAGTTCGAGAGGCACAACACAGGATAGAAAGGGTAGTTAGGTAGTAGGTTATGCTTTAAGTTAAACGTATTCTTTGTGTTCTGTTTCCCATTGTTTTTATTCTGTCACCTGTATATGTTGAGTTTAAGCATCATACTTGTTCATGCATACACGTTTTCTGGAAAACCCTGTAAATGTTTTCAGCACCGGATTTGAAGTTAAGAAAGATAAAACCTGTAATGTAATGTATGGTTAAGTGTGGACGAGGACTGACATCCTGGCATGTACTCCTGTTGCGGCATGTACTTCTGTTGCGCTAGCTCTTCTTCCCACTTATACCTTCCTGTCCAGTGAACGTAATGTAAAGTAATGTAATGTTCATTCATTTGAAAATGTTCATGCACAGTATATGTATCACCGCATTTCATGTTCTTATTAAGCTCTAGGCTCATAGTTGAACTCCCTGTTGTAGGTACGGATCCCCCAAATGAGGACTTTGTGCCTCAAGTTGATGTAGTTGGTGGATCGAGCTCACGGGGATTGGTTGCTGCAGTCAGACAAAGGTTATTCCTGTGAAAATGTATTTTTGAAAGTTATGTCCGGTCCTGTACAGTTTTTGAAATCTTAAAACGATGTATAAAAAAATTGAGTTTATGTTTTAAAACCCCTGCCTGGTGAATTTTTGAAGATTATGTCCAGATTCTGCAACTGCTTGGGATTTTCTCTTTTAGGTTGTGCATGGGTAGTTTGATTTCTTAAACTTCTGTCATGTTTTCATCCTGTCCAAAATCGTGTTTTGAAATCGGTTTTAAAAGTTTTTATGCCTTCTGTTTTTATGCTTCCTATTTATATGTCTTCCTGTTAAAAGTTGTGAATTCTGCCTTTAAAACCCTGTCATCCACCTCTTGTCATCCGCCCCTGTCATCCGCCCATGTCATCCGCCTCTGTCATCCGCCTTATGTCTTCTATTTTATGTTTCTCATTTCATTAAGTCTTCCGCTGTATAATTTCCAGTTTATGTTTATCATTTTATGTCCTCTATTTTAAATGTTTTACATTTTCAAAAGTCCACAAAAAAAAATATGTCACGTTTTCTTTTAAATGTCCAAAGTGATGGATCCTCGACCCCGATCGGGTCTGTGGTTGTCACACTTATGGCCGAATCATTGACATAACTATCCAACGACAATTTCGATGACATTTTTAGCCTAGTATCTCCGTGATGTAGGGCCTTAAGAGCCAACCTACGTGTATGAACTTACCTATTGTCCGTGAAGTTGCAAGCTTTGTTCGTGTAAATATCCTCGGCGATTCACGAATCTAAATCATGCACAATCGGACATTAACCCTAAACTTCAGCAAACTAACGTTTTGACTTGTCCAAACACGTTAGTTTTAGTAGATACTTACCTTAGGCAGACAAATAGAAAGAAACTGAGGAGATCGGAGGAGCTTCGATGGTCGTTTGTCATATGGAAGAAAGAATGCAGAGAGGAGTGGAGAGAACAGAGAAAAGAAGTGAGGAGGGTTTCACGTAGGAGGAAGAACATATCTTGTTCAACAAGCTGAACATTTGGCATCCATCCATTGGCTTCCTAATTTGCCCCTCATTGGTTTCCAACTAATTTGTTAATTAGTTCGTCAATTTAGTTTCTCCATTAAACACTCTAATAAATTCATTAAAACATTCATTGTATTAATATAGAATTCATTCCGCTAAATGATTTGGAGAATAATTACATGGCCAAAAATGCCGGGTGTTACAGCTAAGGATTTCTATGTGCAATCTATACCTTGATAGATCTTCATATAATCTTATCATTCATAAATTTACTTATGACGGAAAATAAAAATTGGCTTAGGACGGTTGACAATATGACATGATAGTTAAATCACTTATTTTTTCTTGAATCGGTACAATCCAAGTTTAATAACTTCGTATTCAGTCATATATAGAATGTACAACCTATAATTAAAAAACATAAAATAAAAAAAAGTACTTGCCACACTAATGAAATAACAATAAAAAAACGTAGAAAATCTCTAGAAATAAATTGTATATTGAAATTCTTGATACATAAAACATTGGTATAAATAATAAATATAGTATTTGTATAATTATACTGGATCATTTTTAAGAAAACTAACGACATTTCTCATCTTTTTGTCATTCATTGTTTTTTCAATCAAAAGACGTGGATCCATTTGTATGAGAAATATGGCCAGTTGAAAATGAATTCAGAGACTTGTAATGAAAAAAGTAATCTACGTTTAAGCGAATCAAAAAGTAAGTAATACAATATTTTCACTACGCTTAAGATACAAATACAAATATTATTTAATAATTAATTCAATCATAACAAATTAAATTATACATCATTCCAAATATGTTGTAAACAACTATGGATTCAATGAGGTCATAAATAACATTTTCAGTAATCTTTACTACACCCAGTGATGCCCTAGCAATCATAAGACTGATTACAACAACATTGCCTTGCATATTTAGTTTGAAATCATTAAATAATAACATAAACATGTACACTATTTTAGAAATGATAATGTAGTAATTAAATACATTTGTGCATTTACAGGAAAAGACTTTGGAATTGGGAGACAAGATTTTGGTGACGAGTCATGCAACTTACAAAGCATAATAGTGGTAGTTTTCACAAAAGAAAAAGATAAAATAGTGAATTTATAAAATTAAAATAAATAAAAAAATACAAATAAAAGTATAAATTATTTAACAAAAATAAAAATAAAAATAAAAATATTAAAATTATTTAAAATGAATGTTTGTGGAAAAATACCTTGAAATTTGAAGAAGAATAATTGTGGGGTAACAATATGCTGACGCGATTCAGTTATCAAAAAAAAAAAATAATATAAATTATTTAGAAGATCTTGGAATTCGACGGAAGACACGCAGAAGACGAATTATCTAAATTAAAATAAATAAAAACTAACAATAATAGTATAAATTATTTAATAACAATAAAAATATTAAAATCATATAAAATGGATGTTTGCACAAAGAAGGCTCAAGTGCATGCTGATGCATATCGATTTCCAAGTTAAGGAGAAAATGAAAAATTTAAGTTAAATCAATAAACAAATAATAATATAAACTATTTATAAAATTTGATAAAAAAAAATCAATATGACAACTATATTAATATATTATATTTCAAGTAAAACAAATGACGTTGTAGAATTGTTTTTTGACAAAAACAAAAATTATCATAACAAAAGATATTAATATATTATATTTAAAATTTAATTGACAAATAAAAAATAAAACTAACACATTCAAACATTTAGAGCTTTAACCTGCACATGTACATGTTATGAGAGAGTAATATATAATATATTCAAATGGTAATTGACAAAATATAAATATAAAAAAATATATTAATGTAACATATTTTAAAGTAAAACAAAAAATCCACGACAGCTTAAGATAAAATAATAATTTATATAAAAATATTTTATTATAATATTTTTTTCAATTATTAAATATATAAGTACGTTGTAAAAAATAAAATTTGATAAAAATTAAAGCGATCAGGACAAAAAATATTAATATATTATATTTAAAGTATAATTGACAAAATAAAAATAAAATCCAAACATTCATACTTTTAGCACATGAGAAAATATATAATATATAATAATTGAAAAAATAAAAATGAAATAAATGAAAATGATATAACAAAATCTAAATAGATAAATATGTAGTAAAAAATATAATTTGATAAAAACAAAAATTATCATTATATGAAGATATTGAATTATAATAATTCTTAAATTAAACAAAAAAATCATCATGACAAAATATATTATTATATTATATTTTAAAGTAAAATAAAAATGTAGGATAACTTAAAATAAAATAATAAAGTTATATGAAAATATTTTTTATAATATTTTTTAAATTACTAAATAGATAAGTATGACGTAAAAAATAAAATTTGGTAAAATCAAAAGTTATCATGACAAGCAATATTAATACATTATAGGGAAAAGTTCAATTTATCCCTCAACGTATGAAGTTAGTGATCATTTGGCAGCTAACGTTTATTTTTGACTAAATCAAACCCTCCCGTTAAGCAGGCCGTTAAATTTGACACTTGCAGAACACGTGTAACACCTGGTATTTTACCTATGTAATTATTCCCCGAATAATTAAGCGGAATTACTCTGATATTAATGCAATAACTGTTTTTAATGAAATTGTCGACTTGTTTAATCGAACGAAGGTGATTCGTGAGACCGAATCGATTAACTAAATAATGTTTTAGTTAGAAATACATGGAGGGGTAAATTGGGAAGGAATTAAGGTAGGTGGATGGGAGCCAATGGATGGTTGCCAAATGTCCATAACTTGCTGAGAAACCTACCTATTGTCTTCTCTTCTCTTCTCTTCTACGTAAACCTTCATTTTCATCATCTTTTCTGTTTTCTCTCTTCCAGACGACTGAGACAAATCTCCAAAACTTGTTTCTCCTGTTTTCTTCTATTTCCTTCAGCAAAGGTTGTAACGACCCCTCATCCCAGCAAGATATTGTCCGCTCTGGGGATTGGGCCGCAGCCCAATATCCTCCGCTCACGACTTTGTTTGGCGAGAACTTCCTGGAAGATCACCCAACCTGGAATTACTCTCGCCGAAGCACTTTTAACTTCGGAGTTCTTATGGGATCCGTTGCCAATTGTGCTCCAAAACGCGTCTTGCTATGTTGGGAGGGATCTCTTACATATGTTTCATTTCCATGTACTTCCCCAAGCGATGTGGGTTTGTAACGGTCCCACTTTCAACGACCGAACTCTCCGGCCCAACCCTCTGGGATCCGCGGAGAATTCGTTGAACCCTCCGGCCCAACCCTCTGGGATCCGCGGAGTTTTAACCCATACTCCGGCTCCAACCGGGCACATACGTCATCTGAGGATCCGCGGAGCATGGGTGGTTCTAACACATACGTTTAAAGTCGGGTCGTCACAAAGGTAATCATCTAACCTAGTTAACGAGTTTGGACAAGTTAAGATGTGAGTTTTGTGGAAGTTAAGGGTTATGATATTTTGAGAAAACTCACTGTTTTTGTATGAAAACACGCTGGTTTGTTTTCTAAAGATTTGAATGGAATCTGGAACATGTTCTACCAAGTTATTAGTTAGCATTTGCAGCTCTATTTATTTTCTTTACGTGCATGTTTTAGGTCCGTGTATAACCGAGACGTTCAAGACTTGCAACTCTACAGCAACAGGTAAGTTCATGCGTATAAGTTTTCCCTTAAGGCCCTACAGCAAGGAGATACTAGGTTTTGGTTGGGGTAGTTAGGTCGTAGGTTATGCTTTAAATTAAACGTGTTCTTTATGTTCTGTTTCTCGTAGTTTTTATTCTGTCACCTGTATATGTTGAGTTTAAGCATCATATCTGTTCATGCATCCACGTTTTCTGAAAAACCATGTAAATGTTTTCAACACTAGCTTTGAAGTAATGGAAGCTAAAATGTGAATGTAATGTATGGTTAAGTGTGGACGAGGACTGACATCCTGTCATGTACTCCTGTTATGTCCTGTTGTGGCATGTACTCCTGTTGCGCCAGCTCTTCCTCCCACTTATACCTTCCTGTCCAGTGAAACGTAATGTAATGTAACGTTCATGTAATTGAAAATGTTCATGCACAGCATATGCATCACTTTGCATTGTATGTTCCTATTGAGCTTTAGGCTCATAGTTGAACTCCCTGTTGTAGGTATGGATCCTCCAGAAGAGGATATTGTGCCTCAAGATGATGAGTTGATGTAGTTGGCGGGATGAGCTCATGGGGTGGTTGCTGTAGTGAAACAAATGTATTTCCTGTGAAGATGTATTTTTCTAAAGTTATGTCAAGTTCTGTACAGCTTTTGGGATTTTAAAACGATGTACAAACTTTCTGTTGATGTATTTAAAACTTCTGTTTGACAGTTGATAGTTGTCTCTTGAAATGTTTTATAATCGTTTGGAAATCTCTATTTTGTTGTGCGTGGATCGGTTCGGGTTTAGAGCTTTCCAGGCAGTCAATTTTTCTTGAAATTTCCGCATGATCTCTAAAGTTCATGTCTGTAGACTCTGTTGGGATTCTGGTGTTTTGTTTTAGAACTCTGTTAGGATTTTTATAATGTATAGGTTTTGGTGTTTAAGTTTTTAAATCTCTGTAATTGACAGTTGTATATATAATTTGAAGCATTCTGGAACTGTTTGGAGTTTTTCTCTTTTAGGTTGTGCATGGGTTATCTCTGGTTTTAGAGCTATCCATGCAGTTTGATTTCTTAAACCTCTGTCGTGTTCTTTAACACGTTTAAAATTATTTTTTGAATCGGGCTTTGGGGTTTAAGGTTTTTATGCCATCTGTTTTTATGCCGTCTGTTTTTATGCTCCATGTTCATATGTCTTCCTGTTAAATGTAGTTCACTTCTGCCTGTAGTTCACTTCTGCCTGTGAACAGTTCACTTCTGCCTGTAGTTCACTTCTACTTGTGAACAGTTCACTTTTGCCTGTGAACAGTTCACTTCTGCCTGTAGTTCACTTATGTCTGTGAACAGTTCACTTCTGCTTGTAGTTTAGATCTACCTGTCTTCACTGTTCATCTTCCACCTTACATCTGCATGTCTTCACTGTACATCTTCCGCCTTATGTCATCTGCCCACATCATCTGCCCAGTTCACCTACATCTTCCGCCTTACTTCTTCCGCCTAGTTTAATTACTTCTTCCGCCCTATATGTGACGGCCCAAACCCTGAACCCGTTCGGGGTCCGAGGGTCAAGCCATCACTCCGGGACATAACAGAAAACTCGGACTATATATTTTTTTTTTGAACATTATACTTTTAAAACATTGACATAGAGAGAGTGTTCTCTGAAGTAGAAATCATAACAGGAAAGAAAACAGTTAAAACCAGACTGCATGATACACAACAGATGGATATCAGAATACTCGGGACAGTTTTGGACCACAGGAAATAACAGACTGAAGAAAACGGGGAGAAAGATGTAAACTAAAGTTTGGACATTTAGAATATCGGGCAAGGAGAAATCTGAAGAGTGCAGGAAGGAATGTAAAAAGAATTTGAATAACAGTTATAAATGGCAGCAGAAAACAAGAAATAAAGGCGGAAGACATAGGCAGAAGACTGGCGAAAGAAATCTATCGGATGATGTAGTTTTGAAGGTAGAAGCAGAGATGACGTCAGTTGGAAGATACAAGCAGCAGATGAAATCGGATGAGGTGATGACGTCAGCCGGAAGATGGATGATGTCAGGCGGAAGACATAGGCAGCAAATGAAATCGGATGAGGGGATGACGTCAGCCAGAAGATGGATGACGTCAGTCGAAAGATACGGGCAGCAGATGAAATCGGGTGAGGTGATGACGTCAGCCGGAAGATGGATGACGTCAGCTGGAAGATACAGGCAGCAAATGAAATCGGATGAGGGGATGACGTTAGCCAGAAGATACCGGCAGCAGATGAAATCGGGTGAGGTGATGACGTCAACCGGAAGATGGATGACGTCAGCCGGAAGATACAGGCGTTAAACGTAATCGGAAGAAGAAAAACCTATGGCAGAACCATTGTTTGGCGGTAGATGGGAATAAGACAAAATGTGAACAGTATCAATCGGTAGACATAGTTTCAATTTTTGACAGGAAGACACACAGACAGAGAGCATAAAAACAGATGACATAAACGTCTCAGATTCTCAAATCACTTCAAAACATGGTTCTCGAGCACAACAGAAGGCATAACAGAAACTTAAGAATAATCACACTGCATAGATAGCTCAAAAACCAGAGACCATCCATGCATAGACTAACAGAAAATATTCCAAACCATTTCAGAATACTTCAGAACATAATTCAACTGTCTAATACAGCACTAACAGAAGGCATGGAAGTTGTAGACCTTCAATACCCGATTCTAAACAAGGTTGTAGAACATACTTTACAATTGACAGATTCAAAGAAACAAACTACATGGATAGTTCCAAAACCAGAAGTCATCCATGCACAAACTAACAGAAAATATCCCCAAATAATTCCAGAACATTCAGAACATGAATTCAACTGTCAAATACAGTAGTTTTTAAAACTTAGACATCAAAATCTGTGCATTATTTTAAAATCTGAGGATTAGTACAGAACCTAACATATATTTGCAGAATTTCCAAAACAGAAGTTTTAAATACATAAACAGAACATAGTTTAGAATTTCACTCTCTCAGTCGGGAATTTGTCTGACAGCGACAACCAACCCGAGAGCTCGAACCACCAGCCACCTATTCATCAGACTGAGGCACAAAGTCCTCATTTTCGGGTTCAGTACCTACATCAGGGAGTTCACCTATGAGTCTAAAACTCAGTAAAAATATATAAAACAATGCAGTGATGCATATGCTATGCATGAACTTTCAGAAATACAGTGACAGTACAGAACATTACGTTTCAGTGGCAGAGGGGTATAAGTGGGGCTTATAGGGGAACTGGCGAACAGTGGGTGCACTATCAGGCACAAACAGTTATAAAGTACAGTACAGAAACAGATCTGGGGGCCAGTCCCCGTCCCACACTTAACCGATACATTTCAGTCAGATTTTATCTTGTTTAGTTTCAAACAGTGTACAGAAATCGGTTTTGCATGAACTTTAGGTGAAAACGTGTATGCATGAACATTTTCAGTGCCTGAACTTACAATAGCAGACGATAGAAATAACAGAACATACTGTGAAGCAGAACACAGACAACTCAGAACATAAACTATAACGTTTCGACCCAAAACAACCCGACAGAAATGAAACACCTAGTATCTTCGTGATGTAGGGCCGTAAGGGCCAACCTACGGTTATGAACTTACCTGTTATCCGCGATGCAGTTAGCTGGAAAGTCTCGGAAATGCACAGATCTGTAACATGCACGTGGAGAAATAAACAAGGCTGCAAATGTTAACTAATAACTTGGAAGATTATGCAGTTAACCCCATTCAGACTTGTAGAAAACAACGAATGTGTTTCCATACAAAAACCGAGAGTTTTCTCCCAAAATAATTTAACCTAAAACTTCAGCAAACTCATAATTTTACTTGTCCAAATTTGTTAGCATTAGTAGATGTTTACCTTAGTGGAGGAGTAGAAAGAAATCTGAGGAGATCGAAGTAACTTCGATGATTGTTTATGGATAGGAAGAGAGAATGTCGAGAAGAGAATGGAAAGAGCAGGGGAAAGAGAGAAGTGGGTTTCACGTAGGAAGTGGAGTATGTCCTGTTCAGCAAGTTGCCAAGTGTCGATGGCATATTGGCTCCATCCCACCAACCACAATTCTTACCTAAACAGCCCCTCCTTTTGATTCTAACTAACTTGTTAATTGATTTGTTTTAGTTCAACATTAGTTTAGTTCTCCACTAATTATTCCAACAATTCAACCAAAACATTCATTGTATTAAAATAATATTGATCCCCCCCATACGATTCAGGAAAATGATTACATGACAATTAAATGCCGGGTGTTACACTATATCACCCGATCTTGTCATTCACTGTAGCCCTCCTCCACAGTATGTCTTCCAGTTTCATGTTTTCCCATTTTATTTTATTTAAGTCTTCCAGAGTATTCTGTCTTTATTTATGTCGTCCACTCCTGCTTTCAAAGGTTTAAATGTTCATGTCTTCCTGATTTTTAATGTTATCCAGTACTTACTTTCCAGTGAGGGTTTACCCTCTGTGTAAAGATTTAAAGTTTCAAAAAAAAAAATATGTCCTGTTTTCTGTTAAATGTCCAGAGTGATGGCTCCTCGGCCCCGATCGGGGCCGGGGCCGTCACAGCACGTGCGCTGATTAATCCCCAAAATACCATTTTTACTCCCGAAAGTTAAAATTGTAAAAGTTAAAATTGTCAACCCTAATTTTTTTCGTTGCCTGGTCACGTTTCCTCTCTCTCCGGCATCGCACCTGTAACGACCCCATTTCCCAGCAAGATATTGTCCGCTCTGAGGATTGGGTCGTAGCACAATATCCTCCCCTCACGGCTTTGTTTGGTGAGAACTTTCCGGAAGGTCACCCAACCTGGGATTGCTCTCGCTGAAGCACTTTTAACTTCGGAGTTCTTATGGGATCCGTTGCCAATCGTGCTCCAAAACGCATCTTGCTATCTTGGGAGGGATACCTTACATATGTTTCATTTCCATGTACTTCCCCAAGCGATGTGAGATTGTGACAACCCCCTCTTTACGACCCGGGATTCGCCTATACTCGAGTCCGAGATTCGCCTACACTCGGCTTAGGTCCCGAGGTTTGCCCCGCAACCCGAGGTTTACCCCTCAGTCGTACACATACGTTCACATTCGGGTCATCACAATCACCCCCCCGGGTGCACAACGTCCTCGTTGGCCACATTTTTGATTAGGTACAGGCTCTGATACCATTTGTAACGACCCCATATCCCAGCAAGATATTGTCCGCTCCGGGGATTGGGCCGTAGTCCAATATCCTCCCCTCACGGCTTTGTTTGGCGAGAACTTCCCGGAAGGTCACCCAACCTGGGATTGCTCTTGCCAAAGCACTTTTAACTTCGGAGTTCTTACGGGATCCGTTGCCAATCATGCTCCAAAACGCGTCTTGCTATCTTGGGAGGGATCTCTTACATATGTTTCATTTCCATGTGCTTCTCCAAGCGATGTGGGATTGTTACAACCCCCTCTTTACGACCCGGGATTCGCCTATACTCGAGTCTGGGATTCGCCTACACTCGGCTTAGGTCCCGAGGTTTGCCCCGTAACCCGAGGTTTGCCCCGCAGTCGTACACATACGTTCACAGTCGGGTCATCACAGCACCGACAGTCGCTCGACTCACTTGCATTGCACAGTTCGCACAGTCGCTCGACTTGCTTGCATCACACAGCTCTCTGATCGTCTTCTGATTATTGATCGACTTCTGGTACGCTTGTTTCTGATTTGCACTCGCACAGCCTTTCACTCGACTTTTGATTTCGAAGAAGGAAAATCTTCTTCATTTTATTGTGTTTTTCATGTGCCAAACCGAGGGTTAATTTTTTCTTCCAAAAATGAGGAATTATGGCAATTGAACTCTCTGTTTTGTTTTTTTTTTCCTTCAAGAATTGAGGAATTGTTGATAGTGAATTCTCTCTTTTGTTTTGTTTTTCTTCTAGAATTGAGGAATTGCTGATAGTGAACTCTCTGTTTTGTTTTGTTTTTCTTCCAGAATTGAGGAATTGTTGATAGCGAACTCTCTGTTTTGTTTTATTTTTCTTCCAGAATTGAGGAATTGTTGATATTGCTTCTTGTTGATATTGAACTCTTAGTTCAGTTTTGTTGACTTGTTATATGTTTTCTATAATGCAAGTAAAAGATATGGATGAATTTAGTATAGAGTTAAATTTTGGAGGAAAATTCATATATAAGAAGAGGTTAATGTACAGCTATGGAAAACAGGAAATTGTTCCCAAGTGCGAGGGAGATCGAATATCCATTTTGGTGATTATTGACATGCTAGCGAAGTTTGGAGTCACTGCATGGAAGACTCTTTCTTATGTGATTCCTAAACTGAGTTTGCAGAAGGAATTGAGGAACTTGAAAACTGATAAGGATGTGATGAAGATGGTTAGTAGACTCGATGAAAAGCGATACGTTAGGATTTATGTGGAGGATAAAGATAATTGTATAATATGTTATTTAAGTGACAGTGGAGATGAATTAATTGATGCTGATGAGGATGAACGCAGTGGGAATGGAGATGAGGTAAGTGCTGATGAGTTAGCTGATGATGAGGATGAGTTAGCTGCTGATTGGGATGAATGTAGTTGTAACACTCGGCATTTTTCCTATGTAATTATTTCCCGAATCATTAAGCAGGATTAATTTGATATTAATACAATAAATGTTTTGTTGGAAACCAAATCGACGGAGTTTATATTGAATTGAATAATGGGATAAAAACCAAACTAATGTGTAACTAAACAAACGGCAAAGGAATGCATGGAGGGGCAGTTTGGGAAGGAATTAAGGTTGGTGGGAGGGAGCCAATGGATGGATGCCAAATGTAACGACCCGAGGAGGATCATCACGTGTCATGACTTTCCTTTAAACTTATCCGTACTTTTATACCTCTGTAATCGGTGTATATATTTTTTTTATATATATATCAAATCTCATTCTAACTTAACTTAAGTTCGCTGAACAACCACATTTAACTTTCACTCCTGCCGGTCGCTAAACGACAAACATCCAGTTGTTCTACCGGCCTGCACGTGCATCTCACATGATTCATTAGACATCTATCGGCAGGCACACATATTTGCATCTGCCGATGGTCACGTGCATCACGCGTGACCAATTAAATCATCACTCAATTACAACGACAAAAGACTGACTTATCTACCGATGACAAGGCACTCCATCTGCCGATGGCAACACACAACATCTGCCGATGGCATTTATACTACATCTTCCGATAGATTAACTCACATCATCTGCCGATGACGTGGCACTACATCTTCTGGTAGATTAACTCACATCATCTGCCGATGACGTGGCACTACATCTTCTGGTAAGGCGGAATGACATTTCCATCTTCCGGTATCTTGACCTACTACACATGCCGATCTCTAGGCATATCGTCTGCTGATGACGTCAGCCGGAAGACAAATACTTTTCCTCTTCCGATGACGTCCTCCGGAAGACAGACTTACCCGACTCCCATCACAATCCTCCTGTCGATTTCTACACTTCAAAATAACACATCTCCTGCCGATAGACAAGTACTTTCATCTACCGACTACTAAACATTAACCTAACATCTTCTTCTTCCGGTAGACAAGCAAACTTCATCTACCGATTTCTAAACTCCATAATAACACTCACACCTTCCGA
This sequence comes from Begonia masoniana, assembly GCA_022432975.1. Taxonomy (NCBI): domain Eukaryota; kingdom Viridiplantae; phylum Streptophyta; class Magnoliopsida; order Cucurbitales; family Begoniaceae; genus Begonia; species Begonia masoniana. The sequence continues at coordinate 17,502,169 of CM039504.1, forward strand.
TAGACAAATACATTTCGTCTACCGGCAGCACAAACATCATAACTTCAAACTTAATACCGGGACACCAACAGAATAAACCACAGATTCATTAAAACTCATACAGCGGAAGACTTAGTTAAAATCACTCATTCTATATTCTTATAATATACTCATAATCAGTATTCAAGCTAGACAAGTTCAAGCTCCATAATCATAAGTAACATCATCCTACTTAAACTTTTATGTTCATAGTTATCATTAAAACCTTAAGAGTAAAACCAGAGGGTCATAATCGCCATCCAGCCACAGACTTTCCACCCTGAGCACCTTCCAGCAACCAGCTTAAACTTCATCCTCAACTTTGTATTCCTCACCTGATATTTCTTCACCTACATCGTAAGGTGTAACTGTAAGCCTAAGGCTTAGTAAGGAATGCAAACTATTATGAGTTCATGAATGCATAACTTGGAGAAAAACATGCTCATAAGTCTTTTCTTTTCACGTACTTGTTCTTAATCATCATTCATAATCGTATCTCGTATTCATTGTTCATAATCATCATTCGTAGACATGCTCATATTCATCATTCCTTTCATCATTCATATTCTTCATTACATTATGTGGTTTAAGGGAGGATTTGTGCCGGTAAAGGGGGTTCGACAGTGAGTTTGATCATGGTCCCTACTGCGGGTCGTATTCATATGTCCTACTGCGGACTGTGACATACGCCGAACCACCCCCAACCCTCACTTAACCACGTTGCATAAGTTTTATCTTCTTATTTTATTCATGAGAAAACATATTTCAAAACATTTTCATATGCTTGAGAAGTAAAACATGATGCATAACATAAATGCACTTAATCATCGAACTAAGACAGGGGAGAACATCAGAATAACATAACCATATCCATCGACATTTCATCAAACATATAGAAGACAACGTTCACTAAATCTAACATAGTCCTTTGATGTAGGGCCCTATTGGCCGGAAACTTAGTACATTCACTTACCTGGATCCTTAGCAACTTGAATCACTTTCTCTTCAACTTCTTCACCTAAAACATTCCACATTATAGTAGTTAAAATCAAGTCCTAAAAGTTCTAATCGAAAGTCATCCTAGAATCTAGCAGCTAAGGTTCTCTGTGCAGTCTGAAATCCAAAACCGAAACAGCTAGATATAGCTATCGATTAAACGGGGTCGGTTATATAAAAGGTCCAGAATCGATTTAAAGGTGGCATTACCAAATGAAGATAAGGAACGATAACCAACTGACTTAGCCATTGAAGAACTCGAAAGTACAAGTTCAACTGAAAACAGAGTTCTAAATGACTACCCGGCATCTACATTGTCAAAATCTTACCTAGAATGCGGGTTACCGGAGTAGAGGCTGAAAAACCAGTTGCTGGGGAGGAAGAAAGTTCCAGAGAAGAAGGGAGTCGCCGAGAGGAAATGTCGGCTGCAGTGAGGTTTAAATGAGATTTAAGGTTTCCATTTTCTATTTATACCTAATCCTTCAGTCTTTATTACAAAATTGCCACTCAACCTAGTTTTACTCAACTTGTAATGAATTTGCCTCAACATTAAATTTAATCATAAAGGTTAAATAAAGGGTAACAATGAGAATGGTCAGAAAATCACCTGGCCGAAATGTCGGGCGTTACACCAAATGTCCAAAACTTACTGAGAAACCTACCTCTTATCTTCTATTCTACGTAAACCTCCATATTCTTCCTTTCCTCTCTGTTTCTCTCTTCCAGGCGACCAACGGCGATTTTAACCTCAACATTTTTCCTGTTTTCTTCATTTTTCTCCACCTAAGGTAATCTTCTAAGCTAGTTAGTAAGTATGGACAAGTCAAATGTTAGTTTTTTTGAAGTTTAGGTTAATGTCCGATTTTGCATGCTATAGGTTCGTGAACCACAGTAGACGTGCGTACAAAGCTTGTTGCATTTCAGACAACAGGTAAGTTCATGCGTATAAGTTGGCCCTTAAGGCCCTACAACATGGAGATACTAGGTTTTGGTTCGGGTAGTTAGGTCATAGGTTATGTTTTAAGTTAAACGTCTTCTGTTTCACGTCTTGCTTTTATTCTGTCGCTTGTATATGTTAAGTTTAAGTGCCGTATCTGTTCATGCATACACGTTTTTCTTGAAAGTCATGTAAATGTTTTAAGCACGAGATTTGAAGTTAGGAAAGTTAAAAATGTGAATGTAATGTGCGGTTAAGTGTGGAATGGGGACTGGCATCCTGTCATGTACTCCTGTTATGTCTTGTTGTGGCATGTACTCCTATTGCGCCAGCTCCTCTACCCACTTATACATTCCTGTCCAGTGAAACGTAATGTAATGTAATGTCCATGTATTTCGAAAGTTCATGCATAGCATATGCATCACTGCATTTCATATTCTTACTGAGCTCTAGGCTCATAGTTGAACTCCCTGTTGTAGGTATGGATCCTCCAGATGAGGACTTTGTTCCTCAGGAAGACGAGTAGATGATGTTGGCGGGGTGAGCTCATGGGGTGGTTGCTGCAGTCAGACAAATGTTATACCTGTGGGATGTACTTTTTAAGGTTATGTCAAGTCCTGTACAGTTTTTGAAATTTTAAAACGATGTATAGACTTAGTTTTGTTGATGTTTTTAAAACCTCTGTTCTGACAGTTGAATGTACTTTGAAATATTCTGGAACTGCTTGGAGTTTTCTCTTTTATGTTGTGCATGGATTATCTCTGGTTTTAGAGCTACCCATGCAGTTCGATTTCTTGAACTTCTGTCATGTTTTTCTGATATGTCCAAACTTATGTTTTGAATTGAGTTTTGAAGTTTGAAGAATATTTCATTTAAAAAAAGTTGTCCATTTTGCCTTTAAAACAGTCGTCCATTCTGCCCTTTAAAAACAATTGTCCATTTTGCCTTTAGAACAGTCATTCATTCTGCCCTTTAAAAACAGTTATCCATTTTGCCTTTAAAACAGTCGTCCACGCCTTCTGTAAAACAGTCATCCACGCCTTCTGTAAAACAGTCGTCCACGCCTTCTGTAAAATAGTCGTCCACAGCTTCTGCACTTCAGTTGTCCATAGCTTCTGCACTTCTGTCGTCCACAGCTTCTACACTTCAGTTGTCCACAGCTTCTGCACTTCTGTTGTCCACAGCTTCTGCACTTCAGTTGTCCACAGCTTCTGCACTTTTGTTGTCCACAGCTTCTTCATTTCTGTTTTCCATTTTATGCATTTGATTTTATGTCTGGCCATTTTAAAAGTTCAAAAAAAAAAAATAGTTCACGTTTTAACATGTCCCAAGTGAGGCTCTTTGACCCCGATCGGGTCGGGGGATCGTCACAGTAGTGGGAATGCGGATGTGTTAAGTTCTGATGGGGATGAAGAGGGCAAAAATGTTGATTCAGTGGCGAGTGATAATGAAATTGCCATAGATTCTGTTTCGCATCGTATGGATGAGGATGAATTAAACTCAGTAACAGAATAAGGTGATGATATGAGATAGAGCAATGTTCGAGCATCAAGCATCAATAATCCCAATGAGCTTTAGTTAGGAAAGACTTTTAATTTGATACATGCCATTAATGACGCAGTAAAAAAGTTTGCAATGGAGAACGGATATGATATTAGGTTCAAGAAAAGTGAAAAATGAAAACTACAAGCAGTATGCAAAAATGGATGTCCATGGAGACTATTTGCATCAAAGATGCAGGCTGAGGACACCTACAATATTAAAACATTGAAAGCCTCGCACTCATGCACACGAACGATGAAGAGTTATCATGCATCATCTAAATGGGTAGCATCCGAGTACCTTCGTACGTTTATAAGTCACCCACATGGAATATTGCGTCTATTATTAAAACAGTAAGAGAAGACTACAACGTGAACATCTCAAAGACCATAGCATATAGGGCGAGGAGGAAAACTCGAATAATGATGGATGGAAGTTCAGATGAGCAATATAAAAAATTGTGGTCATATGTAGAAGAAATTAATAGGTTGAATCCTGGGAGCACATGCACCGTGAGTGTGGATCCAACAGATAGCGAGGAGACTAAAATTTTCAAGAGACTGTATATGTGTTTGAATGCATGTAAGACAGGGTTTATTACTTGTTGTCGACCCGTCATTAGTTTGGACGGTTGTCATTTAAAAGGACAATGTCACGGACAACTTTTGATGGCAATTGGAGTTGATGGGGATGGTGGAATATTTCCCATTTCCATTGCTGTTGTTGAGGGTGAAACAAAAGAATCTTGGACGTGGTTTGTGAGGTTATTATTGAGGGACCTAAACAATTTCAATGGTCATGGATTGACTTTTATTTCAGACCAGCAAAAAGTAAGTCTTCTTTTTCATGTACTTTTGTTTCCAAATGCATAGTTATATCACTTATCAATTTCTGAACTACTTGCAATGAAGGATTTGGTTCCAACATTAGAGGATGTGGTACCCGAAGCTAAAGTTCGTTATTGTGTACGACACTTGCATGCAAATTTTAAAAAAGATTTTCGAGGAAAAGTCTACGAAGAAGCAATGTGGAATGCATCATTGGCTACAACAAGAGTTGCCATTAAGAAGGAGATGGACAAGTTGGCTGCTTTGAATAGAGCGGCATACATGGCATTGCTAGAGATTCCTCTGAAGTTCTGGTCCCGACATGCATTCAGTCAACAATCAAAGTGCGAGCTCACTTTGAACAACCTCAGCGAGTCATTCAACTCCTTAATACTCCCAGCAAGAGATAAGCCAATTTTGACGATGCTCGAAATGATTAGAAGGATTATGATGGCTAGAATTGCGAAGAGGCATAGCACAATGGAAAAATATAATGACTTCCTATGTCCTGAAGTTCGCAAGAAAGTTGAGAAATTAAAGAATGCTGCAAGACACTGGTTTCAAACGCCTGCTGGAGGGGAAAGATTAGAGGTTACTAATCATTTCCAACAATTTGATGTAGACTTACATAATTGGCGATGCAGCTGTTACATGTGGGAGCTGACTAGTATACCTTGTGTGCACACGATTCCTTGTCTTTCATTCACGAGAAGGAATATTGAGGACTACATTAACCCATACTACCATCGGGAGACATATATCCGGTTGTACTCTCATTTCATTAGACTACTTAACGGTGCTGATATGTGGCCTTTTAGAAGTACGCCCACCATACTGCCACCTTTAATGAAACGACAACCTGGCAGACCAAAGAAGAAGAGAACTAGAGACATCGATGAACCACAAAGCCAGACATCAGTTTCTAGAAAAAAATATGATTATGACATGTAGAACATGTGGTGGGCCTGATCATAATTCAAGAATGTGCAAAGGAGTCTCAAGTGCAACCTGAGTAAGTAAAGATTACTATGACAACATATTTTTTATGCTCAATAAATGTCTTTTATAATTTCTATACTCGTCGTTTCAGGCTTCCTCGGCAGGAACAAGCTCCCAGGGCCAGACATCAGTTTCTAGAAAAAATATGATTATGACATGTGGAAAATGTGGTAAGTCTAATCACAATTCAAGAACGTGCAAAGGAGTCTCAAGTGCAACCCGAGTAAGTAAAGATTATTATGACAACATGTTTTTTATGCTCAATAAATGTCTTTTATAATTTCTATACTCGTCATTTCAGGCTTACTCGGCAAGGAACAAGCTCGCAAAGCAAGTATAATTTGTTCATGGGTTTTAGGTAACGACAACATGTGAAGAGTGATCTTTTTTTGTTAGATGTTGTATTTTGTACCATGTTTTTAGAAGCAAGACAATAGTTGCTTCTTGTTAACTCTTTGGGATGCAGTTTAGTATTTTGTACTATGTGATTTTAGAAGTAGGACAATTTTGTACTATGTAATTTGAGAACCAAGATGAAAGGGTAATTTTCTCTGTGGTGGCAAAGAGGCAGAGCTAAAGAAATCCAAGCGATGGAACACTCCCATTGTCCGAGGAATGCTCCAGCAGGTTCAATATGATTTCATTAAATCATTTTTCTATGTGCATTAGCTCATCCTCAATATTTTGATTACTTTTACTCACGGTATATTATAATTTTCTTGATCAGGTAAAGAGGTTGATTGTTGTAGAAATCGAGGAGATGTTTAAAGCTCGTAGACAAAAAGATGCAAATCACCGAGCTATCCGGCCCCCGTTGGTCATAAATCATCTTCCTCCTGCAAGTCTCGCTAGTGGTTCTACTTGAAAATATTTTCAATTGTTAGTCTTGGCTTGTTAACTGTGAGTCTGGTGCTATATTGTAGAATTTGCGGTTAGTTGGACACTGTCAAATTTATGTATTGTTGTTTCTTGGAGCAATTATTAATTAAATTGGATCACATTCTTCGATTTTTTTTTCGTCAAAAAGAAAATTATGTGTCAATGAGGTTGTGAGTGAGTCTTAGATGCAGGTTTTCAGTAGTTTATGTGTTGTGGCATTGTGCAGGTATCAAATGATGGGAAAACAAGGGGATTTCGGTCGACGCTCCCATAGGCGTAAGGCCCACAGGGGTCGATTCCTCAACCCTTTAAACAATACCATCGACCGAATTGTCCGCTAATCGGTGGACACCTTTGACCGAATTATTTACTAATTGGGTGACGCCTTCAACCGAACTTCTCCCTGAAATGGTCGACGCCATCGACCGAACTTCTCACTAAAATGGTCGACGTCAACGACCAAACTTCTCACTAAATGGTCGACGCCCTCGACCGAACACTTTTACTAAATGGTCGATGCCCTCAATTCTGGAAGAAAAATAAAACAAGAAGCAATATCAACAATTCCTCAATTCTGGAAGAAAAAGAAAACAAAACAGAGAGTTCACTATCAACAATTCCTCAATTCTGGAAGAAAAACAAAATAAAACAGAGAATTCACTATCAACAATTCCTCAATTCTGGAAGTAAAACAAAACAAAACAGAGAGTTCAGTCGCCACAATTCCTCATTTATGGAAGAAAAAATTAACCCTCGGTTTGGCATATGAAAAACACAGTAAAATGAAGAAGATTTTCCTTCTTCGAAATAAAAGAAACAAAAAATCAGAAATCGAGTGAAAGGCTGTGCGAGCGCGAATCAGAAACAGGCATACCAGAAGTCGATCAATAATCAGAAGACGATCAGAGAGCTGTGCGATGCGAGCGACTGTGCAAGCTGTGCGATTGTCGGTGCGATGCCAGAGAGAGAGGAAACGCGACCAGGTAACAAAAAAAATTAGGGTTGACAATTTTAACTTTTGGGAGTAAAGAGGGTATTTTGGGGATTAATCAGCACATGTGCTCTGCACGTGTCAAATTTAACGGTCTGCTTAACGGGGAGGTTTGAATTGTAAATGTTTTATATGATAAGGTTTGATTGGGTCAAAAATAAACGTTAGGAGCTAAATGACCACTGACCCCATACGTTGGGGGCTAAATTGAACTTTTCCCTATATTATATCTAAATTATAATTCATAAAATAAACAATAAAATTCACACATTATGTGACAGCCCCCGACCCGATCGGGTCCGAGGAGCCATCACTCCGGGACATCCAAAACGGGGACTATATTTTTTTTGAATAAACAAACTGAATCTTTAGAAAGAACCCTTAAAACTTTACAGAGAGAGAGAACATTCTCTGGATTGAGGGCTGAAAAGACATGATTAAAAACCGGACTTCAGAAATAAATGGCAGGAGTAAGACAGGGAGATAGAACATTTTGAACGTAAAATAAAGCTGGGTAGGCGACGGCCATGCAGAGGAAATAGTGATAAAATACATGCGGTGAAAATAAATAAGAAATAAGCTGGGCGGAAGGCGTAGGCAGTAGACGAAGCAGAAAATGTAAGCAAACTGGCGGGTGATATAGACCAGCAGTGGATGTGAATAAGACAAAAGTGAACGGTGGATGTGAATTACAGACAGAAATTTACTGTTCACGGGTGGATGTGAATTACAGACAGAAATTTACTGTTCATGGGTGGATGTGATTACAAACAGAAATTTACTGTTCACGGGTGGATGTGAACTACAGACTACTGTTCACCGGTGGATGTGAACTACAGACTACTGTTCACCGGTGGATGTGAACTACAGACTACTGTTCACCGGGGGATGTGAACTACAGACTACTGTTCACCGGTGGATGTGAACTACAGACTACTGTTCACCGGGGGATGTGAATAAGACAAAAATGAACAGTGGCAGCGGTGGATGTAGAGTTTAAAGATAAAGTTGACAACTTTTAACAGGATTACATAAAAACAGAAGTCGTGAAAATAGAAAGTATGAAAGCTTCAAACTTCAGGAAACGATTCAAAATATGATTTTGGACATATCAGGGAAATCACGACAGAAATTTAAGGAGACAGATTGCATGGATGGCTCTAAAATCAGAGATAATCCATGCACACCCTAAAAGAGAAAATATTCCAAACAATTCCAAAATACTTCAGAACAGAAATTCAACTGTCAAATACAGAGGTTTTAAACTTAAACATCAGAACCTAAACATTATCCAAATTCCAACAGAATCCTAACAGAGTTTTAAAACAAAACCAGCAGAATCCCAGTAGAGTTTACAAACATGAACTTTATTTTAAAAACTTAAACCTTGAGACAAAAATATGTCTCGCTGCAGCAACCAACCCATGAGCTCCACCACCAACTACATCAAATCATCATCTTGAGGCACAAAGTCCTCATCCACGGTTTCAGTACCTACATCAGGGAGTTCACCTATGAGTCTAAAATTCAGTAAGAACATATAAAAACAAATGCAGTGATGCATATGCTATGCATGAACTTTTCAGAAATACAGTGACATTTCAGAACATTACGTTTCACTGGTAGAGGGGTATAAGTGGAGCTTATAGGGGAACTGGCAAGTGCACGACAGACACATAATAGATTTACAGAACAGAAACAGAACATAACAGAAACAGTAGGCCAGACCCCGTCCCGCACTTAACCAATACATTACAGTCGGATTTTATCTTTCTTAACTTCAAACCGTGTACAGCAAACAGTTTTGCATGAACTTTCGAGAAAATCGTGTATGCATGGACATTCACAGTGCTTAAGATTAAAACAGCAGACAACAGGAACAGCACAACAGAACCTAAAGAGAAAAACAGACAACTCAGAATATAACTCCAACTTATCTACCCAAAACCTCCCGACAGAAGTAAAATCCTAGAGTTTTCGTGATGTAGGGCCTTAAGGGCCAGCCTACGGATATGAACTTACCTGTTATCTGAAAAGCAGCAAGTCTTGCTCGTGAAACCACGGTGATGCACGAACCTATGACGTGCATGAAAAAGGAAATTAACAAGCTACAAATGCTAACTAATAACTTAGTGAAATATGCTTCAAGCTCCATTCAAAAACTTTTAGAAAAAAAACCAACATGTTTTCATACAGTAACAGAGAGTTTTCTCCAAAACATCTTAACCCTACTTCAGCAAAACTCTCATTTTAACTCGTTCAAACTTGTTAACTTTAGCAGATGATTACCTTCACTGGAGAAAACAGGAGAATGGAAGTCTTTTGGAAAGGTTGCAGTCACCTGGATGAGAGAAAACAGAGAGCAGTGGAAAGAAGCAGATGAGAAATGAGGGTTTCACGTAGGAGGAAAGAGAAGAAGAACATGGCTTCTTCAACAAGTTGCCAAGTGTCAAGCACTCATCAGTTCCCTCCCACCTACCTTATTTGTTTTCCTAATTTGCCCTTCCATTGGTTTCCAACTAATTTGTTAATTAGTTAATCAATTCGGTTTTCCATTAAACACTCCGATAAACTCATTAAAACATTCATTGTATTAATGTAATCATTTATCCCACTAAATGAATTCCTGGAATATTTACATGGCAAAAATGTCGGGTGTTACACATTATAAAAGTGTTATAATAAAATCTAAATATCTACACTTTTGCATGGATAGAGATAGATATAAATCAAATATATAAATGGACAAGAAAAGAAGATTAATCGTCACAAATTGCAATAATACGTAGTAAAAGACAAATTTTGATAAAATAAAAAATTATCATGAGAAAATATATTAATAAAATATATTTTAAAGTTAAAATACTAATTGGAAAAATAGAAATAAAATAAATAAAAATGTTAAAAAGAAAAAATATATTATTATGTTATATTTTAAGGTTTAAATTGTAATTGACAAAATACAAATAAAATAATTCAAAATGTTAAAAGTTAAAATATATTAATATACTATATTTTTTTATTAAAATGATAATTGACAAAATATAAATAAAATAATTCAAAATTTTAAAAGCAAATCTCAATATCTACACTTTTAATATGTACAGATAATTAGAAAGGTAATTAACAAAAAAAATCGTTAAACTATAAGGTGATTAACAAATTTGCCCTCAAAGTATGTTCGTTAACAAGATCATCCTTAAATTATGATCCGTTAACAAAAAAAACATTACAGTCAAAATGTCCTGTGACAACCTAGACCCGCCGGGCCGGCACGGGACGTGACCTGATGTTGACTTTGACTTTGATATTTTGGACGTGGAAATTTTTGACTTTTTAAAACTCTAAACTGATGCCTAGAATCGTTTTCGGTAAAACGTTGATTCGGTTTTTAGGTCGTTTAAATCGTTGAAATACATGAAAAAATGTTCAGAAAATACGTTTTCGAAGTATCGCGAAACGTCGAGTTGAAACGTTTTTGAAAACAAAAATTTGAAAAAAACTCATCTTGGGCCACGGGACACACGACACGCTTAGCGCGCGCGTCGCCCTGACAACGCGCGCACTGCGCGCTGTTGCTGCGCGTGGCGCACGCACAGGGGGCGATCGATCGGCGCTGGGCGCCAATCGATCGACAGACTCTCTGCTGCGGGCCCCAGTGATGCTGCCGATCGATCGGCGCCCATCGCCGATCGATCGGAAGGTGCGCGCATCCCGCGCACACCCCAGCGCACCCCGCGCGCACCCTGCGCACCAGCGCGCCACATCCCACCTTTTTTCTCCCTTTTTCACATTTTTCCCAATTCTACCACCTACACTTCACATTAAACTTACCAATTTAACTTACCAAAAACCTTTCCCCACCCTTCTAAACATAAAACAATTCGAAACCCCCAAAAACATGACTAAAAAACGTAGCTTAAAACACGTTAGAAAACGTGGCAAAAGTTTAAGAAATCAAACTGCATGAATCAATCTAAAAACCGAGCCTATCCATGAAAAACCTAAAAGCCCAAACAGTTTAGTATGTTTTACAAAAAGGCTACTATCAAAACAAAAGTTTTAAAACATCAACCCAAAATCTATGCATTAACTAAATCCCACAAAAAAAAAACTATACAAACTTAACGTAAACCTTGATATGTCACCCACGGGTCAAAAATGTGTCTGACTGCTGCAACCAACCCCACAATCTTGTCCCGCCAACCACCTACATATCGGCCCGAGGCTTTAAGTCCTCATCCGTACAATCCGTACCTACACCATAGAGTTCAACTAATGAGCCTAAAGCTCAGCAAGATCATAAAATGCGAAAGATGCACGTGGTATGCATGAACGTTTGAAATACATGAACATTACTTTACATTTCATTCAAGTGGACATGTCGTATAAAAGGGCCTTATAGAGGAATAGGCGCACATACGTACATGATGTGGTTAGTAGTTTTGTCGGGTCCCAGAGAGGGATAAAAGACATGTTGTCCTTGGCGAGGACGGTTTTTACATAGTCTCAGGGAAGAACAAAAACATATGTCAGTCCCCGTCCCACACTTAACCGTATTTTACATTCACATTTTATCTTTCTTAACTTCAAATCACGTGCATAAAATATTTTGCATAACTTTTATGAAAAACGTGATGCATGAACAAACATTGTGCATAATGTGACGACCCAAAATCGAACCCAATCGTGGTCCGGGATCGGAGCCATCACTCCGGGACAGTGGACGGAAAACGGTGACTAATTTTTTTTTGAACATAAACAGAACAGACAGCGTTACTAGAACAACTTATGAGAGCCAACTAAACTTTTAAAACTTTAACGGGAAACAGAACCGAATGACAGAAAACATGCACTGCCAATGCAAACCCTAAAAGAGCATAGCTTTACAGAGGGGAGAAACTACAGTGAGTAACAGAGTATAAATAACAGCAGAAAAACAGGGAATGAAGTCGGAAGGCATAGGCAGAAATCTGGTGGAAAACTTAGTTTAAAACTGGGCAGAAGACTTGAATGACGTCAGCCGGAAGATATAAATGCAAAGGCAGAAGCGGAGATGACGTCAGCCGGAAGGAACAGACAGCAGCTGTGATCGGATGAGGTAATGACGTCAGCCGGAAGATGGATGGCGTCAACCGGAAGATGTGAAGACGTCATCGGAAGATACAGATAGTAAACGAAATAGGTAGAATGAGATGACGTCAGCCGGAAGATGGATGACGTCACCGGTGGATGCAGGCAGTGAACGAAATCGGTAGAAGGAGATGACGTCAGCCGGAAGATGGATGACATCATCGGCAGATGCAGACGGTAGAGGGAAATTGGAATGTGTGATGACATCATCAGAAGATGTGATGACGTCATCGGCAAGAAACAGGCAATGAACGGAATCGGCAGGGGTGATGACGTCAGCCGGAAGAGGGATGACGTCAACCGGAAGATACAGGTAACAACGTGACCGGCAGATGGAAATTCCTAAGGGATCGGAAGATGCAGCTTTTGAGATAAAACTTGACAACTTTAACAGGAAGTCATAAGAACAGAAAACTTCAAACAGAAGGCATAAGGCTTCAAACCTTCAAACCCGATTCTAAACACAGTTTTAAAACATGCATGGGAACATGACAGAAGTTAGAAAACCTAACAGAAGATCAAGAAAACAACTGCATAGATTATTCCAAAACTCTATGCACAGATTATCAGAGAATATCCCAAACAAATTCCAGAATACTCTAGGATACAAACTTAACTGTCAAATACAGCGGTTTTAAACATTGAAACAGAATCTATACATTGTTTCAAAATTTCAAAGACAGTACAAAACTTAACATAGATTTACAGAGACTCCCAAAACAGAAGTTTTCTACAGGGCTTTTAACACAAAGACCAGAATTTCATACAACTTTACAATATAAACTATATTTTAAAGACTTGAACCTCAGAACAGAATTATGTCTAACTGCAGCAACCACCCTGTGAGCTCGATCCACCATCTACATCAGGTCATCATTTTGAGGAACAAGGTCCTCGGTTTCAGGTTCAGTACCTACATCAGAGAGTTCACCTATGAGTCTAAAACTCAGTAAGGACATAATCAGAATACAGTGATGCCAAATGCTATGCATGCAGTTTTTTTCAGAAATACGGTGACAGTACAGAGCATTAAGTTACAGTGGCAGTAGAATTAAGTGGAGCTTATAGGGGAACTGGCAAACAGTAGGGAAGGGGGAGGGTGCACTATCAGGCACATTCAGGGATACAGTACACTAAACAGTTCTGGGGCCAGTCCCCGTCTCGCACTTAACCTGGTACATTTCAGTCGGATTTTATCTTATTTAGTTTCAAACAGTGTACAGAAAACGGTTTTGCATGAACTTTCGGGAAAAACGTGTATGCATGATCGAGTACAGTTCTTCAACTTAAACAGCAGATAACAACAATTAAGACAACAAAAACATAACAGGGGGGAAACACAGAACATAACTCTAATCCTTCTACCCGAAAACAACCCGACAGAACAGAAATACCTAGTACCTCCGTGATGTAGGGCCTTAAGGGCCAACCTACGGGTATGAACTTACCTGTTTGCTGCAATGTAGAATGCTCGAACGTCTCTGGAACGCTCGGATCTGTTGCTGTAATGTAGAGAAATTAAACAAGCTGCAAATGCTAACAAGTAACTTGTAGAATATGCAGCAAGCTCATTTCAACTCTTTAGGAAAACACACTAACGTATTTTCATCCAAAAACAGTGAGTTTTTCACAAATTACCATAACCCTAAACTTCGGGAAAAACCCACATTAAACTTGTCCAAGCTTGTTAGCAATAACAGATGTTTACCTTAGTGGAAAAACAGAAAGGAATCTGGGAAGATCAAAGTAACTTCGATGGTTGATTTGTCGACTGGAAGAGAGAATATGGAGAGGAATACAGAGAAAGAAAAATGCACAACAATGTTCACGTAGAAGGAAGGAGAATAGGTAGGTTTCTTAGCAAGTTATTGCCACTTGGCAATCATCCATTGGTTATCTCCCACCAACCTTAATTTCTCCCCAATTTGCCCTTCCATGCATTTCAACTTAGTGTTTTGGTTTAGTTACACATTAGTTTAGTTCCCCACTAATTATTCCAACAATCCAACCAAAACATTCCTTTGTATTAATACAATATTAATCCCGTTTAAATGATCCGGGAAAACTATTACATGGCAAAAATGTCGGGTGTTACACATAAATATACATAATTGAAAGACAATCCTCAAAGCAGAAATAAACATGTGACGACCCCGGACCCGATCGGGGTCGAGGAGCCATCACTCCGGACATTTCAAAAAAAATGTGGACTAATTTTTTTTTTGAACATTTATAAAACTTCAAAAGACGATTTCAAAACATGATTTTGGACAGGATGGAAAACATAACAGAAGTTTAAGAAATCAAACTGCATGGATAGCTCTAAAACCAGAGATAACCCATGCACAACCTAAAAGAGAAAATCCCAAGCAGTTGCAGAATATTTCTCAACATATATTCATCTGTCAAACCGGAGTTTTAGAAATTTCAACAGTTGTACAGAATCTGGACATACACTTCAAAAATTCACCAGGCTGGAGTTTTAAAACATAAAAACCAAAACCTATACTTTATCAAAATCCCAACAGAGTTCCTAACAAAGACTATACATCGTTTTAAAATTTCAAAAACTATACAGGATTGGACATAACTTTCAAAAATACTTTCTCACAGGAATAATATTTGTCTGACTGTAGCAACCAATCCCCATGAGCTCGATCCGCCAACTACATCAACTCATCAGCTTGAGGCACAAATTCCTCATCTAAAGGATCCATACCTACAACAAGGAGTTCAACTACGAGCCTAAAGCTCAGTAAGAACATACAATGCAAAGTGATACACGTGCTATGCATGAACATTTTCAAATACATGAACATTACATTACATTTCACTGGACAGGAAGGTATAAGTAGGAAGAAGAGCTGGCGCAACAGGAGTACATGCCACAACAGGACATAACAGGAGTACATGACAGGATGCCAGTCCTCGTCCACACTTAACCATACATTATATTACAGATTTTATCTTACTTAACTTCAAACCGTGTGCAAAAAATATTTACATGACTTTCAGAGAAAACGTGTATGCATGAACATTCATAGACAGGCGACAGAATAATAAGCAGGATATAAAACAAAACACACTTAACCTAAAACATAACCTACGGTTTAACTACCCAAAAAAAATCCCGACAACATAAAACTTAGTACCTCCGTATTGTAGGGCCTTAAGGGCCAAACCTATACGTATGAACTTGCCTGGCATCCGTAGAGTTTGCAAGCCTCGCGCGTACGTCCTCGGCGATCCACGAACCTAAATTACGTGCAATTGAACCGTTACCCGCATTACGTATGTGCCATTTAACGAACTAAGCAAAACATAATTCAAACTCCATTCGAATTGCTTAAAATAAATTTAACTACTCTTTTAGACATTTTATCAAACACTTTATGGGCACAACTTCAATCTCAATTTCCTCTCTAATCCGACATCAATTTTCAACGATTTAACAGGCATCGGATGTAACACCCGGGTTTTTCTTTAAAAAAAAAGGGAAAATTGGAGAGAAAATAAAAGAATAATAAAATAGGTTGTTTTAGTTAATTTAAAAGAAAAGTGAATGGTTTTAGGTTCGGGTATTTCCTGTGAAATTAAGCCGTGGGTTATAATTTAAGAACAAGATTTAACGAAAGTCGAAATGGTCGAAAATACGGGAGGGCAAAACGGTAAATGTAATTTGTATTAATGTTAATAGGAATTATAATTATAATTATAATTATTATTATTATTATTATTATTATTATTATTATTAAAATAAAACAACAGAATGACATTCGCCATTCTGTTGTTCGAGCCCGACGCCGAGAGGGGGAACAGGGGAGAGACGAGGGAGAGGCGGCAACGATCGACGGCCTCTTCGCCGGCGATTTCTGGCGCTCTCCGGCCAGACGACGGCGACGTGTGGTTTCCAGCCAGTCTTTGCGCACAAACCGAACGGTAAGCCCTATTCTTGCCCTGTTTTCAGTTCTGTCGTGGCCGACGGTGACGAGCCCAATTTGGCTCCGATCACCGGCCGTTTTTGGGCGGTCTGGGCTCGGGATTTCCAGACATTAGGCTGGCTTTAGTCGCCTGGCCGTGAGGAGCCCAATTTGGGAGAAATACAGTGAAGCTCGATTTGGGCATTTCGGGTTTTTGCTTGTAACCTCGAGATTTTTGATTGTTTTGTGCTAATTGAGGGTGTGGGTGATCGATTGGTGATGAAATTGATGAGAATTGATGGAAAACCAAGAATGGTAAAATTCCCGGTTTAGGGGCAGTTCGGGTTTTGCTTAATTTGGCCTAGCTACAGTCATTTGTTTTGAAATTCCTTTTGTCAGGTTAAAAATAGGTTATTAGAGGAGTACGTGGCCGCTGGAATCATTCGATTCTGATATCCGACGCAAAAGTTACGCGCGTTCGAAGTTTTGAGTTGGTTTTACCAAACCCGAATTAGTGGCCCGTTTAGTTAAGTTTTAATTGGATTAGGCTATAGATAGTAGTTTGAAAGTAAATTGGTGAATGTGGGCTTAATTTTAATGAAGTTTGAATATTTGTCGTAGGTCGAGCCGTAGGTGGGCAGGTAACCGAGTAGCCCCGGCGAGCTACAGAAGGCAGGTAAGTTCTCGTGACTTGCTGTGGCCGATAGGCCTACACCATATGTCGTATTACGTTGTCGAGGATATTTGGAGTTATGTGTATTTATCCGCTTTGGTTGGGTAGTTTAGGGTTAGGTATTTTATAGGTTATGCTTGTATTGTTTGATGGTATGTACGATGTATGTCTATGTTATGCTTTTACTGTCATGCATCACTGTTTTATAAAAGTCATGAAAAATGGATTTATGCATGAGTTCATGAAAAGAAATGAATGAAAGTAAAGTGAAAGAAATGAATGAAAGTAAAGTGAAATGTGATGACATGAAATGAGACGACTTACATGAGATGACTATGACGACTAATATGAGATGACTATGACGACTTACATGAAATGACTAAAATGAGATGACTATGATGACTTACATGAGACGACTAATATGAGATGACTACGACGACTTATATGAGACGACTTACATGAGAAGACTTATATGAGACGACTATATGATAAATGAAATGAATGCAAGATATGATAAATGAAATGAATGTATGATATGATATCAACTTCCAATGTCATTTGGGTTGACTAGTGTTCAAGGATTCCTAACAACATCCAGCTTGTAATACAAACTCCCTCAAAGCCTTCTTAAATTACTTATTCCAACGCTAAATCTCACAAATCGTTTGTCATGTAGTACCGATCTAAACGTCCAAAATTCTTCACTTGATACCACAGTCTCTTTCACTTAGTTCTGACATCTCATAAGGATTTCTTCGAAGTTACAAAATGATTTACCCCCTTTCGTTCCTCCAAGTCGGGTCCTAGATATATTATCCGACTCTTGTGAAATGATTCATCCCACAGTCTTCTTGTTTGAAAACTTGTTGTAGATTAGTTTACGTCCTTAATCCAAATTTCCTCAAGTTCTCATATCTTACTCTTCTATGTTCTAAAGGGAGTTAAAAACATCTCTTCGTTAAGGTTTATCCTCCTAGTTCCTCGAGCACAGATGTTTCTACTACCATCCCGGAGGTAAGCCTCAAACTGTGACCCTTAACTTGAACTGTACTAACTATAGGCCCATAACAATTTCTTACTTTATCACTTTACAAGTGATAATCACTCTTGTCGATTCGCTATTTCTCCTAACGATACACGCATCACAACTAAACTTTAAACATGACTTTTAAATTTATGGTGCTAAGCTCTTCTTCGATTAACTAAAACATTTGGGTTTCTAAAACTGTCCTACCTTCGTCTACAATTCCGCGTTGGTCATTCACACTTTTTAAAATTTCGGTATATAAACTATCAACTATCCAGAACCAAATATCCTAATATGTTCTATCTGTACAATTTTCATATCTATCAATTTTCCCCAAAACATTTACCTACGTCCCCACTGGTCAAAATCGCACCAACTGCGCCAGTGCACTCCCACGGGTATCCTTCTTCAACCAGCGTGATCATCTAACAGAGGAACGTCTTCCTCACCTGTTTCTGGTTCACCTACACCATAAGGATGCCTATGAGAATAAATCTTAGTAAATTCTACGTAAATGACAATGCATGAACATGTATATGCAATTTTCATAAGTTCCTGTGCATTCATTTCATTTATCATATCATACATTCATTTCATTTATCATATCATGCATTCATTTCATTTATCATATCATACATTCATTTTATTTATCATATCTTGCATTCATTTCATTTATCATATAGTCGTCTCATGTAAGTCGTCTCATATAAGTCGTCGTAATCATCTCATATTAGTCGTCTCATGTAAGTCATCATAGTCATCTCATATTAGTCATCTCATGTAAGTCGTCATAGTCATCTCATATTAGTCGTCATAGTCATCTCATGTAAGTCGTCTCATTTCATGTCATCACATTTCACTTTACTTTCATTCATTTCTTTCACTTTACTTTCATTCATTTCTTTTCGTGAACTCATGCATAAATCCATTTTTCATGACTTTTATAAAACAGTGATGCATGACAGTAAAAGCATAACATAGACATACATCGTGCATACCATCAAACAATACAAGCATAACCTATAAAATACCTAACCCTAAACTACCCAACCAAAGCGGATAAACACACATAACTCCAAATATCCTCGACAACGTAATACGACATATGGTGTAGGCCTATCGGCCACAGCAAGTCACGAGAACTTACCTGCCTTCTGTAGCTCGCCGGAGCTACTCGGTTACCTGCCCACCTACGGCTCGACCTACGACAAATATTCAAACTTCATTAAAATTAAGCCCACATTCACCAATTTATTTCAAACTACTATCTATAGCCTAATCCAATTAAAACTTAACTAAACGGGCCACTAATTCGGGTTTGGTAAAACCGACTCGAAACTTCGAACGCACGTAACTTTTGCGTTGGATATCAGAATCGAACGATTCCAGCGGCCACGTACTCCTCTAATAACCTATTTTTAACCTGCCAAAAGGAATTTCAAAACAAACGATCGTAGCTAGGTCAAATCAAGCAAAACCCGAACTGCCCCTAAACTGGGAATTTTACCATTCTCGGTTTTCCATCAATTCTCATCAATTTCATCACCAATCGACCACCCACACCCTCAATTAGCACAAAACAATCAAAAATCTCGAGGTTACAAGCAAAAACCGGAAATGCCCAAATCGAACTTCACTGTATTTGGCCCAAATTGGGCTCCTCACAGCCAGGCGACTAAAGCCGGCATAATGTCTGGAAATCCCGAGCCGAGACCGCCCAAAAACGGCCGGTGATCGGAGCCAAATTGGGCTTGTCACCGTCGGCCACGACAGAACTGAAAACAGGGCAAGAATAGGGCTTACCGTTCGGTTTGTGCGCAAAGACTGGCCGGAAACCGCACGTCGCCGTCGTCTGGCCGGATAGCGCCAGAAATTGCCGGTGAAGAGGCCGCCGATCGTTGCCGCCTCTCCCTCGTCTCTCCCCTGTTCCCCCTCTCAGCGTCGGGCTCGAACAACAGAATGGCGAATGTCATTCTGTTGTTTTATTTTAATAATAATAATAATAATAATAATAATAATAATTATAATTATAATTCCTATTAACATTAATACAAATTACATTTACCGTTTTGCCCTCCCGTATTTCCGACCATTTCGACTTTCGTTAAATCTTGTTCTTAAATTATAACCCACGGCTTAATTTCACAGGAAATACCCGAACCTAAAACCATTCACTTTTCTTTTAAATTAACTAAAACAACCTATTTTATTATTCTTTTATTTTCTCTCTAATTTTCCTTTTTTTTTTTTTTAAAGAAAAACCCGGGTGTTACAATCCCTCCTTACAACAATTTTGTCCTCAAAATTTGTGGCCTTGTTATTTCTCAATTTATCGGGTGCTACATTCCCCAAGTTCCGACTTCACCTAACTCTGCACTCTCTAGCTCGAATACTCACACGTTCTTTGGCTTTAACCTAAACATTCATCACTTCTAATCTTAAACCTTTCTAACCTTAGTTCTAACTCTAACTTTTCTCTATCTCAGTTCATCTAACTTCCTCACTTTATCCTCCCGTACCTAACAAACACGTACAAACCACTATAAATCTCTACTTAAATCCTTGGTCACCTAGTAAATTTCTCACGACATAGCAAACTTACTCATCCTATTAGTTAACATCGTTTGGCTGAAATACCTATCGTGTAATCCACAGCCCCAAATCTTCCTAGTTAAGTTCACCTAGTCACTAAAAGCTAAGGATAAAAAAAAAAAAAGAAAAGAAAAACTGTACGGTAATTTAAGGGTAAATAAGGGTACAGTGTTAGGGTCGCTACATCGGAAACCTCATTACATCTAGTTTATCATAGAATTGTTAATTTATAAAAAGGAAGTCCGAAACGATAGCATAAATTGAAATTCGTAGGGTGCCCTAAACCGAGCCGATTTTTGATCGAATTTTCATTTTTCGTCGAACGGGCTTAGTTATTCCTTAATTTATCTATTCAAACCTCTAAATAACATCCTAGCATGATTTCGTATAAATTTGACGGGTTTTCTCCAAAAACCTGAACCCTAAACTTCAACAAAACTAACTAATAACTAACCTAAACTCGCTAATTAACGTTCGGGGTTACCTTAATCGAAGAAAACGGGAGAAATCGGAGGCTGGGCACTGAAAATCGTCGGAGTCCATCGTTGCTCTTCGTCTCCTGGAGAGAGCACGCAGATAGGGAGGAGAAAATGAAAAGAAAAGGAGGGGGAGGAGAAGAAAAGAAAAGAAAAGAAAAGAGAGGGAGAAGGGGAGTCACGTGGGAGGGAGGAAGAGATATATATATATATATATATAACGCTCGGGTTACGATTCGAAATTCCGTTTAAATTCTCGACCTTCCCTTCTTCCACAAAATATCCTAATTAAATTCTAGGGTTCTAACGAAACTTCTCGCTAACGAAACGGCCTTAAATTTACTTATTTACAAATTTAACCTTAATAGGTGGAATACCGAAATTCCAGGCGTTTGACTTCTCCATCTCGTTCCATTTTTCTTAAACCCTTAATATTCTCAGCGTCCAAATCCTAACAAAATATTCATTACCTTTCTAGCGAATTTCTTCAATTCAATTAAAATTAGGGACAATTACGTGACCAAAATGTCGGGTGTTACAAAACAACAATTCATTAAGACATTACATAAAACAAACACATCTACTTAGGATGTAATCTACGACCTAACTACCCGACAACAACCCCGACAACCTAAAACCTAGTACCTCCATGATGTAGGGCCTTAAGAGCCAGCCTATGTGTATGAACTTACCTGACATTCGTAGAGTTTGCGAGCCTTGAACGTATTTTTCCTCGGCGAGTCTCGAACCTATAACGCACATAATAAAATCATAAGCCACGTTGCAAAAATGCTAACTAACAAACTAAGTAGAACACGCTCTAAGCTCCATTCAAATAACTCAAACCTAGTTAATAATTCTTTCAAGCAATTTGTCGAACACCTTTTATGCTACTTTCATACTCAAATTCTTCACCCAAACGACATCCATTTTCGACGACTCAATATGTTCCGGAAACCTTATCATCTCTAGTTTATCATAGAATTGTTAATTTTTGAAAAGCATGCCGGGAACGATAATAAAATAGCTATTTTGTGGGTGCCCTAAATAACGATGATTTCCGGTCGAATTTTCTATTTTTTTTATTAACGAGCCTACTTTTTCTTAATTTATCCATTCGAACCCTCAAATAATATTCTAGCATGTTTTCGTACAAAATCGATAAGTTTTCTCTGAAACCTAATCCTAAAACTTCAACGAAACTAACATATAACTAACCTAAACTCGTTAATTAACGTAGAGGATTACCTTAAACGGAGAAATTGAGAGAAATCGGAGAAGTGGAGGGTTGGAAGTTGTTGGTGTCGGTGTTTCGTCACGGTTTGTTGTCGGGAGGAGAAAGAGCATAGAGGGAGGGGAAGAGAGAATGATGAGAAAGAGAGGGGGAAGGAAAAGAAAAGAGAAGGAAGGAGGAGCACGTGGGAGAGAAGGAGAGAGAATAAAACAAAAACTTCGGGTTTTGCTTCAGAATTCCGTTTAAAATCTCATACTTTTTAACTTTCTCGGTTTCGCCCTATTTTCTTAAATTCATAGGTTCCCGGCGTCCAAATTCCAAAAAATATATCCATTATATTTATAACAAAATAATTTCCGTTCAGTGAATTTTAGGGACGAATACATGTCCAAAAATGCCAGGTGTTACATGTTTGTTAAAATTTGGTCGTGCAATAGCCTGGTCTTAGAGAGCAAGATCCCGCTCTGTGAATTTTTGCCCAGGAACGGGAGCCCGCTCTTCAACAGTGGGATCCCGCTATTTTTTTTCTTCTGGAGCGGGGATCCTGCTGTTGAAGAGCAGGATTTGGCTCCAAAGATAATGTCTAAATAGCGCAGTCAAAATCTCTCATATGCACAATTTTTTCTCTTCAGGCAAAATTTCTCCTCCCCTCGTTGTCATTTGGAGGGGGATCCCACCATTTTTTTGCCCCAACTATATTCAGGCTAAGTCCGCATGTTTTTTTCTTGAATTTTATCTTTAAAAAAATGAAGATATTTTTGTAACTTAGAATAATTTTCTACTTTTTTGTAGTCGTATGATTCTTTTTTTGAGAGCACACGTAGTTTAAGAATTATGACCCAATGAAGCTAAGTAGCCTTGTAAATGGAAAAGAACTAAGTCTTCGCATGAATCTGAATCTCGTCCAATTCGTATTTGAAGTTTTTGTTGGGAAAAACAACAACGAAACTTCGGCGGGAACAATCATAATAATACTACCGCTGTAAAACTTCGAAAGTACTGATCAAGATAATTCATAGGAAAGAATGCTCTTGGCAATCTCCTTAGACAGAATTACCTTTCCAAGTAAGTTCCCAAGAAAGGCTGAAGAGACACAAACGGTTTACTTAAATTTCAGTCTTCTAGACAGAACTTACTTACAAAGTACAATTGCATCACTAACCAAGCGATACGAGAAATGATAGTAGATGTGATCCGAAAAATACCAGGAATATTTTTCCACTGCAGTAAAATAATAACGGCCAAGAAGTAAGAGAAATAATAGCAAAAATAAACACCAAGAATTTTACGTGGAAACCCAAATCGGAAAAAATCATGGGGACCGAGTCTAGAAAGATCTCACTGTGAAAAATAGGATTTACAATATTTTTCTAGATATCGAATATCCTAGAAAATATTTGCTAAGAGAAATCACCACTCTTAGAATTCTCACTGTACACAAAAGCACCACACCTATTTTTCTCCCAGACTTCTTCTTTTTCTCTCCCTCAAAATAATCCTCACTATATTTCTCTTCCTCTTCACTCATAAGTGATTTTCTTCTTCTCTCTTGGATAAAAGATTTCACTTCTTTTAGGATCCACTTAGGATCTACATTTTTTGGGATGCCTTATTAGATTTCCTTAAGCCTCTATTTATAGAGGCCTGAGAAAACACAATCCTCAAATTGAGAATTATAGGCACTGTGAAATGGAGGCTTTAAAGTCTCCATTCACACGCATAAGCAGCAAATGAAGACTTCTCTATTTGTTGTCAGCTGATGAATGGAGGCAAAGTCTCCTTCATTTATGACCATGGGTCCCTCATCATTAAGGAGGGACCCTACAAATTTACCCATTTGACTCGCCTAGAGATAAAAAAATTGCACGTAGTGGAGATTTTGGCCACGTTATTTACATGTTGTTCATGGAGTGGGAGCCCACTCTTCGACAGTAGGCATTCGCTCTGGAGACAATGTATATACTAATTCTAGAGCAGGAGCCTGCTGTAGAGAGCTGATTCCCTCTCCAAAGATAGTGTCTAAGAGCGAGAGCCCACTCTTTAATAGCGGAATCCTGCTCCATAAAAAAAAAGTAGCAATTCCACTGTTGAAGAGCGGGCTCTCGCTCTTGGACAAAAACTCACGGAGCAGGATTCCGCTCTCCAATACTAGACTCTCGCACGACCAAATTTTAACGAACATTTAGACTGCAAAAATTGTTTTGTTAACGAACTATTATTTAAGAGTGATCTTATTAACGAACATAATTTAAGAGTTACTTTGTTAATGATTCTATAGTTTGAGTTTTTTGTGAATTACCCTAATTAGAAATACTAGTGTTTCATACACAAGCTTCTATAAAATGAGAAATGTTTTATTCTTTAGTGTAGTTCAAACTATTGATTACATAATTAGAACCAACAATTAAATTTATGATGAAACTTATAGATTAATTGTTAATCCAATTTCAAGAAGATAGAACTCAAGAAACATTAATGTTTCTTATGATAATTGATAAATTATGGTCAACAAATACTAGAGCTAAAACATGCATAAGAATGAATAATATGGTATTTACATCAAGATTTAAGTGTGTAAAAAAGAAGTTGAAGTGGATTGTTCTACCAAACACGATTTACTATAGCACTTTCGCTTAATAACTCTACCAAACACGATTTACTATAGCAATAACTTTTGGTAAATCAGTTGCAATTTTTATAATACTAAAAATAACCATTTGGTCTCATCTAAGTTGGTCTCAAGTCAAACCTGTGGGCAAATTTTTTAAATTTTTTTTTGAAATTTTTTGCCAAAATCTACAGAGTTCGTTGGTAAGCCCTTGGGACAAAGCCAGTGGTATGCACCCCTTGCATAAAATCACGACCCAAATGAGGTGTGGCTTTGCTTGGATCACGCATGGCTAGCACTCAGATCGCGGGTTGGTTGCCTAAGCTGAGTCCATTGTGAAATTTGTTAATTTTATATTAATAAAATTTTTACATATTCAAGATCAATTTGTTGTGTTAATTCAAAGTCCTGAAATTCATTAATGTTAGGTCACATATGATATTTTGGTCAAATTGTGTAACGCCCCGAGTTATCTGAACCCGGTTCGGTACACAAAAGTTCGTACATGACTAAGAAATCTCAACTGTATTATTTTTTTTTTTAAACTTTGCTCAACATTCAACATTTGACATAAGCTAAAATCTCAAAACATTTAAAACTTACAGCGGAAATCTTTTGGACAACAATAGAGTTAAACAAAACTATGAACATTGTTTGAAACGTAAGAGATAAACGGCTAAAAAGAAATAGAGGTTTAAATCGTGAAATACTTGGGAAGTCGCAGAAGTCAAACGCATCTGCCGATGGATTAAGTCAACGGAAGAAGCAGAAACAGCAAATAGAAGGCTTCTGCCGATGACGTGGACCATAAGAGTTGGAAACAAAAGACATCTCTCAGTGGACAGCATCTACCAATGACATCAGCAGGATAAATCAATTACCCACATCAACCGATTGCAAAACAACAAAGCATAATACTCACTCATACCGGTAGTGCAAAATCTACATCTTCCAATAGAATTAAACCTACATCATCCGATGGCTTTTCTGAAGACATCTTCCGATAGAAAACAGAGTGACATTTCAACTATTTCTTGCCATGCAAGCACAACTCTAAGTACAGAAAAGAATTTACTTATTTCACCACAACCATTCAAAAACAATTCAAATCATTGCATTACTCAAGTCCAGTATAATCTAGTGTTATAAACCAACGGAATACTATTATCAGAAGAGTCTCATAGTACTTTTTGAAAACATCAAAGCAATTTCTATCATCAGAAAGTTTATCATACTCAAATTGAAATCATTGTCCACTAAACCTTCACAACCACTGACACCAGTTAAACCGCCGCATCAGATGCCAGATCGATGCCTGATTGCACCCCTCCAACCTGTCTAGTCCTCAACCAACTCAAAGAATTCACCTGCGGTATCCTCAACACCTACATCTGTAACGCCCCGAGTTATCTGAACCCGGTTCGCTACTCATTACTTGATCATAACTAAGAAATTTCGAATAAATTTAAAACTTCATTCGACATTCAAAATTTGACATTTTCTAAACGTTCAAAATATTTGAAAACTTTGCAGCGGAAAATTATTTAAAACTACAATGGGGATTTAACTAGTTGTGAAAATATTGTTGGAAAGATTAATGGAAATGTTTAAAGTATTCGGTCAAGAGAAAATAAGGTTTTAAATGATGGACTACTCAAGGAATTACAAAAGTCGAATTCATCTGCCGACGACAAAGTCAACGGAAGGAAACGGAACGAGGTTCCTGCCGATGACGTCACGAGTTGAACTCGTCTGCCGACGACTAGTCAACGGAAGGAGCAGAAGCAGAAAACCAAAGGCTTCTGCCGATGACGTCTACACAACTTCACCCACAACTTCATCTGCCGATGAAATCATGGTAACTTCACACACCACTTCATCTGCCGATGAAGTTAACATAACTTCATCTGCCGATGAAGTCAGCGCAATTTCATCTCTCAATAGACAAACACACGTCATCTTCCGATAGAATTTAAAATTTACTCAACGTCTACCGACAGATATCATCTGTCGATAGAGAGCAAAACGACAACTCTAATCGCTTCACTTGCAAATCCAGTAATAAACCAACAGAATACTAAATTCAGAGAAAACTAAGAATACTTTTGAAAACTTCAAGTAACTCATTCTTGCTAAAACTAACCAGAGACAATCCAAACCTTTGTGTCACTAGAAACTCATAAGTACTATCTTGAAATATCAACAGAATATCGTTATCAGAAAAGAAACTCAAAAGCGAATTCCAAAACATTAAAATTTCTACTGTCATGAAAGCTCAGTATAATAAATTTGAAATACTGTCAATTAATCTTTGTTAGTCAATGACACCAGTCAAACCGCCCCATCAGATGCCTGACCGTTGCACAGCCGTGCTCCACCAACCTCATCTACTCGGTTATGCTCTCAGGGAAATCACCTGCTGTATCCTCAACACCTACATCACAAAACTCATCTATTAGCCTAATGCTAAGCAAGTAAAGCATTAATGAAATGTATGCTGAAACATAAACCCTGATCATGCAGTTTCTAATTTTCTCAACTCAGTTGTGCATCGTTCATAAACTGGTCTGATCCCTAAGTTCCCTTGGGAGTGGGATCGGTTCTCCCAATGTAATAAATCCTCTACTCAGTTAAGGGGCGGATTACTTCCCTTAACAGCTAATACAGATCCCTTAATTCCCTTGGGAGTGGGATAGGTTCTCCCAATGTAATAAATCCTCTACTCAGTTAAGGGGCGGATTACTTCCCTTAACAGCTACTCTGTTTCATTCAATTCATACTCATCATAACCTTGCACATAAATTCATTTTCGTAATTCTTCAAAAACTTAATGCATGACATAAAGAAAAGAAACACTCAAACATGCATAAACCTACTGTTTTGTGATGTAGGCCCGAAGGCTCACACATTACTTTACTTACCTGGCTCCTGGAAATCGCTCGGCTATATGCTACTCCAAAAATCTGCTCACCTAAAACCATTGACAGATTATGGATTAGATCTCCACTAAACTTTATCTAACTACTGAAGTCTAAGGAAGCCAGTTTGGGGCTCTACTGATTAAGCATTCCCAATACATCACTAAACCCCAAAACCCAAATCTCTCACCCGCAGCTTATCGAAGATACATACATTGCAGTCCTTCAGCTACCCTAGCACTAGAACGGCAAGTAGTTGATTCAAAACTCACCTTGATTGGGGAAAACCGGAGGGGAAATCGCCCAGAGGTAGTCTGCTTGAGCTGAGAGGTAAGAGTAATAAAACAGTGGCGGCTAAACCTCACTAAACCTTTCCTTAAATACCTTATCCACAATATAAATTCGCAATTACCATCTTGCCCCTGCCTAGTCATTTACAACCTAATCAACATTTCACTAAATTTTAACCATAAAAATTATATACCACCGTTTAATAACTTATTTTGATTTATTGAAACCGGGTGCTACAACATCACAAAACTCATCTATTAGCCTAATGCTAAGTAAGTAAAGCAGTAATGAAATGAAATGCTGAAACATAAATTCCTAAACATGCAATTTCTACTTTCTCATCTCAATTGCATTCACGTTCATTCATAAGCTGATCTGATCCCTCGGTTCCCTTGGGAAGTGGATCAATTTTCCTAATGTTATACATCCTCTACTCGATTAAGGGGCGGATGAATTCCCTTAATAGCTGATATGATCCCTCTGTTCCCTTGGGAGTGGGATCAATCCTCCCAATGTTATAAATCCCTTCATAAGTTAAGGGGTGGATTAGTTCCCTTAATAGTTTGTCTGTCACATTCAGTTCATGCCTTACCATCCTTACATGGAAATTCATTTTCGTAATCTTTAAAAAAAAAACATGATGCATGACATACCAAATCATTCACAAGATACATAACCCTACTGTTTTGTGATGTAGGCCCGAAGGCACACGCATACTTTACTTACCTGGCTTCTAGAAATTGTCTGGTTGCTAGCTACTACGGAAATCTGCTCACCCAAGTTCATAACATAATATAAATCAAAACTTCACTAAACCTCACCAAGAATCAAACAGTAGTTCGAGGAATCCAGTTAGAAACTCTACTACCCGAGCATTCCCCCTTTATCACTAAAACCCGAATCTACGCTCAATCTCAGCATCCTCAAAATCCTCACATTGTACTCCTTCAGGTATTTAACCACTATATCATAAGAGAAATGAGGAAAACTTACCTAAGTCGAAGGAGAATCGGGCGAGGAAAATCGCCTAGAGAGCTTGGCTGCTTGAGCTAAAAACCTGAAAAGAAAGGTATGAAATGGTGGAGGCTACAGTGCATTAAACCCAATCCCTCTTTCCTTAAATACGTTATCCACTTTTAAAAATGTAATTTACTCTAATGCCCTTGTCTAGTCTAATCATTCAATAACCCTACTTAAATTATTGACTAATAAAGTGTATACCATTAATAATAAAAGAGCTGGTTTGATAGAACCGGGTGTTACAATCTACCCTCCTTAAAAAAATTTTGTCCTCAAAATTCAGTACCTGAATAACTCTGGATGTTGGTCCATCATGTCTTGCTGGCATTCCCAAGTTGTTTCCTCAATATTCTGGTTGTGCCACAAGACTTTCACTAGTGGAACCTCTTTGTTGCGCAATACCCTCACTGCATAATCTAAGATCTTTACTGGTTTCTCTTCGTATGCAAGGGTAGGATGAATCTCAAGGTCTTGCTGTTCCACGATTTGATATGGATCCCTTATGCATTTCTTCAACATAGAAACATGGAACACACTGTGTATCCCATCCATAGACGCCGGTAGCTGCAACTGATAGGCTGCTCTTCCAACTCTCTTCAGAATAGTGAATGGTCCAATAAATCTGGGGTTCAACTTTCCTCTCTTACCAAATCTCACCACTCCTTTGAAAGGTGACACCTTAAGGAAAACTTCATTACCTACTTCAAATTCCAATTCTCTTCGCCTTTTGTCTGCATAGCATTTTTGCCGGCTTTGAGCTGTCAAGATTCTTTGTCGGATAAGAGCAATTTTCTCCACTGTTTGCTATACGATGTCAGGACCAGTCAATTGTGCTTCTCCAACTTCATCCCAATACAATGGAGATCTGCACTTTCGTCCATACAATGCCTCGTATGGTGCCATGCCTATTGTTGCCTGAAAACTGTTGTTATAAGAAAATTCAATCAAGAACAAGTATTTGCTCCATGAACCTTGAAACTCTAAGACACATGCACGGAGCATATCCTCTAATGTTTGAATGGTTCTTTCGGATTGCCCATCTGTTTGAGGGTGGAAAGCTGTACTAAAACTAAGCTGTGTTCCCATAGCCTTGTGCAAACTTTTCCAAAACTTAGATGTAAATCTAGAGTCTCGGTCTGAAACTATAATGCTTGGAACTCCATGCAGTCTAACAACTTCGTGCACATACAACTCAGCCAGTTGATCCATCGAGTATGTTATTTTCATTGGCAGAAAGTGAGCAGATTTGGTTAAACGATCAACTATTACCCAAATTGCATCGTGACCCTTTGCTGTTCTAGGTAATCCTATAACAAAATCCATAGTTATTTGTTCCCATTTCCATTCAGGAACTGGTAAGGGTTGCAATGTTCCAGCAGGCCTCTGATGTTCAGCTTTGACTTACTGGCAGATCAGACAAGACTCCACATACTCCGCCACACTTCTTTTCATATCTGGCCACCAATAATGTTGCTTGAGATCTCTGTACATTTTCGTACCTCCGGGATGAACAGAGAGTCTAGAAGAATGTGCCTCAGATAGGATTCCCTTTCTAAGTTCAGTATCAGCCGGAACAAACCATCTATTTCGAAACTTGAGAATTCCATCAACTAAGCAGTTGAAATCCGACTTGTCAGTAGAATCCATGCACAACTTATACCTATTGCATTCAGTGTCATTCATTTTAACTTCCTTTATTCTCTCCAAAATAGTAGGCCTCAAAGATATAGTCAAAAGCATGGCTGTCATACTAGACACAGCTTCCAGGTTGAATCTTTGGAATTCTGTCTCTAAAGCTATCGGTATGTCTAAAGTCAATGTAGAGACCGAAGGAGTCACTCTACTCAAAGCATCAGCCACTACATTCGCCTTGCCAGGGTGGTACTTAATCTCAAAATCATAATCTTTGACAAACTCTAACCACCTGCGTTGCCTCATATTCAGTTCCTTTTGCGTGAAAATGTATTTCAGACTTTTATAATCCGAAAACATCTCACAAGTTTGCCCATACAGATAGTGCCTCCAAATCTTTAATGCGAAGACCACAACAGCTAATTCTAAGTCATGTATAGGGTAATTCTTTTCATGTAATTTTAACTGCCTAGAAGCATAAGCTATAACCTTTCCATCTTGCATCAACACACAACCTAGTCCAATTTTGGAAGCATCACAATAAATACTAAATTTACCATCTTCAACTGGAAGGGTTAAGATTGGAGCATTGGTCAGTTTCTGTTTCAAGGTCTGAAAGCTACGTTCACATTCTTCAGTCCACTTATACTTCACATTTTTCCTTGTTAACCTAGTAAGGGGTGTTGCAATATTTGAAAATCCCTCAATAAATTTTCTATAATATCCTGCTAATCCATGGAAACTTCGAATATCAGTAGCATTCCTTGGTTGGGGCCACTCCTTGACTACTTGAACCTTGGCTGGATCGACAGATATTCCATCTCCAGAAATCACGTGACCAAGAAAGTGAACTCTGTCCAACCAAAACTCACACTTGGAAAACTTAGCATACAATTGGTGCTGCCTTAGTAACCCTAACACCAAACTCAAATGCCTTGCATGCTCATCCTTAGTTCTAGAATAGATTAGAATGTCATCAATGAATACAATGACAAACTTGTCCAAATACTCGTGAAACGCCCTATTCATAAGATCCATGAAGGCTGCTGGTGCATTTGTCAAACCAAAAGACATAACCAAAAACTCATAATGTTCATACCTTGTGCGAAAAGACAGTCTTTGGGATATCTTCAGATTTAACCTTCAGCTGGTAATAACCGGATCTAAGGTCAATCTTAGAGAAAACTCTTGCACCCTTAAGCTGGTCAAATAAGTCATCAATCCTCGGCAAAGGGTACTTGTTCTTGACTGTTAACTTATTCAATTCTCTATAATCAATGCACATACGCATTGGTCCATCTTTCTTTTTGACAAAAAGGACAGGTGCACCCCACGGTGAAAAGCTAGGGCGTATGAACCCTTTCTCCAATAAATCCTCTAACTGCTTCTTCAATTCCTTAAGTTCTGTTGGTGCTAATCTGTATGGATTCTTAGATACAGGCTCAGCGCCTGGGTAAACATCCACAACAAATTCAATTTCCCTATCTGGTGGCAAGCCAGGAAGGTCATCTAGAAATACTTCCGGAAAATCTTGGACAACTAAAACATTTTCGAGGCTCGCTTTTTCTACTAGTTGTGTGTCTAAGACACTGGCCAAAAAGCACAAATATTCCCTGCACGAGGAGGGTCTAGAATTGACAGAGGTCACCACAGTCATTTCCTTACTCTTCTTCAGAGCTCGGAAGGTATGGTTTAAACCACCAGGGGGTTGAAAACTAACAACTTCAGTCCTACAATCTATTGTGGCATAATGTTTAAATAACCAATCCATTCCTAGGATTACATCAAATCCCATTATGTCCATAACAATGAGATCGGCAGGCAAATTCATGTTTCCTACTAATACAACACTATCAGGCATCATTTGGTTAGAGTGCATGCGCTCACCAGAGGGTAAGGCAACTTTGAACACATGTTCAAAAGAAGTAAACCATACATCTAACTTATCAGCAAATGCAGAGGTTATAAAAGAATGTGTTGCACCCGAATCTATCAAAGTAAAAGCAGGTATAGAGTTAATCAGTATTGTACCTGACACTACAGCAGGCTGGTCCTCATCACATGACTCCATCATGGAGAATATTCTTGGCTTAATCTTGACAGGGCCACCCTTCAAAGCTGGGTAGTCTCTGTTGACATGGCCAACCTTGTTGCAATTGAAACATCGAATGACCCGGGGCTCTGGACAATCCTTGTACAAGTGTCCAACCTCTTCACAGTTGAAGCACTTACCCATTCCAAATCTACACTCCCCCGAGTGATTCTTCGAACATTTCGGGCACTGAGGGAACTTCTGGGTATTCGGTACCTTCTTTCCAAATCCTTGGCCACTCTGGCCCTCAATAGGCCTCTTCATTCCCCTCTGATGGTGTGGCTGGATAAACTTTTGTGGAACCTCCTTTGGTCAAGCACACTTCTTTTCAGCTTCCTCCACTTCCAGAGCAGTGGACACAACTTCACTAAATGTCAAGCCTTTAATGCCACAGAATTTGACTCCTCGGTAAATCTCCAACTTCAGTCCATGCACAAATTTGAACACCTTATCCTCGTCCTTATGAGCAAAATGTCCAGCAAACCTGGACAGGGACTCGAATTGCCTACTGTAATCAGCCACAGACCCTGTCTGCTTCAAGTTCAGAAACTCCAACTTCTTCGCGGTCTGGACAGTGCTGTTAAAATACTTCCCATAGAAAAGGTCCTTGAATTGTAACCAAGGCATCACTAAAACATCTGTGGTGGTCTCTATTGTTTCCCACCAGAGTTGAGCTTCACCAGCTAAATGAAATGTTGCCAACGTGACTTTGTCTCCTTCTCCTATGTTGGCACACCTAAACATACTCTCAATCTTTCTAAGCCATCCTTCAGCAATAACTGGATCAGATGACTGTCCATCAAACGTGGGTGGTCTTAGTCTCCGGAATCAATCTCCAGAATGTTCACTGCTAGAACCCGAGTTGGCACTTCCTTGTGTCTCCCGGCTCAACAGCACTCCTAATTGGTCAGACTGTTGACGCACTATATGAGTCTGCTGACGCATCAATTCTGTCAGCTGCCTAATTACACTAGAGTCCTCCTCCCGCCTCGGACTTGGTATCTCTCTTGGTAACTTGGTCTTCCTGGTCGTCTAGACATTTGCTATATTCCTGTACAAGGTTAATTACACTCTTAAATATCTAATAGCTAAGGTTAAGATAAACACTTACAGTTGTTGGAGTACTTCCATGCAACGATTGACACTGATGAGTAATCTTTTGAACGGTTTAACTGAATGTCTTTGATACCATACTGTAACGCCCCGAGTTATCTGAACCCGGTTCGTTACACAAAAGTTCGTACATGACTAAGAAATCTCAACTGTATTATTTTTTTTTTTAAACTTTGCTCAACATTCAACATTTGACATAAGCTAAAATCTCAAAATATTTAAAACTTGCAGTGGAAATCTTTTGGACAACAATGGATTAAAAAAAACTATGAACATTGTTTGAAACGTAAGAGATAAACGGCTAAAAAGAAATATAGGTTTAAATCGTGAAATACTTGGGAAGTCGCGGAAGTCAAACGCATCTGCCGATGGATTAAGTCAACTGAAGAAGCAGAAACAGCAAATAGAAGGCTTCTGCCGATGACGTGGACCAGAAGAGTTGGAAACAAAAGACATCTCTCGGTGGACAGCATCTACCAATGACGTCAGCCGGATAAATCAATTACCCCACATCAACCGATTGCAAAACGACAAAGCATAATACTCACTCATACCGGTAGTGCAAAATCTACATCTTCTGATAGAATTAAACCTACATCATCCGATGGCTTTTCTGAAGACATCTTCCGATAGAATTAAACCTACATCATCCGATAGAAAACAGAGCGACATTTCAACTATTTCTTGCCATACAAGCACAACTCTAAGTACAGAAAAGAATTTACTTATTTCACCACAACCATTCAAAAACAATTCAAATCATTGCATTACTCAAGTCCAGTATAATCTAGTGTTATAAACCAACGGAATACTATTATCAGAAGAGTCTCATAGTACTTTTTGAAAACATCAAAGCAATTTCTATCATCAGAAAGTTTATCATACTCAAATTGAAATCATTGTCCACTAAACCTTCACAACCACTGACACCAGTTAAACCGCCGCATCAGATGCCAGATCGATGCCTGATTGCACCCCTCCAACCTGTCTAGTCCTCAACCAACTCAAAGAATTCACCTGCGGTATCCTCAACACCTACATCACAAAACTCATCTATTAGCCTAATTCTAAGTAAGTAAAGCAGTAATGAAATAAAATGCTGAAACATAAATTCCTAAACATGCAATTTCTACTTTCTCATCTCAATTGCATTCACGTTCATTCATAAGCTGATCTGATCCCTCGGTTCCCTTGGGAAGTGGATCAATTTTCCCAATGTTATACATCCTCTACTCGATTAAGGGGCGGATGAATTCCCTTAATAGCTGATCTGATCCCTCTGTTCCCTTGGGAGTGGAATCAATCCTCCCAATGTTATAAATCCCTTCATAAGTTAAGGGGTGGATTAGTTCCCTTAATAGTTTGTCTGTCACATTCAGTTCATGCCTTACCATCCTTACATGGAAATTTATTTTCGTAATCTTTAAAAAAAAACATGATGCATGACATACCAAATCATTCACAAGATACATAACCCTACTGTTTTGTGATGTAGGCCCGAAGGCACACGCATACTTTACTTACCTGGCTTCTGGAAATTGTCTGGTCGCTAGCTACTTCGGAAATCTGCTCACTTAAGTTCATAACAGAATATAAATCAAAACTTCACTAAACCTCACCAAGAATTAAACAGTGGTTCGAGGAATCCAGTTAGAAACTCTACTACCCGAGCATTCCCCCTTTATCACTAAAACCCGAATCTACGCTCAATCTCAGCATCCTCAAAATCCTCACATTGTACTCCTTCAGGTATTTAACCACTATATCATAAGAGAAATGAGGAAAACTTACCTAAGTCGAAGGAGAATCGGGCGAGAAAAATCGCCTAGAGAGCTCGACTGCTTGAGCTGAAAACCCGAAGAGAAAGGTATGAAATGGTGGCGGCTACAGTGCATTAAACCCAATCCCTCTTTCCTTAAATACGTTATCCACTTTTAAAAATGTAATTTACTCTAATGCCCTTGTCTAGTCTAATCATTCAATAACCCTACTTAAATTATTGACTAATAAAGTGTATACCATTAATAATAAAAGAGCTGGTTCGATAGAACCGGGTGTTACAAATTGACAAATCAATAATTTTTCAAGAGTTACTGCGTAGTTAAAATTCAAAAATAAAGTTTGGTAACATCAAAATTACATCAAATGAAGTTTGGATAATGTTTTTGATTCATGATTCCAACATTATGATTTTCATCCTTTGTTAAGAGTCTTCAAAGGTACATCGATTTCTAACTTATGTTTTTATTTGTTTTCGCATTTAGTTTTCCAGTTGTTGTTAGATTTGGATTTTGAGTTTGCAATATTGAAATCTTTGGATGTTTTCATGTTATTTTGGTCAATCTATAGTTTGTGCAAGTTTTTAGACTGATTGGAGGCAAAAGTCGGTGAAAAGGACAAGTTTTCACCCGAAATCCATCGTTGAAACGTTGTCTTTGGTCATCCATTGTTTGAGTATGATGATCGCAAAGGATGTAGGTCAGAGCGATCGCGCAGTCTAGGCTACCGCACCAACAGTCTACTCGACTATTGTTGAAGTATGGGCTACTGCGACCCATTATCGTTCCCTTTTCGAGTTGGTTTCCTATTCTCGTTATGGACCCATATATTTTTCCTTGTGTTTTAGAGGAGATATTGATGTCGGTCATGTTTAGATTCCAACAATTTTAGAATTTTGAAACTATTCCCGAGAGTGTTGGTTCAATTGGCAAGAAGGGTAACTGTCGTCAAAGTAGAGGCTTCTATCCTATATCTCACATACATCATGATTTTGAAAACTTATATTTTATGAATATCACATATAAAACCTAAGATGTCTTGTTTAACATATCAGTTTTTATATGTAAGTTTGTTTATCATTTTATTTTACGCATGAATGGTATTTCATTTCACATTATATTCCGGACAGACTTGCATTGATTTGAGCTTTTTGTTTGTTATACACATTTTGAACGTGAAGTTTTTTTCTTTGTACCCATGACGTAGTTCTTAGGTTCAAATCCTCAAATCTTGCTAGAGTGTTTATTTATTTCATTTCATTATGCGATGACTGATATACTGATAGTAAACATTTCTTTTTTCACAAACCTTGTGGGCATTCGAAATAAAAAAAGATATGTGAGTGACCTTATTTCCGTTGTGGCTTGTTTCTACAGAAAATGATCGTGATGCTATTTTATATATACCTATTTATGTATGCAGCAACATTTTTTAGATTTGTTGCACTGATAACTCGTGGAGTTTGTTTTTAAAAAAACTAAAAAATTTTTAATAATTGTAAATTCATCTACGCATTCCTTTTGGCTCATAGTTTTTAAAATAAAATGATAAAATCAATTTTTTCATGCATTGAATATAATATAAGATTCCTTACTAAAACAGTCGTTCATCCAAAAATACTTTCTTTTTTTCTTAAATAAGAATCATAAATGCTAGAAGTAGCTATAAATGGAGTTCGCTGCTATCTTTTCTGTATTTTTTTTCTCATAAAGTTTTATTTAATTTGGTGAGGGCCCCATATTTTATTCGGTCTATATAATTATTATTGTGTTTTATATTCTAAAATTACTATGTAGATCTCAGCTCGTCTTGTATGAACTATGACTTTAAATTTTTAATTAAATATTCAGTTGTAAACTAAATTTTGTGCTAGACGATCATGTTCTAACCGGGTCTTTCGATCTCGTTTATGGATTCCCTTCGAGTTGTGACACCATCAAGCTTTCTCTCGATGCAAAGTTGCCGAGTCTGAGGTCTATTAAGCTTTCTCCTATTGTCAGCAAATGGAAAGATTACTAAGATTTGTTAGAGGCCCATTTTCAAGCTGGGCCGAAGACAATGGATGTTAGCTGGATAAGCTTCGTCCTCTATCTGATCAAATCCCTAATCCCACATTCCCAAATTTGCAGATTCATCATCACGTTCCTCTTTCTCTCCTCTCAATTTTTTCCACCACCATAAATCTTTACAGCCATGTGCTACGGTCATCAAAGATCCTTATCGAGGGATAATCTCACCCCTTCTCACGCCGCCCGATCGGCGAGGGACAACGCTTTAGTTGTGGAAAGTCTCCGTGGTCGATTGGCCGAAACCGAGGCCCGCCTGGCCCGTGCCAGAGCTCGAGAAGCCGAGCTCAGTCGCCTCTTGGAAGAGATGAAGCGCTTCGTCTCCGTCATGGAGATTCTGGAGACCTATCTTAAACGAAGGTTTCAGGAGCAACAAGAACACGCCACCCTCCTTTTCTGCTCGCTTCCAAGAAGTTAAAATTTGTTAAAATTCTGGAAGCACCAGAAACCCTGTCTATAGCTTTCGCTTGTTTCTTCTGCTTTTCTTTTTTCTGGACGCATCATTCCAGGTTCATCGTGTTGTTGTTTACTTTCAGGCTGTTTGTTTGATTGATAGCCATAAAAAGTGACTTTCCATGAAATCAAAGATGAAGTTTTCTCAGTTCTTATCGAATGAAAATCTTTTGTGGTTAAACTGATGACTTAACGTATATGCGCCTGTCTGTTTTTCAATTCTTGACCCGGCATTAAATTTCCATGTTGGTATTCTGGAGGGGGATGGTATCAGATGGAGGAAGCTAAAACTAGTTTGAATCTTTAGGTAGTTCTTATGGGGGAACGAGTTTTCCATTCTTCTGTTCAAGATTGTGGTAATGGTTTGACATTACACGATAAACAAATGTCCACGGCTACTTCGTCTGATTCGAGTAGATGAAGTTTAATGGACTTTCGTTGGGGGAAGAAGAAAGTCAGAAACTCCTCTCAGTCTCCGATGAGCATCAAGGAAAGTCGTCCGGCCTTGTGCCCTGGTTCGGCCTCCTCCGGTCTGGGAAAAATGCTTCCATCGTGGCTTAACCGGTCGGCTTAATCCGAAGGGCATCCTGGGAATTTTAAAATATTATTTATGCATTTTTTTTAACTCTTTTAATTATACAGATCCGGAGAATTTTACACATCAAAATGTTACTTTAAGGGGACTACTTATTATTTGATTTTGATAGGAGGAAATTGAAAATGTTTTTATTTCTTGCTAGAATTTTTTGTCAATATCACACCATTTAGGATAATTAGTAATTTGAATTCTGAATTTTGAATTTTAGACGTATCCAACATTTGATATTCTAGACTTTAATTTTCGGTAATTTATCTTATTGACTATATAAACTTTAGAGGTGTGTGTTTGACTATAAGAATAATTAATCTTATGAATTAGTTCTTTATTTTTGGTATAAGTTAAATTAAATTAGTAAAAATATTATGTACTAGTAATTAAAATAAAAAATACAATAACAAGGACATCTTAAAAACTATTTTTAGCAATATTGTTATAATTATCATCATTTTAAAACCAATCAATAAATATTAGAAAGAATCTTATAGCTGTAATCAATTAAAGATTACTAATTTTGCGAATTTGATGTACAAGAATAATATATTCTTTAGCAAAAAAAATTTCAATATCTTTTTTAATTTATTTTTTAAACCATGTTCTTCTTGACAACTTGTAAAAGTGAAACATAAGAACAAATGAAAACAGCTCGGCAAAGAGGAAGTAGAAGAAAGACAGGAGAATAAAGGAAAATATTAGTTTTTTTGAGTTGATAAGTTAGTTTTATACCAATAAATTCCTAACGTCTTTTCAAATGATTTTTGGTGTATTTTCAGAGTAACGGGATTTATACATAAATCAAAATTAAAGTACAAAAAAAAAAAACGTGAAAATGAAAAGAATCAGCATAGACGCAATTGAGTAGGCACAGCTGCAATCAAGAAGACAAAAAATAGCACAAAACAATAGTTGAGACCTCTGAGCGTATTTCGCTCAGTGCAGTAGCGCATGTAAGTGAGCGCAGCTGCAACGAGGGAAAATTAGGGTTAGCGTGCCATTTTAATAATAATCTATAAATATAATGTAGCATCAAATTAACCTACTAGGTGCGGAGTGAATTAGATTATTAAATTTTTTTCATGATTAAAACTATATTAGTATGCACACACAAGTTATTTTCAATTCTCTTTTGAATCAATGATTCAAAAACTAATAAAGTACAATCACAATAATAAAAGAGAAGGAAAAGAAAGTATAAGTTAATTTGTTAACGTGGTTCAGCTAATCTTACCTATATCTGCACCTCAAAACTTCACCTTGAAGATTTTCTTTCCAACTCTCTACAATGACTCTTTCTCAGGTCGTCAACTTTTGCTCGTTCACTGTTATACAAGAATAAATATTTGAAAAGGAAACAAATAATTTCACACTCTCAACGATTGAAATCTCAAGTAAAACCACAAGAATTGTAATTTCCGTTGAAGGCTCAGAAACTCATGTAAAATTGGCAACACTTCGTAATCAAATTTAGGTTCGGTAATTTGCACAGTGCAACTTGCCTCTATTCATAGATGTCTTTAAAAAAATGGAATATTGATCGACCACCCAACTCTGGTTGACATTGTCATGTTGTTATGCGATTTTTTGAACTTTCTGAACAAAGCATAAGACTCCTTGGTAAATCATATCAGTCGACACTTTGAGAGAGCGGTTGACATTTTGAGCTCTCAAGAATTCTTCTCAACATTATACCGATCGACCCTTGTTGGGTGGATCGACACTTTGAACTCTCTAGAATTCTTTTCAACATTACATCAGTCGACATTTTATTGGACTAATCGATACTTTCAACTCTTTAATTTTTGAACAGTTTCTTCACAAAATTGACATGCATATCTCCTATTAATTTTATCATGTCAAGTCTTGTGAACTTTAGCATTAACTAAGAGGACTTCAACACGCACATTAGCATAACCAAATATCCCTCTTCGAGGGTATTTCAAAATAAGATAAATAATCAAACTTTATACATAGTTGAATGTAACATTTTCAAATTTTAAAAATAAATTTGTAACGCTCTGAATTAATCAACCCGGGTTGCTACTCACACTCACTAAACTGAACTAGGAAATTCTGGTAAAATTTAAAACTCCACTCAACGGCAAAAATCGACATTGTTTAAAACATCAAAACTTTGCAGCGGAAAACATTTATGTAAAAACAGAGTCATGACGAAAACAGACTAGCAAAACTTTGAGTTCAAAATCGTTTAAAATCTCTCTGCGACATCTGCAGTCAGTTCGACACTACTAGGTAATCTATCGTCCACAGAAACTGTCACCAGAACCCATCGCTCAAACTACATCATCCAGACTCTACATCGAACAAACTACGTCGACCAGACTACGTTGACCAGACTACGTTGACCAGACTTTGTCGACCAGACTACGTTAATTTGAACGACATTGTTTCGACAACACTCTGGATGACAACTTTAGACGATGACTCTTCCACTAATCTCTATGACAATTTACTCATACTTCGGACAACTGTTCCTCGTCGTCCACGGCTACATAGACTTATCGTCTACGGATTATCGTCCATATACTTATTTAAATTTATCGTCCACGGACCACGTGACTTTATCGTCCACAGTCTACGTGACTTCATTACTCACGGGTTACATAGACTCATCGTCGACAGACTAACGTCCATAGACTTGTTTAAATTTATCGTCCACGAACTACGTGACTTTATGAATCTTTGAAATTCATTAAAATCTCATTAAATCTTAACCAATATAAGATTTAGAATTTTAGCAAATCAAATCTCTTGAAAATCTCGTGAATCAAAATTTAGTTTGAAACAAAAATCAAAACAAAATATTTTGGAAAAGAAAATGAATTTTACCAAAACAAATCCATTAAAGAAGGCTTTAAATAAAAGTAATTATTCTCCGACCCATTTTTCTTTCATCAATTTCAACAAAGACCTCTATCTAAAAAAACCTGATTTTTTCTTTTTTAAGAATGATCAATTCGAGAAGGAGATGTTGAGATGTAACCCTAATCTATAGAAGAAATCGTAAATCTGGTGAAGAGAAGAAGTTGATTTAGAGATGAAAGAATAATTTTATGCCGAATTCCAAGCCCACGAGACTGATCTAGCCGAAGCCAACCCAATATCTTGAGTAAGAAATCCTATTATTTTGATGCACAAACACACAAAATAGATATTTTATATAATATTAGAATTAATCGTTAAATAGTTTATTTATGCAAGAAAGATCATACGAACATTGAGAAAACTCATAACTTTGAACTCTCGGATTTCAGGTAAGTAAAGTACTAGTTTTAAACATTTTGGCTGTAAGCCCTACGTCACAAAACATAGTATTCAAAGTAATTTCTTTTAAAGTATTTTATTATTCGATTATAATATTTGAATTGAACACGTATGTTTAAGTATTGACATAGACTGATATAAAAATAAAAATGATAGGACATCTTGTATGTGTATGAATCTGATGGAATTGATGGAAAGTACATGAGCAAAGCCTAAACGACATTGAGATGACTAAAATTGAACGAAAATGAGAAGGCTACGCTTGAATGACAATGAGATGACTGTATGATCGTTTTTATCTAAGAGGGGGGGGGGGGGGGGGGGGGGGGGGGGAGGGGGGGCTAAATTAGGTTTTCGCTTCCTATAATCCTTAATAATTGTGATTACTATCAAATTGATTTTTTGCTCTTACTTGTATTACCTGAATGAATTCAAGTTGAATTGATAAGATAAATTTAATCAAAATCAAGTAAGAGTTAAGGGAAGGAGAAATGACACCGAAATTGTTTACGCTGTTCGGCCAACTTTTCCTACGTCCGCGCTCCAAGGGCTCCCCTTGAAGATTCTTTCATTCTTTTCCGAGAGAATCTTTGATTGAACTTCACGGGCGTCAATCAACTGCCTTTTACACCTTTGATTGAACTTCACGGGCTCCAATTAACTGCCTTTACACTTCTCTCTAAGGGATACACCCTTTCTCAATGTTTTAATACAAGGTTTTGAGTCAAAAACTTAAATAGCACTCTCTCAATAATGTAATCTCATGTTTATAGTTTGAGAAGAGTAAAAGAATTGAAAGATGAAAGCTATTTGAAGTTGAGAGAATTTTGATTCGTTGATTCCTTGGTTGGTATCTTTTTTTCTTCAATTCTTCAATTTATAGTTCTCTTTTGATTTTGTTACTAGTG
The DNA here is from genome assembly GCA_022432975.1 of Begonia masoniana. NCBI lineage: Eukaryota > Viridiplantae > Streptophyta > Magnoliopsida > Cucurbitales > Begoniaceae > Begonia > Begonia masoniana. Next base: position 17,545,173 of record CM039504.1, read on the forward strand.
GTCGACCTGTCTTAAAATCAGTTGATACTTTGTTACCGTTGTAAGTAGTGCCAGTCGACACGTTTAAGAATAGGTCAACACTTTGTTACTGTTGATGTTAGATGATAGACGTTGAAATATGCTTCGGTCGATTTCCTCTGTAGTGTGGTCGACACTTTGATCGTCTCTGTATTCATCGGTTGACACTTGTAAATGTCGGTCGACACTTGAATTGCTTCTGTTTTCATAGGTTGACACTTTCATGTTTCAGTTGACACTTAAATTGCTTCTGTTTTCACAGGTCGACACCTTCATGTTTCGGTCGACACTTGAATTGGCTCTATTTGCATCGTTCAAACCTTGAGGTTGACAATTTCCAAGTTCGGTCGACACTTGTTTCTTCTCTGTTTCTATCGGTCGACACCTGTGTATCTTGGTCAACACTTGTTTCTTCTCTGTTTCCATCAGTCGAAGCTTGTGGTCGACACTTCAATCTTCTCTGCATTTAATGGTCGACACTTGTGCATTCCGATGAACACTTGAAGCCCTCCGAACTGGTTTTTCCTCCTTTTGACTATCACACACTTAATAAACTTCATTAGTACTAAATACCCTTCTTCAAGGGCATTCTCAATTAAGGTATTTGCAAAATCATTCATTTATTAAGTTGATCAATTTATCAAACATCATCATCAACAACATATTACCGTTAAACACAGTATAATTAAATATAATAAAAAATACATTAATCTTAAACTCATTTTAAGTTAACAATCTCCCCATTTTTTATGATGACAAATTATAAATTGATTTCACACTCCCCCATACTTATATCAATTGAATCTCCCCACAATATATGCACTAAATAGATTTGAGCATATATTTGCTCAAATCTTCTTCTTTTCAATTATGTTGGTATCAGAGCATGTGTAAAATCTTCTTAATTGTGATTAAAAGAATAATTACATATTTAGAAATGACATCCAACACAAACACCTCACATATAGAAGGACAATTTATTACTAGACCTCTATTTTTTTATAGAAATGATTATGTTTATTGAAAGTCTAGGATGAGAATTTTTGTTCAAGCCATGGATTATGATTTATGGAATGTTATTCAGAGTGGTCCATACGTAGCTGTAAAAATTAAAAATGGTGTTAGCACTCCTAAAGCATCACATCAACTAAATGATTTTGATAAAAAGAATTTGAGCTTGAATGCTAAAGCAATCAACACTTTGTATTGTACTCTAAATAGAGATTAATTTAATAGGATACAAGGGTGTGATAGTGCATTCGAGATTTGACGTTTACTTGAAGTAATTTATGAAGAAACAAATCAAGTAAAATAAAGTAAAATGAGTATGTTAGGGCACGAATATGAATTATTCTCTATGGAAAAGGATGAATCTATTAGTTCAATGTTTACTCATTTTACTAACATTACTAATAGTTTGAAAGTGCTTGGTAGAACATACCCAAATGAAGAATTAGTGAGAAATATTCTTAGGTGTCTACCGAGAAGATAGCAACCCAAGGTGATAGCCATTCAAGAAGCTAGAGATCTCAAGGTCCTCAAACTGGAAGAACTCATTGGCTCTCTCATGACACATGAGATAACAGTGAGAGCCAATGAGAAAGAAGACATTTTCTTCGTAAAATAAATAAACAGATTGATGAGGTGTTGACCGGTCTCAGTAGCGGTCGACACTTCCTTCGTTAAGAAACCAGATTGCTGAGGTATCGACCGATCTCAGTAGAGGTCGACACTTCTATCGTATACAGAATGAAACCAAGGTTAGGTGTCGATCGATTCTTATATGGGTTGACACTTCTTGAATAAAATTCAAGTTTCATGATTTCTCAAACTTAATTAGATCTAATCGTACCCGGATATCATTAAAGGTCTTCTCATCTAAGGGATTTGTGAAGATATCGGGTGACATTTTCTTCGTAAAATAAATAAACCGATTGATGAGGTGTCGACTGGTCTCAGTAACGGTCGACACTTCCTTTGTAAAGAAACCAGATTGCTGAGGTGTTGACCGATCTCAGTAGAAGTCGACACTTCTATCGTATACAAAATGAAACAAGGTTAGGTGTCAATCGATTCTTGTATGGGTCGACACTTCCTAAATAAAATTCAAGTTTCATGATTTCTCAAACTTAATTAGACCTAACCGTACCCGAATATCATTAAAGGTCTTCTCATCTAAGGGTTTTGTGAAGATATAGGCTAATTGATCAGAAGAATTTACGAAATCCAAAGTGATATCTTCTTTTTGTACATGATCCATTATAAAATGATATCAGATTTCAATGTGTTTGGTTCTTGAATATTGGATAGGATTTTTGGAGATTTTAATTGCACTAGTATTATCACATCTAATTGGTATCCTATCACAAAATAGATTGTAGTCCTCTAATGTTTGCTTCATCCAAAGCATTTGAGCACAACAACTTCAGGCGACAATATATTCACTTTTGGTCGTTGAGAGTGATACGGAATTTTGTTTCTTTGAGAACCAAGACACGAGAGATTCACCTAGAAATTGACATGTTCCACTAGTCCTCTTTCTATCTACAAGGCTTCAAGCATAATCGGAGTCGGAGTATCCTATTAGATCAAAAGACGTACCATTTAGATACCATAATCCTAAATCATAGGTGCCACTTAGATATTTGAATATCCTCTTAACCGCATTTAAGTGAGATTCCTTAGGGGATGTTTGAAACCTAGCACACTAAATAGGATATCCGGCCTACTAGCCGTTAAGTATAATAGAGATCCAATCATACCTCTATATTTCTTGATATTTACACTTATCCCATTTTCATCTTTATCCAATTTCGTAGTTGTGCTCATGGAAGTTCTAGATGGTTTGGAAGAATTCAATCCAAATTTCTTTGAGAGATCTTTGATATATTTTTCTTGATTTAAAAATATACCATCGGGAGTTTGCTTTATTTGCAATCCTAAGAAAAATTTTAACTTCCCCATCATACTCATTTCAAATTCACTTTGCATTAGAGATGCAAATTCATCACAAAATGAGACATTTGTTGAGCCAAATATGATGTCATCCACATATACTTACACAATGAGCAAATAATTCTCTTTTTGCATGATAAACAAGGTTGAATCGGTATTATTCTTTTTAAAGTTTCTTTCTAAAAGGAAATTCTTCAACCTATCATACCAAGCTCTAGGGGCTTGCTTAAGTCCATATAAAGCTTTCTTAAGTTTGTATACATGGTCAGGTTTGTCATAGACTTCAAAACCTAAAGGTTGCTCTACGTAAAATTCTTCCAAGATATAACCATTTAAAAAGACACTTTTAACATCCATTTGGAAGAAAGTGCAGATTTTGTAGCAAGCAAATGCTAAGAGCATCCTAATAGATTATAGTCTAGCTACGGGGGCAAAAGTTTCTTCAAAGCCTATTCCCTCTTCTTGGTTGTATCCCTTGGCAACTAATCATCCATCTTGTTCTTAAACACCCATTTTGTTCCTATAATAGGATGGTCTTTGGGTCTTTGAACAAGTTCTCATACATTGCTCCGTTCGAATTGGTTTAGTTCTTCTTGCATGGCTACAATCGAATTTTTGTCCAATTCGGCTTCCTCAAATTTTTTTTGTTCAATTTGAGAGATAAAAGCTACATTTGCACATAGATTTTTAAGGGAAACTCTATTTTTGACTCCTAAGGAAGGATCACCTAGAACTTCATCTAAGGGATGACTTTTGATAAATTTCCAATCTCTAGGAAGAACATCATTTGCATCCTTGATTGAAACAATTTCCAGAGATTTTAAAGGAGGATCTAAGGAGGTTTCTCCTTGAATGGTCTCAACTTGATCGCCTGGAGAGAGAGTTCATTTTGTAATACCCGGGTTTTTCTGGATAAATTTAATGATCAATTTTGTGTCAATTATTCGGTTAGATTTTGGATCCCTTGGGAGTGTCAATGGAGAGAGTTTAAACCGAGCGTAAAATTAGAATCAATTTAAGGGAAATGGACAAACGGAGAACGAAATTTGACGGATTTTACAAGGGGCTAAACGGTAATTATTAATTTATTAAATTGTTACTTTAAAAGAAAACAATTTAATTGTTTTCTTTTAAAACAACCGAATGGCTTCGTGAAGAAGCCATTCGGCTGTTTTTCATCGCGAGCCGAGAGGGAGAGCAGGACGGCGAAGGGCGAGCGACGATCGGTTGGGCGTGAAGGTCGCCGGCGGTTTCAGCCTTTTCCCGGCTAGACGTCAGCGACAGACAACTCCGGCCCGTCTCCGTGCACAAAGTTGATCGATAAGGCCCTGTTTCCTCGTCGCCCTGTTCTGGTCCTGTTTGAGGCCGGGAGTGACGAGCTGTATTAAGCTCCGACCACCGGCCGTTTTTGGCCGCTCTCGGCGTCAAATTGCCGAGCTTATTGCTGGCAAGGAGTGTCGAGCAATGTGAAGCTCAAACTGAGCTAAAAATCCGAGGACAGTGTTGATGCTCGGGTTTCTGGTGTGAAGTTTTTGATTAGTTTTTGTCATATTATATTAATTGGATGTTAGGGTGGTCGATTGGTGACGAAATTGGTGGAATCGGGTTAAAAGGGAAATTTGGACGTTTTAGTGTAAAACAAAAGGTTCTGTTTTGGGGGTTTTTGACCTAGCTAAGGTTATTCGTTTTAAATTCTCTCCGGGTATAAACTAGATTGTTAGGGGAATGCGTGGCCGTCGAAATCGAGTCATTTCGATAAGCGTAGAAAAAGTTACACGCGTTCGAAGTTTCAGACGGGTTTTTAATCAAACCAAGTTAGTGACCCTTTTGGTTGGGTATGAGTCGGGTTAAGTTAGAAACGTTAGTTCAGGTTGAATTGGCGAGTTTAATTTTAAGTATTAACAAGGATTTTTATTTATGCTAGGTGAAGTCGCAGGTGACGTTACGTGCCAAACCCGAGCGAGCTAGGACGCCAGGTAAGTAGTAGTGTGGTTGAGAATGTTTGAGAGTCGCCCAGAAGGGCCTACACCATAGTTGTTTGCAGGTTATGAGTCGTAGGTATGTGTGTGATGTAATGAGGATATGTAGTCATCGTTAGTGGTATGTTGTGAGTCCTGTGCAAGCTGCGGGCCAGTTTTGCGTAGGTTGTGAGTCTTGTATGAGTGGTGGGTCAGTTGTATGTAGATCGTGAGTCTAGTGTAGGTCGTGGGTCGGTTGTAAGTATGTTGTGAGTGTTGTGAGGGTTGTAGGTTAGGTGTAAGCGTGAGGTGAGTCTTGCGTGTGTTGTGGCCATAGGTACATATGTATAAGTGCAGTTGTCGTTAGAGGAATGTTGTGAGTCTTGTCCAGGTTAAGGGTCAGCCGCGCGTAGGTGGTGAGTTTGGTGAGGTTGTAGGTCAGTAATGCGTAGGTGGTGAGTCAGTTGTGCGTGGGTGGTGAGCTTCGTGAGGTTGCGGGTCAGTCGTGCATAGGTTGTGAGTCTTGCGCACGGGGTAGGTCGTAGGTACGGATGTGGACGTGAAGACGTTGATAGTTGGTCATGGTATGCAGGTTGTGATGTGATGTGTGTGTGCAGTCGTTGTGAGTACGGGCCACCTTACACTTTGACGTCTTGGACGTATTTTTTTTTTT
>CM039504.1:17550876-17574611 GCA_022432975.1 Begonia masoniana
AAGCCTATAGATAAATCAGAGGGTACTGAATATTCTTAAACCAATATTGATTAAAGCCAAACTCACTGAACCGAGAAGTTCAGATTTTCATACTACTCTGTAATTTTCCAATTTGAACGTTCATGCATTCATTTGAAACTTTTCATCAAATCCATTCCATATCATCCATTATATCAATTTAAACATTAAAAAACCAAGAAATAGATAAAACTAACCATTTTCGTGGCATAATGATTAGGGTTCAAACAAAACTACTAAATCACTACTTTTTTAACATAAACAACCATTTTCATAAAGAAAACATATATTTAACTAACTTGATGTTCCTTGCAAGAAAAAGGAGAGAATGTTGGCGTGGGAAAGCTTTAGAAAATGGAGGAAGGCTGCGTGGGTTTTGTCTCCAAACCCTAAGCTAATTCTCATAAGGAAGAAGAGGTTAGATAAAAAAAAAAAGCGCTGAGTGTCTTCTTCCTATTGGAAGACACTTAATCATTTTTCTTACCTACCCCATCCACTTCTAAGTATTAGTTAGGTTATCCTAATAATAGAATATTTTTTTACTTTTTCCTCAAACCCCTTTTGACTAATAATTTATACGCCAATCATCCCAAAAAAACTCTACCTTCTTATCATTCTCACTCTTTCTCTCCACGCTAAGTAATCTAATATTGCCCCAAAATTGACTTTAATCCATTATTAAATTTAATCTCACTAAATAATATTCTCTAACTTAAAAAAAACAAATAGGAATTCAACAAAATTGTTATGTGGATGAATGTAAAGGGTACGGTAATTTTTGGATGGACAATTCTTAAGAAAACTCTAATCCATTGGCATTTAAAATATCGCATCTCAAGAAGCATGGTAGTATCTCCCCACCATTCATTCATTTTCGAATAAACCTGAGCAATTCATTAATTGACTCTGAGGATAACAATCTTTGTACAAGGATGTACGTCTTTCAAAATCCTTACCCCTTCGGTGAGGTCAAGTCGCATAAAACAGTGAAAATTTAGTGAGCTAGACCCCATCATTCGTTACACTCATGTAAGGCGATTCTGTAGAACATTTCTTTGATCTGCAACGACTCCCAACCTTTAAAATGACTATGTCTTCGAAGAATAACCGAAGCGGTTGACATATCCTGCCTCAAATTTCTCTTGACACATTTGATTTTAAAATCAATTGAAAAATACCTAGTGGCGGTGATCGCGCTTGGGTTGAGAGCACTTGTGAGACATGCCCGGTTTGTCAGATCTGCTTGAGATTGTGACGACCCCAAACCCTCATCGGGCCGAGAGCCATGCTCCCGGGACTTTAATAGAGAACGGACGTTTTTTTAAACCAAACAAACTGAACTTTTAAGAGCAAACCCTTAAAAGCATTACAGAGAGAGACAACCTTCTCTGGATTTGTGGGAGCTAATTTAAACTGGATTACAGTCGTGATTGACAGAAGGAAATTAGGAAAGACAGTAAACAGAAATGGACGGCTGAAATAAAGAAGCAGAATAACAATAGGATAACAGAGAGAATGAAAACAAATGGAGGAGGGCATACTGTAGAAGGCTACAGTGGATGGCATGAATGGGCTGGAAAGACATGATTAAAACCGGACTTCAGAAATAAAGGGCAGGAGTAAAACAAGGAGAGATAAAAATGGTGAAGACGAATATTGAAACAGAATCAGAAGACATATTAATTTTTTGAAACCACAGAAATAAAAGACTGAAGAAAACAGGGAGACAGAACACTTTGACGTTTAAATAAAGGGCTGGGTGGGCGACGGGCATGCAGAAGGAAACGTGATACAATACATGTAACACCCAGGAATTTCTTATACGTTGCATAGCCTAGTTATGGTATGTCAAGGGAGTTAACGTTATTCTAGGGCTCTTCTTATTATATGTGTTAGAAGGAGAGGAGAGTGAAAGTGAGAAGCGAAAAACGAAAAGCTATTAAGTGAAGGGGTTCAGGGTTTTAGTAGATAATTTAAAGTTTATGTAAAGATAAAAAGGTAAAGAAATCAAGGGGATGGAAGCTTCAACATTGGAAGATATGATATAAATGAGGGTGGGATTAATTTATGAAATAGTGATTTCGGTGGAAAAGTAAAGAGAATAGTGTGAGAAAAGAGGGTTGAAAAGTCTAAGGACTAAAGGTGATTGAAAAGTCAAGAAAGGAAATAAACCAATGGGAAGAAAGTTTGATGAAAAGTAAGAGAAGTGTGGGGTTCAACGTGAGGAAAGGAGGAGAAGGAAAAGGTTGGGTTACCTTTTAAATTAAGGAAGTTAAGTGGAGTTTTTAAAAATAATGGAAAAAATTGATTATTATAAATTGGAAAGTAATGGTGTAAAAAAGGGAATTTTGGTCTTATTTCCCTTCTTCTCCAAAGAAATCCACAGCCACCATAACTAGGGTTTCTACCTCCATTCCTTCAAGATTTTGCAAGGTTTCAAGGTAAGTTTTTATGGGTTTTATTGGTGATAACCCTAGGTGTTGATTTTGAGTGTTTTTGATGTGTTTTGGGGGAGTTTTAGGAGAGTTTGTGAAACCCTAAAATGGAGCTCCGAAATTCTTGTTTCCTTTGATGATTTTCTTTCTATTTTGGTTTTTTAAACTCTAGATAGATTAGTTGATGTTGTTTATGGAGTTAGATGGGAGTATTGGTGGAGTTTGTGGAAAAAATCAGTTTGGGAACATTAGTGGCCGATTCTGGTTTTGTGTTTTCAGAAATGTTAAGTCGTTTGGTTGGTTAATTTGAGTATTTCAATAGAAAGTAGACGTGTAGAGGTTTCCGGATTGAGGTGGCACATCGAAATCCGTTGAAAATTGAAGAAGTTATGGCCAATTGAACTTTGGATACTGAAAATGGGGGAAAAATCAGGTTTTGGGTTTTTATGATGAAAAGTTAGTTTGGTTGTGTGAGAATTTTAGTAAATATCATTTAGTTTATGTTTTGGTGATTTTAGTTGATTTTTTCCATTAATGTGCTAGGTTAACGAGCGAGTGAATTGTATACTCAGAGGGAGCCAACACGTGCGGGAGTTCAGGTAAGTAGTGGATCGCTTGTGTTTTGCCTTCGGGCCTACACCATGGAACGGTAGGGAATTATTTGCTTGATTGTTTTATTTTTGTCTTGTGTTGTGCATTGTATGTGACACGCATCATTGTTTGAAACTACGAACGAATGTGTTTTGAAGCATGATTTTGAATGGTGAGCTTGGCAACGTAAAGGGTGTGTGAGTTGAAACGTATGGTGATTGTGTTGAGTCACCCAGTTGCGTAAGGGTAGCACCTGTGAGGAACTCTAGCAGAGTTTCCCAGTCACGTTAAGGTGGTACCTGCGAGGGACTCGTAGAGTTGAGTCACCCAGTCGCGTTAGGGTAGCACCTGCGAGGAACTCTAGTAGAGTTTGTCCAGTCGCGTTAAGGTGTACCTACGAAGGACTCGTAGAGTTGAGTCACCCAGTCACGTTAGGGTGACACCTGCAAGGAACACTAGTAGAGTTTCCCAGTCGCGTTAAGGTGGTACCTGTGAGGGACTCATAGAGTTGGGAGTCACCCAGTCGCAGTTAGGGTAGCACCTGCGAGGAACTCTAGTAGAGTTTCCCTGTCGCGTTAGGTGGTACCTGCGAAGGACTACCAGAATTTACAGTTTAGCACGTGCGAGGAGGTCCGTTCTGGTAAAGAGCCACGAAACGCACACGAAACAAGAGCAATAAGCAAGTAGAAACTTCATGTGTTAGGGGTTGTGTTGCAATATGTTTTTGGTATGCGTTATTCCCTACTTACTAAGCATTAGGCTTACGTTTTGTGTTTCGTGGTGTAGGTGTTGATAGGAGTACAGGTTAGAGTTATGAGGAAAGCTCGGGTTGGGGACGCAGTCGTTGATGTACGCGGTATGCCGGTGCAGGCAATTGTTGGGGCGTCTCGACCATGATCTTCGGAAAGATGTGGGTAGAGCGGTATTTTGCATTGTATAGTTTTTATCTATCTGGAGTTTGTAAACATAATGTGATTGTTTTGTGGGATTTGTCTGTATAAAAGATGATTTTATAAACGTGTATTTTCAGGTTTTGGGTTTTGGAAGTTTTAGGCGTTATGCCGCTCCTTTTAGTTTTAAAACAAATAACGTCGGGTTTCTGTTCTCTATTTTTTTCGTTATCCGTTTTAATTCAGTTTTCTAAGAATTTTACGGGACACGGAGTCGAGAGTGTCGGGAATGTGCGGGTAAATTTTCAGGTGATTGGCTTGGAGAAAAATGAATAAATGTGGAAAAAGGTCGAAAATGGGCATTTTTGGCCGAGGAAACCCGAGAGGGCCGATCGATCGGGCTGGGCAAGCGATCGATCAGGCTGGTCGCGTTGCTGCCCGGCGCGCGGGCGCGCGTGGCGCCCAGCGCACGTGCGGCGCACCCAGCACATAAAATTTTCATTTTTTTTTTATTTTTTTGCTATTTCCAAAATAATTTAACCCAACATTTTTTGACATATTTTAAATGTATTTTAAGCACGTTTTCCAACAAAAATTGAGGGTTCGAAAAACCCGAAAACTGAGTCGAGAATTCTTCAAAAATTATTTTAAACGTCGTTTTAAACGCTGAATAGCTTAGCAAAGTAACGAACCGAGCCGGGGCGGGTTCGGGGGTGTTACAAGATGGTATCAGAGCATAAATGGTCGAGTCGTTCAAAGGATTACCCGACAATGCCGGTCGCCATGCAACATGCTTCACCGACTGTAAGTATTTCTTTCCTTTTAGTTAGTTTATGTAGCGTCCCTAATACTGTACCCGATTTTCCCGTACTATTTTTTTTTTTATACTTACAAACGTAGCACCTAACGTTTTAGCAGAAATAAAACGTTTAATGACGGAATTGAAATCGTTAAAACAAAACTCCAAAACAATTAAATTAAAACTTAAAATATTTAATAAAACACAAAAAAATTAAACAGAAATAGGGAGGAGGGAAGAATCGGCTTTTTGACATCAAAAGTCGAGGGGCGATCGATTGCCTGCGGCGATCATCGCCAGGCGAATGATCGCCTGGCTGATCGCCCCTCTGGCGATCACTATCAAAGCCAAGCGATCGCCCAGCGATCGCTCGGCAACTTCTCTAGAAAAATCCAGAGAAGTTATCAATCAGGGGGCGAACGATCGCCCTCCTTGGCGATCGTTAGCGATCGCTCGGCAACTTCTCTAGAAAAATCCAGAGAAGTTATCAATCAGGGGGCGAACGATCGCCCTCCTTGGCGATCGTTCGGCAGCCCCACTGGAATCGCTTCCCAGAGGGCTCCCCCCCCCCCCCCCCCCCCCTCCTTCTTCTTCTTCTTCTTCTCTCTTCCTCCTTTTCTTCTTCGTTCTTTTCCCTGTGAACCCAATTCAATAACACACTTAACCGTTCATTTTTTTTTTTTCATTCGTTTCCCATATGTTTTGTAGCAACTTCAACATAACAAACCTTTTTCCCCTAAATACAATTCACACTTCACCAATCCCTCGTTTAACGACTCAAAACGCATTTCAAAATCATGTATCTTTTATGAAAACAAACCACGTGGATATATTTAAAAACTGAACATATCCCTAACGGTAATTTACAAAACATTTTAAAACTTCAAAACGCAAACCTATCAACTATACAGAACCAAACACCCTAAAATGTTTCTATCTGTACATTTTTCTACTCAAAGCCTCCCAAAATACCTACATCTCCACGGGTCGTGAAACGCCTCGACTGCGCCAGCACACTCCCGCAACCATCCTTCGTCAACTGAACTCATGCCTCAAGAGGAGGAACATTGTCCTCACCTGTTTCCTCATAATCACCTACACCATACAGACACCTATGAGATAAAAATCTCAGCAAGCTCTAGTAAATGTAAATGCATGCTATGCATATGAGTTCAGAAATCGTGCAGCATTTTCTTTATCTTTACTCTGTGGGTGTCACCGAGATCTCAGCCCCCTAACCGGAGAGAGCCCATCCAGCGGTCGGACTACTCTTTCCAGCTAGAGGAGGGGGGTACACGCTTACAACACGTACAGCCGTGCCTGATCCCCATCTCGCATGACCTATAACTGTATAACTGTATGAGTACGTGTTAGATGTGGTATTGTGACAAACCCATAGTCGATCTTCACAATAGGTCGAGCCCTTCTCCAGGCCACATCGCTATTTTCTTTAAAACATCATGCGGAAATTCATTTTCATGCTCTTTTAAAACACGCGATGCGTTAACAGTTCAATATGACAAAAAGTAAACATACATGATTCGTACCATCGAGACAATAAAGCATTTAAAAGCATAACCTATACATAACTAATCCTAACTACCCAACCAAAACAATTTAAACATCCGCGTCACCAAAACTCCTCGAGACGACCTCGACGTACGGTGTAGGCCAATCGGCCAGAGAATATCACGAGAACTTACCTCGTGTCCGTTGCAGCTCAAGTTCCGTCCACGAGCATTGTTTGTCTGTGGCAAAATACAGCATCGACGTTAAAACGAGTTTAAACTACTAAACGTCCAAATTAACAAAACTTTAACTAAAGAAATTTCCTACAGCTTTAATCAAATTCATTGAGCTATTCCATAGAGCAATTACATGCTCGGCACCTCAAATCCCTAATCACGAATTTTTCCTAAATCTCGAATTTTCACAAAATTTAACATTCGTCCTAAATCAATTAAGTTCGTTCAATAACGTTCAATACGTTCACTATATCCTTAATTACGGCAAACCTATCGATTTCGAACCCTAAATCTCGATATTTACGATAACCCTAAACAAAAACCTAACTGTATAACTTTCTAAAAATCAAAAACTAACGCTCTAAAACTATAGATTCATACCTAGAGCGTCGATTGGAGAAAAACTTAATTACTCGAAATATAGCGTTATTACTCCGAAAATTCTCGTAAATTCCTTAAAATTTCCATTAATCGTTAGGATCCCATTAACGTTTTTTTTTCGTAAAACGAGCTTGATTTGACATATTTACGAAAATGCCATCAAATATTATAATATAAAAATCCCGTAAAGCCGGGTATTACATTCCATGCACCTTATTTAGAATTTTGTCATCAAAATTTGACTATACAAATAGCTCAGGATACTTAGCCATCATATCCTGCTATCGTTCCCACGTAGCTTCTTCCACCTCGTGGTTCCGCCACAAAACTTTGACCAGCGGAACTCCTTGTTGAGCAATACCTTGATGGAAGACTCCAAAATGCATACGGGCCTCTCCTCGTAAGTCAAGGTAGGCTGTACCTCGATCTCTCTAGCCTCCACGACATGTCATGGATCACGCAAACACTTCCGAAGCATCGATACGTGAAATACATCGTGGATACCCTCCATAGAAGCCGGAAGCTCTAATCTGTACACCATCTTCCCGATCCTCTTCAGAATAGGAAAGGGCCCCACATAATGAGGGTTTAACTTGCCCCTCCTTCCAAATCTCATAACGCCTTTGAACGGAGAAACTTTAAGGTAAACCTCATCACCTTCTTCGAACTCTAGCTCTCTCTGTCTCGTGTCTGCATAGCTCTTTTGTCTGCTCTGAGCTACCTCAATACGCTGTCGGATAATGACAATCTTCTCTACCGTTTGCTGTAGAATCTCTGGACCAACGATGCTGGCCTCGCCAACCTCGTCCCAATATAACGAAGACCTACACTTCCGTCCATACAGCGCCTCGTACGGAGCCATGCCAATCGTAGCCTGGAAGCTGTTGTTGTACGAGAACTCAATCAGAGGCAAATATCGGCTCCACGATCCCTGAAACTCCAGCACACACGCTCTGAGCATATCCTCAATAATCTGATTCGTCCTCTCTGTCTGACCATCAGTCTGAGGATGAAATTCCGTGCTGAAATTAAACTGAGTCTCCATAGCTTTGTGCAAACTATTCCAGAACTTCGAAGTAAATCTCGGATCACAATCTGAGACTATCAAAACGGGCACTCCATGAAGTCTGACAATCTCCTGCACATAAAGCTCGGCGAGCTGATCCATAGAAGACGCCATCTTTACAGATAAGAAGTGAGCCGACTTTGTCAATCGGTCCACAATAACTCATATGCCGTCATGGGCCTTCGTCGTCCTCGGGAGCCCCACAATAAAATCGATGGAGATCTGCTCCCATTTCCACTCCGTAATCGGCAGTGGCAATAATGTTCCGGCCGGTCTCTGTTGCTCTGCCTTTACCTGTTGACACACTAAACAGGTCTCAACGTACTTGGCAACCTCTCTCTTAATATTTGGCCACCAGAAGTGTTGCTTTAAATCCCGGTACATCTTAGTACTTCCCGGGTGCACAGAATATACTGAAGAATGTGCCTCGGCCAATATCTCCTTCTTCAGATCCTCGTCGTTAGGCACGTACCACCTATGCCTGAACTGTAGAATACCATCATCTGATAAATGAAAATGCGACGAGTCTCCTAACGTCATATTTGATCGAAGCTCCTCACACTTCGTATCATTCAGCTGAGCTTCGCGTATCCTATCCAGAATAGTCGGCCTGAGAGAAATGTTGGTGAGCATACTGGACAACTCTGCCACTATCTCCACATCAAACCTCTCGATCTCAGACCGCAGCGTAACTGACATCGCTGCTAGTGAAGGCTGACTTGTAGAAGGCACTCTACTCAAAGCATCAGCAACCTTGTTCGCCTTTCCTGGATGGTACTTGATATCAAAATCATAATCTTTGACGAACTCAAGCCACCGTCTCTGTCGCATATTCAGCTCCTTCTGCGTAAATAAATACTTCAAGCTCTTATGGTCGGAAAATATCTCACACTGCTGCCCACATAAATAATGTCTCCATATCTTCAGTGTGAAAACCAAAGCAGCTAACTCAAGGTTGTGCGTAGGGTAATTCTACTCGTACGGCTTCAACTGTCGAGAAGCATAAGCAATAACTCTCCCCTCCTGCATCAATACACAACCGAGTCCAACTCCAGACGCATCACAATAGATACTAAACTTGTCACCTTCAACAGGTAGCGCCAATACTGGAGCGGTGGTCAATCTCTGCTTTAACTCCATAAAACTGTCGTCACAAGCAGCCGACCATATAAATCTCTTGTTCTTCCGAGTCAATCGTGAAAGAGGAACTGCGATCTTCAAAAATCCCTCTATAAACTTCCGATAATAACCGGCTAATCCGAGAAATCCACGCACCTTTCGTATGTTCTTCGGTTGTGGCCAATCTCTGACCACCTGAATTTTGCTCGGATCCACAGAAACTCCATCCTGCGATATAATATGGCCAAGGAAGCTCACTATGTCTAGCCAAAACTCGCATTTAGAAAACTTTGGATATAACTGGCGTTGACTCAGAATCCTCAGAACAATCCTCAGATGCTCCTCGTGCTCTTCCTTCGTCTTGGAATAGACCAAAATATCGTCAATGAAAACCACAACGAACTTGTCCAGATACTCCTTGAAGACACAGTTCATCAAATCCATAAACGCTGCAGGGGCATTAGTAAGTCCGAAAGACATGACAAGGAACTCATAATGCCCATACCTTGTTCGGAAAGCCGTTTTCTGTATATCTTCCCTCCGGACCTTCAACTAATAGTAACCCGAGCGTAGGTCAATCCTGGAAAATACTCGGGTACCCTGTAGCTAATCAAATAGGTCATCGATCCGGGGCAACAGATATTTATTCTTCATCGTAAATTTGTTCAACTCTCTGTAATCGACGCACATTCTGAGGGTCCCATCTTTCTTCTTGACAAACAGAACGGGTGCACCCCAGGGTGAAACGCTGGGTCAAATAAAACCCTTCTCTAACAACTCGTCAAGCTGAGTCTTCAGCTCTTTCAACTCGACTGGTGCCAACCGATATGGTTCTTAAATCTTGGCGCGGCATTTGGATAAACATCAATAGTAAACTCAATCTCCCAGTCGAGCGGTAATCCGGGAAGATCGTCAAGGAATATCTCAGAGAACTCTCTGACAATAGGAATGTCACTCGGCTTCACTCCGCTGAGCAACTGAATATCAAATATTGAGGCCAAATAAATAGAGCACGCACCTTTAAACTGTAACACCCGAGTCAACGGCCAGGTGATTTTCTTAACTGTACTAACGGTCATAAATATTTAATCTTTACAGTTTAGGACTTATACCAGGAATAATTAATTACATGTGGATCTAAACTAGGTTGAGTGGCAAAGTTGTAATAATGGAGGATTGAGGCCAGTATTTAAAGAAAAAGGAAAAAATTTAAACCTCATTTAAACCACTGTAGCCGACACCACCCTTTCCGGCGATTTCTTCTCTCGCAAGTCCTTACTCTCTACTATCAGCAAACTCTCCTCGACGGCCGTTTACTCCGCCACCACTCGACCACTCTGCGCCTGAGGTATGCATTAGACAATGTGGCTATTTGTTAGTTTATTAGCCCTGTTTTCAGCTCTGTATTGAAGTTTGGATTCTTCAATGGCCGAATATTAATAAGAACATTTTGAAACCCGAGATAGTTAATATCATTTCGAATCGATTCTGGACATTTAAAACAACCAACCCTGAGTTATCATTATCGAATCCGTCTGTTTTGATTTTTGGATTTCGGGTTACATTGAGTATTAAACTAAGAACTCGGGAAGGACTCTTAGCTATTAGATCTTAGGATAACTCGAGATTAGAACTATTAGGATTTTGTTTTAACTACTGCAATGTAAATGTTTAGGTGAAGAAGTTTGAAGAGAAAGGAGCTCAAGTGCTAAGGAGACCAAGTAAGTGAATGTATTAAGGTTTCCGGCTAATAGAGCCCTACATCGTGGGAGTACTAGGTTGTATAGATGTCAAATGTTTACTTTATGATAATGAGCCTGTTTGTACTTGAAGGATTCATGTATGTTGCGAGTTATACTATTTGATGACCTGCTAGTGAATGTGAAGTTGTCTACTCTGGTATGACCCTTGTCATGGTTTGATAAGTTAAAAGTCCTAATGTTCATGCATCATGAATGTTTCTCAAGCATAAGAAAACGTTTTAACGCATGTTTTTCCATGAACAAGATATGTATGTATATATGTATATATATAAGACTTATGCAACGTGGATTAAGTGAGGGTTGGGGGCGATTCGGCGTATGTCACAGTCCAAAGAAGGACATATGAATACGACCCGCAATAGGGAACAAGATCAAACTCACTGTCGAACCCCCTTTACCGGCACAAATCGTCTCTTGATCCACACAACCTAAACAAAGAATATGAACAATGACTATGAATGATGAATATGAACAATGACTATGAATGATGAATATGAACAATGACTATGAATGATGAATATGAACAATGACTATGAATGATGAACATGATCAATGATTATGATTGATGAATATGATCCATGACTATGAATGATGATTACGAGCAAAGACATGAACAAGAAAAGACTTATGAACATATGATTTTCCCAACTTATGCATTCATGCATCCAGGTTAGTGTTGCATTCCTTACTAAGCATTACGCTTATAGTTTAAACCTTATGATGTAGGTGACGAGTTTTCAGGTGAGGAACTCAAGGTCAATGAAGACGTCTAAGCTTGGTTGCTGGAGGATGCTCAGTGTGACAGTGGAGGCTGGATAGGCGATCAAGTTCTCTGGTTATACCCTTAGTAAGTCAGAGAAGTTTATGATAAACAGATGACTAAGTAGAATAGAGTTTTCTTATAACAATGATATTCGGATTTTGAATGGTTTGACCTCAGAGTCTGTTAACGATTTTAAGGATTATTGAATGGTCTGTTTAGCTTAAGCCTTCCGCTACGTGTATCTTGTATGAGATATGGTTTTCACTTATTAGAGTTTATAATTTCCAAGTTAAGGTTTGGGTGAGTTGTAGTATTCTCTGTTGGATGAGGTTGTTTAATGATTTAATGATTATAGTGTTTTACTGCCGTAAGATAGAAGCTGGGTGAGGCATTCATCCGGCTGACGTCATCGGCAGGTGTCAAATGATAGGAATCGAACGATTGAGTCTTCCGGATGACGTCACCGGAAGATGTAGTATGTTCTTCATCGGCAGATGTAGAGTGTTAGCCATCGGATGATGAAAGTGTTATTTTGTAGTCTAGCGATCGGCAGATGTAGAGTGTTAGCCATCGGATCATGAAACTGTTATTTTGTCATCTAGCGATCGGCAGATGTAGAGTGTTAGCCATCGGATGATGAAAGTGTTATTTTATCGTCTAGCGATCGGCAGATGTAGAGTGTTAGCCATCGGATGATGAAAGTGTTATTTTGTCGTCTAGCGATCAGCAGATGTAGAGTCGGATGATGAAAGTGTTATTTTGTCGTCTAGCGATCGGCAGATGTAGAGTGTTAGCCATCGGATGATGAAAGTGTTATTTTGTCGTCTAGCGATCGGCAGATGTAGAGTGTTAGCCATCGGATGATGAAAGTGTTATTTTGTCGTCTAGCGATCGGCAGATGTAGAGTGTTAGCCATCGGATGATGAAAGTGTTATTTTGTCGTCTAGCGATCGGCAGATGTAGAGTGTTAGCCATCGGATGATGAAAGTGTTATTTTGTCGTCTAGCGATCGGCAGATGTAGAGTGTTAGCCATCGGATGATGAAAGTGTTATTTTGTCGTCTAGCGATCGGCAGATGTAGAGTGTTAGCCATCGGATGATGAAAGTGTTATTTTGTCGTCTAGCGATCGGCAGATGTAGAGTGTTAGCCATCGGATGATGAAAGTGTTATTTTGTCGTCTAGCGATCGGCAGATGTAGAGTGTTAGCCATCGGATGATGAAAGTGTTATTTTGTCGTCCGTTTAGTGACGGGTCATGTTTTAATTATGCACGTGGGGAGCACATGTCCATCGGATGATGTTTCCCTATTTCACCGGAAGATGAAGTATATTTCCTCACCGGATGACGCGATGTCTATCGGTTGTTGCATGCAGATCCATGCAACTTGCACGTCGATTGGAAGCATGTACGAGAGACTAATTTTCCATCCATTAAGTTGAAGTCTTTAGGCCTGCTAGGTATACTGATATTAAAAAAAATAAAGAAGGAGAAAAGAGTTCAAATATGAGTTAAAGTTTTATGTAAAATCATGAATTTCGTGACGATCCTCCCCGGGTCGTTACAATTATGGTATCAAAGCAAAACCGGGTTCTAAAACCGATTCTGCAGACTGCCTTCCAGCACTCACTGTCACATGAGCACACTCCAACAACTGTAAGTATTTATGATTTCAGTATATGTCATTAAGTTAAGATATATCTATAATGACTTGTCTAGGAATCCCAAAATGGTTAGAGGTCAGCAGAGAGAGACTAATGAGGATAGCAATGCTATTGCTCAGTTGACAGAGTTGGTCATGCGCCAATCTCACCAGATAGAACGACTGATGACTGCTAGAGAGGAACAAGGCAACTCCAGTACTAATGCAACTCATGATCATGTGGGTGAGCGTTTCCACCGGCTTCGACCCCCGGTGTTTAATGGACATGTTTCAGATCCTATTTATGCTGAAGAGTGGATTCGAAAGATAGAAGACATGTTTAAGTATGCAAAGGTTGAGGAAGGGGATAAGGTCACTTATGCTGTCTTTTATTTGGAGTTAAGTGCAAGACATTGGTGGGACTCAATCCAGAACACCGCTAATGCCAAAGCTATGACCTGGGAGATGTTCAAGACTGCTTTCTTTGACAAGTACTTCAATAGGACTGTTCGGGCCAACAAGAAGAAGGAGTTCATGAACCTGCGACAAACTGGCTCTGTGACGGATTACATATGTAGATTTGATGCCTTATCACGGTTTGCTCCCCGTATGATTGAGGATGACGAGGACAAGATTTACCAATTTGTTCAAGGGCTGAAGCCGAGTCTGTATGTGAAGGTGAAGACTGCTGGGATACACAATGTACCTTATGGTGAAGTGACAGCTAAGGCCTTGGAGCTGGAAGAGGCAGAAATGACAGCATATGCACAGCGTGAGCAGCCAAGGAAACTCACGAAGGACACTCAGCCGCCACCACGTTAAAACAAAGGTTGGCAGCCACAACAGAACAGGGGGCCACAGCAACAACAACAAGGAATAAAGAGACCCCTCAACCAGAATGATGATCAAGGAAAAGGAAAGAGGCCACTGGCACCCTTATGCCCCACCTGCCAGAAGAACCACCCCGGCGAATGCAAGTTGCGTTCTGGCCGCTGTTTCAGATGTGATAAGGTTGGACATATAGTCAGAGACTGCCCCATGCCGCCAGATCCGAACCGTGCAAGGGTAGCACCAAGAGTCTATGCAATGATGGAGGATGAGGAAGCCGTGCAGCATACAGTCATAACAGGTACCATTATGATCTGTGGTTTTGCTGCTTACACACTTATAGATATGGGAGCCACACACTCGTTTATATCAACTCTGTTTGTATGCCAACACGATTCAGAACCCTTAACAGTCGAAAGGCCATATAATGTTATATTAGCATCAGGGAAGTCCCTACATTCCGAACAGATTGTTAAGGGTGATGTCGTGTCCTTAGGAAGTAAGAAACTATATGTAGAACTGATTGTAATTGACATGAAAGGATACGAGGTGATTTTAGGAATGGATTGGTTATTTAGGCATTATGCCACAATAAGTTGTAGATCTGGGATGGTTGATTTTCAACCCCCAAATGGTGATCATTATTCCTTCCAAGCTATCCCTAAGATAAGTAAAATACCAATCATATCCTCACCAGAAATTTATCGGTTATTGAAAAATGGTTGTGAGAGTTACTTAGCTACCATAATAGATGTACGGGTGAAGAATAAGATAGAGTTACAAGATATCACCATAGTCAGCGAGTTCACTGAGGCATTTTTGGATGACTTGCCAGGATTACCACCTGATAGAGAAATAGAGTTTGTAATTGATACATACCCCGAGGCATTACCTGTATCTAAGAACCCTTACGGTATGGCACCTGTTGAGTTAAAGGAGTTAAAAGTTCAACTACAGGAATTAGTAGACAAAGGGTTTATACGCCCTAGTAGTTCCCCTTGGGGTGCACCTGTCTTACTTGTCAAGAAGAAAGATGGTTCCCTTAGAATGTGCATAGACTACAGAGAAGTAAATTAGTTGACAATCAAGAATAAGTATCCCTTACCCCGAATTGATGATTTGTTTGACCAACTGCAAGGAGCAAAGGTGTTTTCAAAAATAGATTTACGTTCAGGTTATTACCAATTGAAAGTTAAGGAAGGAGATATACCAAAGACAGCCTTCAAAACCCGTTATGGACACTACGAATTCTTGGTCATGTCATTTGGACTGACCAATGCACCTGCAGCCTTTATGGACTTAATGAATCGTGTGTTTCGGGAGTATTTGGATAAATTTGTAATTGTGTTCATAGATGATATCCTGATATACTCACGGACAGAAGCTGACCATGCAGAGCATTTAAGAATAGTTTTGACAACATTGAAGGAGCACCAGCTATATGTCAAATTGTCCAAGTGTGAATTTTGGTTGGACAAGGTTAATTTTCTTGGCCATGTAGTTTCTGCTAATGGCATATCTGTGGACCCGACCAAAATTCAGGCAGTAAAGGATTGGCCACAACCAAAGAATGCCAGTGAAGTCCGCAATTTCCTTGGATTGGCAGGCTATTACAGAAAGTTCATCAAAGGGTTTTCTATGATAGCTAAGCCCCTGACGAATTTGACAAAGAAGGACAATAAATATTCTTGGACCGAAGCTTGTGAAGATAGCTTCCAGACATTGAAGGTGAAGTTAACAACAGCCCTAGTTTTGACCCTTCCAACTGAAGAATGAAAGTTTAGCGTATTTTGTGATGCATCAAAAGTTGGTTTAGGCTGTGTTTTGATGCAAGAAGGTAAAGTTATAGCGTATGCCTCTAGGCAATTAAAGAGTTACGAACAGAGCTACCCCACCCATGATTTAGAATTAGCCGCTGTCGTCTTTGCTTTGAAGATGTGGAGGCACTACTTATATGGACAGCAGTGTGAGGTGTTTTCTGACCATAAAAGTCTGAAGTATCTCTTTACACAAAAGGAATTAAACATGAGGCAGAGGCGTTGGTTGGAATTTGTTAAGGATTACGACTTTGAGATCAAGTATCACCCGGGTAAGGCTAACTCTGTAGCTGACGCATTGAGCAGGATGTCAACAACTATGTAATCCGTCATGTCAACTATGTCTATACCTTTGAGGACAGAAGTTCAGAAGTTTGAATTGGAGATAGTTCCAGAGTTGTCAACCTTACTTGCCGATTTGACCATTCAACCAACGGTTTTAGAAAAGATCAAAGAGGCACAACAGAAGGACTCTGAGGAGATTAACGGCATAATGAACAAGGTGAAAGACACCACCTCCGAGTTTAGCCTTTCCAAGGATGGAATTCTGAGGTTTAGAAATAGATGGTATGTCCCTAATGATGAAGGATTACGTAAGTTAATCTTGGCTGAGGCGCATTCGTCTCCCTTTTCTGTGCATCCTGGAAGCACCAAGATGTATCGAGACATGAAGTTACTCTATTGGTGGCCAAACTTAAAGAGAGATGTTGCTAAGTATGTAGAGTCATGTTTGGTTTGTCAACAGGTTAAAGCCGAGCACCAACGTCCAGGAGGTACCCTTCAACCTTTACCTATTCCCGAGTGGAAGTGGGAACACATAGCCATGGATTTCGTTGTAGGATTACCTAAGACAATTAAAGGACATGATAGTATTTGGGTTGTGATTGATAGATTGACAAAATCAGCCCATTTCTTACCAGTAAGGACAACCTACTCGATGGACCAGCTTGCTGATCTTTATGTACAAGAAGTAATTAGGTTGCATGGAATTCCTGCATCTATCGTCTCTGATCGCGATCCTAGATTCACCTCGAGGTTTTGGCAAAACTTACAGGGCACATTAGGTACAAAGTTGTCTTTCAGCACTGCTTTCCACCCACAGATAGATGGTCAATCTGAAAGGACTATTCAGATACTTGAAGACATGCTGAGGGCATGCGTACTAGATTTCCAGTCATCTTGGAGTAGATACTTACCCCTGGTTGAGTTCTTCTACAACAACAGCTACCAGTCCACCATAGGTATGGCACCTTATGAGGCGTTGTATGATAGGAAATGTAGATCACCTCTGTATTGGGATGAAGTTGGTGAAGCAAAACTCATAGGTCCCGAGATGTTGCAGCAGATGTCAGACAAGATTGCCATTATTAAGAAGAGGATGATTACTGCACAAAGTCGACAGAAAAGTTTTGCAGACAAAAGGAGGAGAGATCTTGAATTTGCTGTTGGTGATGAAGTTTTTCTGAAGGTTTCACCATTTAAAGGAGTACTAAGATTTGACAGAAAGGGAAAGCTCAATCCACGATTTATTGGACCATTCCCTGTTTTGGCTAGAATCGGTAGTGCAGCTTACAGACTGCAGTTGCCTCCATCATTGGATAAAGTTCATAATGTTTTCCATGTGTCAATGTTAAGGAAATGTATACGGGACCCTACACAAGTTGTTAAACCAGTGGATTTTGAGATTGAGCCGACGCTAACATATAAAGAGAAGTCAGTGCAGATATTGGAATCCGCAGTTAAGACTCTGAGGAATAAAGAGATTCCGTTGGTCAAAGTTTTATGGAAGCATCATGACATAGATGAAGTCACGTGGGAGCGGCGACAGGACATGTTAGACAAGTATCCAGAGTTGTTTGTTTGATCAATTTTTGGGGTCGAAAACTTTGTTTAAGGAGGGGTGGATGTAACACCCGAGTCAACGGCTGGGTGATTTTCTTAACTGTACTAACGGTCATAAATATTTAATCTTTACAGATTAGGACTTATACCAAGAATAATTAATTACATGTGGATCTAAACTAGGTTGAGTGGCAAAGTTGTAATAATGGAGAATTGAGGCCAGTATTTAAAGAAAAAGGAAAAAATTTAAACCTCATTTAAACCACTGTAGCCGACACCACCCTTTCCGGCAATTTGTTCTCTCGCAAGTCCTTACTCTCTACTATCAGCAAACTCTCCTCGACGGCCGGTTTACTCCGCCACCACTCGACCACTCTGCGCCTGAGGTATGCATTAGACAATGTGGCTATTTGTTAGTTTATTAGCCCTGTTTTCAGCTCTGTATTGAAGTTTGGATTCTTCAATGGCCGAATATTAATAAGAACATTTTGAAACCCGAGATAGGTAATATCATTTCGAATCGATTCTGGACATTTAAAACAACCAACCCTGAGTTATCATTATCGAATCCGTCTGTTTTGATTTTTGGATTTCGGGTTACATTGAGTATTAAACTAAGAACTCGGGAAGGACTCTTAGCTATTAGATTTTAGGATAACTCGAGATTAGAACTATTAGGATTTTGTTTTAACTACTGCAATGTAAATGTTTAGGTGAAGAAGTTTGAAGAAAAAGGAGCTCAAGTGCTAAGGAGACCAAGTAAGTGAATGTATTAAGGTTTCCGGCTAATAGAGCCCTACATCGTGGGAGTACTAGGTTGTATAGATGTCAAATGTTTACTTTATGATAATGAGCCTGTTTGTACTTGAAGGATTCATGTATGTTGCGAGTTATACTATTTGATGACCTGCTAGTGAATGTGAAGTTGTCTACTCTGGTATGACCCTTGTCATGGTTTGATGAAATAAAAGTACTCATGTTCATGCATCATGAATGTTTCTCAAGCATAAGAAAACGTTTTAACGCATATTTTTCCATGAACAAGATATGTATGTATATATGTATATATATAAGACTTATGCAACGTGGATTAAGTGAGGGTTGGGGGTGGTTCGGCGTATGTCACAGTCCAAAGAAGGACATATGAATACGACCCGCAGTAGGGAACAAGATCAAACTCACTGTCGAACCCCCTTTACCGGCACAAATCCTCTCTTGATCCACACAACCTAAACAAAGAATATGAACAATGACTATGAATGATGAATATGAACAATGACTATGAATGATGAATATGAACAATGACTATGAATGATGAACATGATCAATGATTATGATTGATGAATATGATCCATGACTATGAATGATGATTACGAGCAAAGACATGAACAAGAAAAGACTTATGAACATGTGATTTTCCCAACTTATGCATTCATGCATCCAGGTTAGTGTTGCATTCCTTACTAAGCATTACGCTTATAGTTTAAACCTTATGATGTAGGTGACGAGTTTTCAGGTGAGGAACTCAAGGTCAATGAAGACGTCTAAGCTTGGTTGCTGGAGGATGCTCAGTGTGACAGTGGAGGCTGGATAGGCAATCAAGTTCTCTGGTTATACCCTTAGTAAGTCAGAGAAGTTTATGATAAAAAGATGACTAAGTAGAATAGAGTTTTCTTATAACAATGAGATTCAGATTTTGAATGGTTTGACCTCAGAGTCTGTTAACGATTTTAAGGATTATTGAATGGTCTGTTTAGGTTAAGCCTTCCGCTACGTGTATCTTGTATGAGATATGGTTTTCACTTATTAGAGTTTATAATTTCCAGGTTAAGGTTTGGGTGAGTTGTAGTATTCTCTGTTGGATGAGGTTGTTTAATGATTATAGTGTTTTACTGCCGTAAGATAGAAGCTGGGTGAGGCATTCATCCGGCTGACGTCATCGGCAGGTGTCAAATGATAGGAATCGAACGATTGAGTCTTCCGGATGACGTCACCGGAAGATGTAGTATGTTCTTCATCGGCAAATGTAGAGTGTTAGCCATCGAATGATGAAGTGTTATTTTGTCGTCTAGCGATCAGCCGATGTCGAGTGTTAGCCATCGGATGATGAAAATGTTTTTTTGTCGTTCTAGCATCGGCAGATGTAGAGTGTTAGCCATCGGATGATGAAAGTGTTATTTTTGTCGTCTAGCGATCGGCAGATATAGAGTGTTAGCCATCGGATGATGAAAGTGTTATTTTGTCGTCTAATCGCGATGTAGAGGGTTTAGCCATCGGACGATGTGAGGGTTCTCTTGTCGTTTAGGACCGGGTCATGTTTTAATTATGCACGTGGGGAGCACATGTCCATCGGATGATGTTTCCCTATTTCACCGGAAGATGAAGTATATTTCCTCACCGGATGACGCGATGTCTATCGGTTGTTGCATGCAGATCCATGCAACTTGCACGTCGATTGGAAGCACGTACGAGAGACTAATTTTCCATCCATTAAGTTGAAGTCTTTATGCCTGCTAGGTATACTGATATTAAAAAAAAAATAAAGAAGGAGAAAAAAGTTCAAATATGAGTTAAAGTTTTATGTAAAATCATGAATTTCGTGACGATCCTCCCCGAGTCGTTACATAAACTGCTCGTTAACCTTCATGGAATAAGAAATAGGCGATCCACTGAATCGGTTCATCGCCTGATAAGAAAACTCGGCTTTACTCGGGTTGAAAGGTCACAATCCCGGATCGACAGTCGATGGTGGCAAAGTGCTGTGCAAGCCAGTCCATCCCTAAGATAAGATCATACCGCTCTATGCTCATAACTATCAAACGAGCATAAAGGGTAATATCCTCCACTGAGATGACGTTGCCCTGGAGAATACGTTCTGACTGCATAATCTCTCCTGAAGGCAGCATCACTCTATACTCGAC
Source organism: Begonia masoniana (assembly GCA_022432975.1). Taxonomy (NCBI): domain Eukaryota; kingdom Viridiplantae; phylum Streptophyta; class Magnoliopsida; order Cucurbitales; family Begoniaceae; genus Begonia; species Begonia masoniana. The sequence continues at coordinate 17,571,495 of CM039504.1, forward strand.
CCCAGCTAACTCAGACTCTAATCTCAATCTAGTCATGCATGCAGTCGATATGAAGGAGTGCGTAGCTCCCATATCCATCAAAGTAAAAACAGCGGTGCCCATAATCAGAATAGTACCTGGTATCACAGAAGGATGAGCCTTGTCGTCGACATCACCAGGCTCTATAAATGCAAAGATCCTCGGCATAATCCTCCTCTGATCACTGCCTGACTGATCTCGGCAGGGCTTCGGACAATCTCTGACGAAATGGCCCGCATCTCCACAACGATAGCACACACCCTTGCCCAATCTGCACTGGCCAGTGTGTTCTCTCTGGCACTTAGGGCAAAGAGGTATCTGAGAAGTCCCCTGTATCTGTTTCCCCTTACTCCGATCATTACCTCCCTCAAGGGGTCTTTTAACACCCCTCTGTTCCTGTTGGGGCTGTGCTCTAGGTTGCCAACCTCGGTTCAGTGACTGAGGATGGATCTCTCGGAAGAAGCCCTTAGATGGCTCCCTCGGTTTGACAGAATCTCTATCAACTGCCTCAATATCAAGCGCCCTGGCCACAATCTCGTCATATGATATATTCCGTACTCCAGATATAGTAAAACGCATCCGGAATTCCTGACTAAGTCCCTGTAAAAATCGGTGTACCTTGTCCTCGTTAACGCTGACCTGGCGTGGCGCGAATCGAGAAAGGGCTTCAAACTTCCTCACATACTCGACAATAGAACAAACCTGCCGCAACTGCATAAATTCAACCATCTCCGCCTCCCGTACTTTATGGCTGAAATACTTATCATAGAACAACTCTCTGAATCTCTCTCATCCCATAATCGTCACATCGGTGGTCGTCTTGATTGAATCCCACCAAAACTGAGCATCTAACGCTAGGTGGTAAGTCACCAACGCCACCTTCTCTCCGTCCTCAATGCTAGCATAGGCCAGTATGTCCTCCATGGTGCAAATTCACTCCTCTTCTGAAGAGGGATCCGTAGACTGTCCGTTAAATATAGGGGGCTGGAGCTTCTGAAATCTCTCCATCCCACGGTTGCCCGATATAGCTGTCTCTCGAGCTCTAACGCTCTCTCGGTCTATCAGAGTGCCCAGCTGCTGGAACTGTCTCTCCATCTACTGAGCTTGTCGCTCCATATGCTGAGACTGCTGGGCAATAAAATCTTTGAGGGTGTCTATCGTATCATCTCGATCGTCTCGGTCATTTCCTCGACGCACCATTTTTATAATTAACTCCTATAAAGTTCAAACAAATACTCTATAAAAAAATGAAAATCAAATAAAGCTATAAACATACTTACAGTTGATGAAGAATGTCCGCGTAGTGGCTGTGCAGTCGAGCAGTCTACAGAACCAATTTTAAAACCCGGGGGCTCTGATACCATAACTGTAGCGTCCCTAATACTGTACCCGATTTTTTTGTACTATTTTTTTTTATACTTACAAACTTAGCACCTAACGTTTTAGCGGAAATAAAACGTTTAATGACGGAATTGAAATCGTTAAAACAAAACTCCAAAACAATTAAATTAAAACTTAAAATATTTAATAAAACACAAAAAAATTAAACAGAAATAGGGAGGAGGGCAGAATCGGCTTTTTGACATCAAAAGTCGAGGGGCGATCGATCGCCCAAAACAGGCGATCATCGCCAGGCGAATGATCGCCTGGCTGATCACCCCTCTGGCGATCACTCTCAAAGCCAAGCGATCGCCCAGCGATCGCTCAGCAACTTCTCTGGAAAAATCCAGAGAAGTTATCAATCAGGGGGCGAACGATCGCCCTCCTTGGCGATCATTCGGCAGCCCCACTGAAATCGCTTCCCAGAGGGCTCGCCCCGCCCTTCTTCTCTCTTCCTCCTTTTCTTCATCGTTCTTTTCCCTGTGAACCCAATTCAATAACACACTTAACCGTTCATTTTTTTTTTCATTCGTTTCCCATACGTTTTGTAGCAACTTCAACATAACAAACCTTTTTCCCCTAAATACAATTCACACTTCACCAATCCCTCGTTTAACGACTCAAAACGCATTTCAAAACCATGTACCCTTTATGAAAACAAACCGCGTGGATATATTTAAAAACCGAATATATCCCTAACGGTAATTTACAAAACATTTTAAAACTTCAAAACGCAAACCTATCAACTATATAGAACAAAACACCCTAAAATGTTTCTATCTGTACGTTTTTCTACTCAAAGCCTCCCAAAATACCTACATCTTCACGGGTCGTGAAACGCCTCAACTGCGCCAGCACACTCCCGCAACCATCCTCCATCAACTGAACTCATGCCTCAGAAGGAGGAACATTGTTCTCACCTATTTCCTCGTAATCACCTACACCATACAGACACCTATGAGATAAAAATCTCAGCAAGCTCTAGTAAATGTAAATGCATGCTATGTATATGAGTTCAGAAATTGTGCAGCATTTTCTTTATCTTTACTCTGTGGGTGTCACCGAGATCTCAGCCCCCTAACCAGAGAGAGCCCATCCAGCGGTCGAACTACTCTTTCCAGCTAGAGGAGGGAGGTACACGCTTACAACACGTACAGCCGTGCCTGAGCCCCATCTCGCATGACCTATAACTGTATAACTGTATGTGTACGTGTTAGATGTGGTATTGTGACAAACCCGTAGTCGATCTTCACAATAGGTCGAGCCCCTCTCCAGGCCACATCGCCATTTTTTTTAAAACATCGTGCGGAAATTTATTTTTATGCTCTTTTAAACACATGATGCGTAACAGTAAAAAAAATTTCAGCTTCCCCATCTTCTCTTTTCCCTCTAGTCTTCCGGCTGCCCGTGTCTTCTTTATTCTACCCGCTGCCCGATTTTGTTTCTTTCAGCTTCTTCGCTGCCCAGCTGCCGCAGCTTCCTTCCTTTCCCTTTTAGTTCTTCCGCTGCCCAGCTGAACAGTGCTCTCTTCGCAGTTTGTATTTCTTTTATTTCAGTGTCTTCCGCCACTTTTGTCACTAATTTTTTGCCCCTCATCACGTCTTCCCGCTGCCCATCCTTGCTTTTTCCCTTCAGTGTTCTGCTGCCCATTCTTCAAATCTCCGCTGCCTACTTAATTAAATCCAATCGAATTCTTTCCATGAATTCAACATCTCGTTC